>OZ059904.1:7757388-8357388 GCA_964057215.1 Oscheius myriophilus
AACTGTCAATTTGTCGTATGCGACAAATTGGTACTACTGTCACTTTGTCGTATGCGACAAATTGGTTCAACTGTCAATTTGTCGTTTGCGACAAATTGGTACTACTGTCAATTTGTCGTATGCGACAAATTGATTCAACTGTCAATTTGTCGTATGCGACAAATTGGTGCTACTGTCAATTTGTCGTATGCGACAATTTGGTTCAACTCTCAATTTGTCGTATGCGACAAATTGGTACTACTGTCAATTTGTCGTATGCGACAAATTGGTTCAACTGTCAATTTGTCGTATGCGACGAATTGGTAGTACTGTCAATTTGTCGTATGCGACAAATTGATTCAACTGTCAATTTGCCGTTTGCGACAAACTGGTACTACTGTCAATTTGTCGTATGCGACAAATTGGTTCAACTGTCAATTTGTCGTATGCGACAAATTGATTCAACTGTCAATTTGTCGTATGCGACAAATTGGTGCTACTGTCAATTTGTCGTATGCGACAATTTGGTTCAACTCTCAATTTGTCGTATGCGACAAATTGGTACTACTGTCAATTTGTCGTATGCGACAAATTGGTTCAACTGTCAATTTGTCGTATGCGACAAATTGGTAGTACTGTCAATTTGTCGTATGCGACAAATTGATTCAACTGTCAATTTGCCGTTTGCGACAAACTGGTACTACTGTCAATTTGTCGTATGCGACAAATTGGTTCAACTGTCAATTTGTCGTATGCGACAAATTGGTACTACTGTCACTTTGTCGTATGCGACAAATTGGTTCAACTGTCAATTTGTCGTATGCGACAAATTGGTACTACTGTCAATTTGTCGTATGCGACAAATTGGTTCAACTGTCAATTTGTCGTATGCGACAAATTGGTACTACTGTCAATTTGTCGTATGCGACAAATTGGTTCAACTGTCAATTTGTCGTATGCGACAAATTGGTTCAACTGTCAATTTGTCGTAATTTGTCGTATGCGTCAAATTGATTCGACTGTCAATTTGTCGTATGCGACAAATTGATTCGACTGTCAATTTGTCGTATGCGACAAATTGGTTCAACTGTCAATTTGTCGTATGCGACAAATTGGTACTACTGTCAATTTGTCGTATGCGACAAATTGGTACTACTGTCAATTTGTCGTATGCGACAAATTGGTTCAACTGTCAATTTGTCGTATGCGACAAATTGGTAGTACTGTCAATTTGTCGTATGCGACAAATTGATTCAACTGTCAATTTGCCGTTTGCGACAAACTGGTACTACTGTCAATTTGTCGTATGCGACAAATTGGTTCAACTGTCAATTTGTCGTATGCGACAAATTGGTACTACTGTCACTTTGTCGTATGCGACAAATTGGTTCAACTGTCAATTTGTCGTATGCGACAAATTGGTACTACTGTCAATTTGTCGTATGCGACAAATTGGTTCAACTGTCAATTTGTCGTATGCGACAAATTGGTACTACTGTCAATTTGTCGTATGCGACAAATTGGTTCAACTGTCAATTTGTCGTATGCGACAAATTGATTCAACTGTCAATTTGTCGTATGCGACAAATTGGTTCAACTGTCAATTTGTCGTATGCGACAAATTGGTACTACTGTCACTTTGTCGTATGCGACAAATTGGTTCAACTGTCAATTTGTCGTATGCGACAAATTGGTACTACTGTCAATTTGTCGTATGCGACAAATTGGTTCAACTGTCAATTTGTCGTATGCGACAAATTGGTACTACTGTCAATTTGTCGTATGCGACAAATTGGTTCAACTGTCAATTTGTCGTATGCGACAAATTGATTCAACTGTCAATTTGTCGTATGCGACAAATTGGTTCAACTGTCAATTTGTCGTAATTTGTCGTATGCGACAAATTGATTCGACTGTCAATTTGTCGTATGCGACAAATTGGTTCAACTGTCAATTTGTCGTCAGCGACAAATTGGTACTACTGTCAATTTGTCGTATGCGACAAATTGGTTCAACTGTCAATTTGTCGTATGCGACAAATTGATTCGACTGTCAATTTGTCGTATGCGACAAATTGGTTCAACTGTCAATTTGTCGTATGCGACAAATTGGTACTACTGTCAATTTGTCGTATGCGACAAATTGGTACTACTGTCAATTTGTCGTATGCGACAAATTGGTTCAACTGTCAATTTGTCGTATGCGACAAATTGGTTCAACTGTCAATTTATCGTATGCGACAAATTGATTCGACTGTCAATTTGTCGTATGCGACAAATTGGTTCAACTGTCAATTTGTCGTATGCGACAAATTGGTACTACTGTCAATTTGTCGTATGCGACAAATTGGTACTACTGTCAATTTGTCGTATGCGACAAATTGGTTCAACTGTCAATTTGTCGTATGCGACAAATTGGTTCAACTGTCAATTTGTCGTATGCGACAAATTGATTCGACTGTCAATTTGTCGTATGCGACAAACTGGTTCAACTGTCAATTTGTCGTATGCGACAAATTGGTACTACTGTCAATTTGTCGTATGCGACAAATTGGTACTACTGTCAATTTGTCGTATGCGACAAATTGGTTCAACTGTCAATTTGTCGTATGCGACAAATTGGTTCAACTGTCAATTTGTCGTATG
The DNA here is from genome assembly GCA_964057215.1 of Oscheius myriophilus. Taxonomy (NCBI): domain Eukaryota; kingdom Metazoa; phylum Nematoda; class Chromadorea; order Rhabditida; family Rhabditidae; genus Oscheius; species Oscheius myriophilus. The sequence continues at coordinate 7,760,013 of OZ059904.1, forward strand.
CGACAAATTGATTCGACTGTCAATTTGTCGTATGCGACAAATTGGTACTACTGTCACTTTGTCGTATGCGACAAATTGGTTCAACTGTCAATTTGTCGTATGCGACAAATTGGTACTACTGTCAATTTGTCGTATGCGACAAATTGGTTCAACTGTCAATTTGTCGTATGCGACAAATTGGTACTACTGTCAATTTGTCGTATGCGACAAATTGGTTCAACTGTCAATTTGTCGTATGCGACAAATTGATTCAACTGTCAATTTGTCGTATGCGACAAATTGGTTCAACTGTCAATTTGTCGTAATTTGTCGTATGCGACAAATTGATTCGACTGTCAATTTGTCGTATGCGACAAATTGGTTCAACTGTCAATTTGTCGTATGCGACAAATTGGTACTACTGTCAATTTGTCGTATGCGACAAATTGGTACTACTGTCAATTTGTCGTATGCGACAAATTGGTTCAACTGTCAATTTGTCGTATGCGACAAATTGGTTCAACTGTCAATTTGTCGTATGCGACAAATTGATTCGACTGTCAATTTGTCGTATGCGACAAATTGGTTCAACTGTCAATTTGTCGTATGCGACAAATTGGTACTACTGTCAATTTGTCGTATGCGACAAATTGGTACTACTGTCAATTTGTCGTATGCGACAAATTGGTTCAACTGTCAATTTGTCGTATGCGACAAATTGGTTCAACTGTCAATTTGTCGTATGCGACAAATTGATTCGACTGTCAATTTGTCGTATGCGACAAATTGGTTCAACTGTCAATTTGTCGCATGCGACAAATTGGTACTACTGTCAATTTGTCGTATGCGACAAATTGGTACTACTGTCAATTTGTCGTATGCGACAAATTGGTTCAACTGTCAATTTGTCGTATGCGACAAATTGGTTCAACTGTCAATTTGTCGTATGCGACAAATTGGTTCAACTGTCAATTTGTCGTATGCGACAAATTGATTCGACTGTCAATTTGTCGTATGCGACAAATTGGTACTACTGTCAATTTGTCGTATGCGACAAATTGGTTCAACTGTCAATTTGTCGTATGCCACAAATTGATTCAACTGTCAATTTGTCGTATGCGACAAAGTGGTTCAACTGTCAATTTGTCGTAATTTGTCGTATGCGACAAATTGATTCAACTGCCAATTTGTCGTATGCGACAAATTGGTTAAACTGTCAATTTGTCGTATGCGACAAATTGATTCAACTGTCAATTTGTCGTATGCGACAAATTGGTGCTACTGTCAATTTGTCGTATGCGACAATTTGGTTCAACTCTCAATTTGTCGTATGCGACAAATTGGTACTACTGTCAATTTGTCGTATGCGACAAATTGGTTCAACTGTCAATTTGTCGTATGCGACAAATTGGTTCAACTGTCAATTTGTCGTATGCGACAAATTGGTTCAACTGTCAATTTGTCGTATGCGACAAATTGATTCGACTGTCAATTTGTCGTATGCGACAAATTGGTACTACTGTCAATTTGTCGTATGCGACAAATTGGTTCAACTGTCAATTTGTCGTATGCGACAAATTGGTACTACTGTCAATTTGTCGTATGCGACAAATTGATTCAACTGTCAATTTGTCGTATGCGACAAATTGGTGCTACTGTCAATTTGTCGTATGCGACAATTTGGTTCAACTCTCAATTTGTCGTATGCGACAAATTGGTACTACTGTCAATTTGTCGTATGCGACAAATTGGTTCAACTGTCAATTTGTCGTATGCGACGAATTGGTAGTACTGTCAATTTGTCGTATGCGACAAATTGATTCAACTGTCAATTTGCCGTTTGCGACAAACTGGTACTACTGTCAATTTGTCGTATGCGACAAATTGGTTCAACTGTCAATTTGTCGTATGCGACAAATTGATTCAACTGTCAATTTGTCGCATGCGACAAATTGGTGCTACTGTCAATTTGTCGTATGCGACAATTTGGTTCAACTCTCAATTTGTCGTATGCGACAAATTGGTACTACTGTCAATTTGTCGTATGCGACAAATTGGTTCAACTGTCAATTTGTCGTATGCGACAAATTGGTAGTACTGTCAATTTGTCGTATGCGACAAATTGATTCAACTGTCAATTTGCCGTTTGCGACAAACTGGTACTACTGTCAATTTGTCGTATGCGACAAATTGGTTCAACTGTCAATTTGTCGTATGCGACAAATTGGTACTACTGTCACTTTGTCGTATGCGACAAATTGGTTCAACTGTCAATTTGTCGTATGCGACAAATTGGTACTACTGTCAATTTGTCGTATGCGACAAATTGGTTCAACTGTCAATTTGTCGTATGCGACAAATTGGTACTACTGTCAATTTGTCGTATGCGACAAATTGGTTCAACTGTCAATTTGTCGTATGCGACAAATTGGTTCAACTGTCAATTTGTCGTAATTTGTCGTATGCGACAAATTGATTCGACTGTCAATTTGTCGTATGCGACAAATTGATTCGACTGTCAATTTGTCGTATGCGACAAATTGGTTCAACTGTCAATTTGTCGTATGCGACGAATTGGTAGTACTGTCAATTTGTCGTATGCGACAAATTGATTCAACTGTCAATTTGCCGTTTGCGACAAACTGGTACTACTGTCAATTTGTCGTATGCGACAAATTGGTTCAACTGTCAATTTGTCGTATGCGACAAATTGGTACTACTGTCACTTTGTCGTATGCGACAAATTGGTTCAACTGTCAATTTGTCGTATGCGACAAATTGGTACTACTGTCAATTTGTCGTATGCGACAAATTGGTACTACTGTCACTTTGTCGTATGCGACAAATTGGTTCAACTGTCAATTTGTCGTATGCGACAAATTGGTACTACTGTCAATTTGTCGTATGCGACAAATTGGTTCAACTGTCAATTTGTCGTATGCGACAAATTGGTACTACTGTCAATTTGTCGTATGCGACAAATTGGTTCAACTGTCAATTTGTCGTATGCGACAAATTGATTCAACTGTCAATTTGTCGTATGCGACAAATTGGTTCAACTGTCAATTTGTCGTATGCGACAAATTGGTACTACTGTCACTTTGTCGTATGCGACAAATTGGTTCAACTGTCAATTTGTCGTATGCGACAAATTGGTACTACTGTCAATTTGTCGTATGCGACAATTTGGTTCAACTCTCAATTTGTCGTATGCGACAAATTGGTACTACTGTCAATTTGTCGTATGCGACAAATTGGTTCAACTGTCAATTTGTCGTATGCGACGAATTGGTAGTACTGTCAATTTGTCGTATGCGACAAATTGATTCAACTGTCAATTTGCCGTTTGCGACAAACTGGTACTACTGTCAATTTGTCGTATGCGACAAATTGGTTCAACTGTCAATTTGTCGTATGCGACAAATTGATTCAACTGTCAATTTGTCGCATGCGACAAATTGGTGCTACTGTCAATTTGTCGTATGCGACAATTTGGTTCAACTCTCAATTTGTCGTATGCGACAAATTGGTACTACTGTCAATTTGTCGTATGCGACAAATTGGTTCAACTGTCAATTTGTCGTATGCGACGAATTGGTAGTACTGTCAATTTGTCGTATGCGACAAATTGATTCAACTGTCAATTTGCCGTTTGCGACAAACTGGTACTACTGTCAATTTGTCGTATGCGACAAATTGGTTCAACTGTCAATTTGTCGTATGCGACAAATTGATTCAACTGTCAATTTGTCGCATGCGACAAATTGGTGCTACTGTCAATTTGTCGTATGCGACAATTTGGTTCAACTCTCAATTTGTCGTATGCGACAAATTGGTACTACTGTCAATTTGTCGTATGCGACAAATTGGTTCAACTGTCAATTTGTCGTATGCGACAAATTGGTAGTACTGTCAATTTGTCGTATGCGACAAATTGATTCAACTGTCAATTTGCCGTTTGCGACAAACTGGTACTACTGTCAATTTGTCGTATGCGACAAATTGGTTCAACTGTCAATTTGTCGTATGCGACAAATTGGTACTACTGTCACTTTGTCGTATGCGACAAATTGGTTCAACTGTCAATTTGTCGTATGCGACAAATTGGTACTACTGTCAATTTGTCGTATGCGACAAATTGGTTCAACTGTCAATTTGTCGTATGCGATAAATTGGTACTACTGTCAATTTGTCGTATGCGACAAATTGGTTCAACTGTCAATTTGTCGTATGCGACAAATTGGTTCAACTGTCAATTTGTCGTAATTTGTCGTATGCGACAAATTGATTCGACTGTCAATTTGTCGTATGCGACAAATTGATTCGACTGTCAATTTGTCGTATGCGACAAATTGGTTCAACTGTCAATTTGTCGTATGCGACAAATTGGTACTACTGTCAATTTGTCGTATGCGACAAATTGGTACTACTGTCAATTTGTCGTATGCGACAAATTGGTTCAACTGTCAATTTGTCGTATGCGACAAATTGGTAGTACTGTCAATTTGTCGTATGCGACAAATTGATTCAACTGTCAATTTGCCGTTTGCGACAAACTGGTACTACTGTCAATTTGTCGTATGCGACAAATTGGTTCAACTGTCAATTTGTCGTATGCGACAAATTGGTACTACTGTCACTTTGTCGTATGCGACAAATTGGTTCAACTGTCAATTTGTCGTATGCGACAAATTGGTACTACTGTCAATTTGTCGTATGCGACAAATTGGTTCAACTGTCAATTTGTCGTATGCGACAAATTGGTACTACTGTCAATTTGTCGTATGCGACAAATTGGTTCAACTGTCAATTTGTCGTATGCGACAAATTGATTCAACTGTCAATTTGTCGTATGCGACAAATTGGTTCAACTGTCAATTTGTCGTATGCGACAAATTGGTACTACTGTCACTTTGTCGTATGCGACAAATTGGTTCAACTGTCAATTTGTCGTATGCGACAAATTGGTACTACTGTCAATTTGTCGTATGCGACAAATTGGTTCAACTGTCAATTTGTCGTATGCGACAAATTGGTACTACTGTCAATTTGTCGTATGCGACAAATTGGTTCAACTGTCAATTTGTCGTATGCGACAAATTGATTCAACTGTCAATTTGTCGTATGCGACAAATTGGTTCAACTGTCAATTTGTCGTAATTTGTCGTATGCGACAAATTGATTCGACTGTCAATTTGTCGTATGCGACAAATTGGTTCAACTGTCAATTTGTCGTCAGCGACAAATTGGTACTACTGTCAATTTGTCGTATGCGACAAATTGGTTCAACTGTCAATTTGTCGTATGCGACAAATTGATTCAACTGTCAATTTGTCGTATGCGACAAATTGGTTCAACTGTCAATTTGTCGTAATTTGTCGTATGCGACAAATTGATTCGACTGTCAATTTGTCGTATGCGACAAATTGGTTCAACTGTCAATTTGTCGTATGCGACAAATTGGTACTACTGTCAATTTGTCGTATGCGACAAATTGGTACTACTGTCAATTTGTCGTATGCGACAAATTGGTTCAACTGTCAATTTGTCGTATGCGACAAATTGGTTCAACTGTCAATTTGTCGTATGCGACAAATTGGTACTACTGTCAATTTGTCGTATGCGACAAATTGGTACTACTGTCAATTTGTCGTATGCGACAAATTGGTTCAACTGTCAATTTGTCGTATGCGACAAATTGGTTCAACTGTCAATTTGTCGTATGCGACAAATTGATTCGACTGTCAATTTGTCGTATGCGACAAACTGGTTCAACTGTCAATTTGTCGTATGCGACAAATTGGTACTACTGTCAATTTGTCGTATGCGACAAATTGGTACTACTGTCAATTTGTCGTATGCGACAAATTGGTTCAACTGTCATTTTGTCGTATGCGACAAATTGGTTCAACTGTCAATTTGTCGTATGCGACAAATTGGTTCAACTGTCAATTTGTCGTATGCGACAAATTGATTCGACTGTCAATTTGTCGTATGCGACAAATTGGTACTACTGTCACTTTGTCGTATGCGACAAATTGGTTCAACTGTCAATTTGTCGTATGCGACAAATTGGTACTACTGTCAATTTGTCGTATGCGACAAATTGGTTCAACTGTCAATTTGTCGTATGCGACAAATTGGTACTACTGTCAATTTGTCGTATGCGACAAATTGGTTCAACTGTCAATTTGTCGTATGCGACAAATTGATTCAACTGTCAATTTGTCGTATGCGACAAATTGGTTCAACTGTCAATTTGTCGTAATTTGTCGTATGCGACAAATTGATTCGACTGTCAATTTGTCGTATGCGACAAATTGGTTCAACTGTCAATTTGTCGTATGCGACAAATTGATTCGACTGTCAATTTGTCGTATGCGACAAATTGGTTCAACTGTCAATTTGTCGTATGCGACAAATTGGTACTACTGTCAATTTGTCGTATGCGACAAATTGGTACTACTGTCAATTTGTCGTATGCGACAAATTGGTTCAACTGTCAATTTGTCGTATGCGACAAATTGGTTCAACTGTCAATTTGTCGTATGCGACAAATTGATTCGACTGTCAATTTGTCGTATGCGACAAATTGGTTCAACTGTCAATTTGTCGTATGCGACAAATTGGTACTACTGTCAATTTGTCGTATGCGACAAATTGGTACTACTGTCAATTTGTCGTATGCGACAAATTGGTTCAACTGTCAATTTGTCGTATGCGACAAATTGGTTCAACTGTCAATTTGTCGTATGCGACAAATTGATTCGACTGTCAATTTGTCGTATGCGACAAATTGGTTCAACTGTCAATTTGTCGTATGCGACAAATTGGTACTACTGTCAATTTGTCGTATGCGACAAATTGGTACTACTGTCAATTTGTCGTATGCGACAAATTGGTTCAACTGTCAATTTGTCGTATGCGACAAATTGGTTCAACTGTCAATTTGTCGTATGCGACAAATTGGTTCAACTGTCAATTTGTCGTATGCGACAAATTGATTCGACTGTCAATTTGTCGTATGCGACAAATTGGTACTACTGTCAATTTGTCGTATGCGACAAATTGGTTCAACTGTCAATTTGTCGTATGCCACAAATTGATTCAACTGTCAATTTGTCGTATGCGACAAAGTGGTTCAACTGTCAATTTGTCGTAATTTGTCGTATGCGACAAATTGATTCAACTGCCAATTTGTCGTATGCGACAAATTGGTTTAACTGTCAATTTGTCGTATGCGACAAATTGATTCAACTGTCAATTTGTCGTATGCGACAAATTGGTGCTACTGTCAATTTGTCGTATGCGACAATTTGGTTCAACTCTCAATTTGTCGTATGCGACAAATTGGTACTACTGTCAATTTGTCGTATGCGACAAATTGGTTCAACTGTCAATTTGTCGTATGCGACAAATTGGTAGTACTGTCAATTTGTCGTATGCGACAAATTGATTCAACTGTCAATTTGCCGTTTGCGACAAACTGGTACTACTGTCAATTTGTCGTATGCGACAAATTGGTTCAACTGTCAATTTGTCGTATGCGACAAATTGGTACTACTGTCAATTTGTCGTATGCGACAAATTGGTTCAACTGTCAATTTGTCGTATGCGACAAATTGGTAATACTGTCAATTTGTCGTATGCGACAAATTGGTTCAACTGTCAATTTGTCGTATGCGACAAATTGGTTCAACTGTCAATTTGTCGTATGCGACAAATTGGTTCAACTGTCAATTTGTCGTAATTTGTCGTATGCGACAAATTGATTCAACTGCCAATTTGTCGTATGCGACAAATTGGTTCAACTGTCAATTTGTCGTATGCGACAAATTGGTTCAACTGTCAATTTGTCGTAATTTGTCGTATGCGACAAATTGATTCAACTGCCAATTTGTCGTATGCGACAAATTGGTTCAACTGTCAATTTGTCGTATGCGACAAATTGGTATTTCTGTCAATTTGTCGTTTGCGACAAATTGGTACTACTATCAATTTGTCGTATGCGACAAATTGGTTCAACTGTCAATTTGTCGTATGCGACAAATTGATTCAATTGTCAATTTGTCGTATGCGACAAATTGGTTCAACTGTCAATTTGTCGTTTGCGACAAATTGGTACTACTGTCAATTTGTCGTATGCGACAAATTGGTTCAACTGTCAATTTGTCGTATGCGACAAATTGATTCAACTGTCAATTTATCGTATGCGACAAATTGATTCAACTGTCAATTTGTCGCATGCGACAAATTGGTTCAACTGTCAATTTGTCGTATGCGACAAATTGGTCCACTGTCAATTTGTCGTATACGACAAATTGGTTCAACTGTCAATTTGTCGTATGCGACAAATTGGTTCAACTGTCAATTTGTCGTATGCGACAAATTGGTAGTACTGTCAATTTGTCGTATGCGACAAATTGATTCAACTGTCAATTTGCCGTTTGCGACAAATTGGTAGTACTGTCAATTTGTCGTATGCGACAAATTGGTTCAACTGTCAATTTGTCGTATGCGACAAATTGGTAATACTGTCAATTTGTCGTATGCGACAAATTGGTTCAACTGTCAATTTGTCGTATGCGACAAATTGGTTCAACTGTCAATTTGTCGTATGCGACAAATTGGTTCAACTGTCAATTTGTCGTAATTTGTCGTATGCGACAAATTGATTCAACTGCCAATTTGTCGTATGCGACAAATTGGTTCAACTGTCAATTTGTCGTATGCGACAAATTGGTTCAACTGTCAATTTGTCGTAATTTGTCGTATGCGACAAATTGATTCAACTGCCAATTTGTCGTATGCGACAAATTGGTTCAACTGTCAATTTGTCGTATGCGACAAATTGGTATTTCTGTCAATTTGTCGTTTGCGACAAATTGGTACTACTATCAATTTGTCGTATGCGACAAATTGGTTCAACTGTCAATTTGTCGTATGCGACAAATTGATTCAATTGTCAATTTGTCGTATGCGACAAATTGGTTCAACTGTCAATTTGTCGTTTGCGACAAATTGGTACTACTGTCAATTTGTCGTATGCGACAAATTGGTTCAACTGTCAATTTGTCGTATGCGACAAATTGATTCAACTGTCAATTTATCGTATGCGACAAATTGATTCAACTGTCAATTTGTCGCATGCGACAAATTGGTTCAACTGTCAATTTGTCGTATGCGACAAATTGGTCCACTGTCAATTTGTCGTATACGACAAATTGGTTCAACTGTCAATTTGTCGTATGCGACAAATTGGTTCAACTGTCAATTTGTCGTATGCGACAAATTGGTAGTACTGTCAATTTGTCGTATGCGACAAATTGATTCAACTGTCAATTTGCCGTTTGCGACAAATTGGTACTACTGTCAATTTGTCGTATGCGACAAATTGGTTCAACTGTCAATTTGTCGTATGCGACAAATCGGTACTACTGTCAATTTGTCGTATGCGACAAATTGGTTCAACTGTCAATTTGTCGTATGCGACAAATTGGTTCAACTGTCAATTTGTCGTAATTTGTCGTATGCGACAAATTGATTCAACTGCCAATTTGTCGTATGCGACAAATTGGTTCAACTGTCAATTTGTCGTATGCGACAAAATGGTAGTACTGTCAATTTGTCGTTTGCGACAAATTGGTACTACTGTCAATTTGTCGTATGCGACAAATTAATTCAACTGTCAATTTGTCGTATGCGACAAATTGGTTCAACTGTCATTTTGTCGTATGCGACAAATTGGTTCAACTGTCAATTTGTCGTATGCGACAAATTGGTTCAACTGTCAATTTGTCGTATGCGACAAATCGGTTCAACTGTCAATTTGTCGTATGCGACAAATTGGTACTACTGTCACTTTGTCGTATGCGACAAATTGGTTCAACTGTCAATTTGTCGTATGCGACAAATTGGTACTACTGTCAATTTGTCGTATGCGACAAATTGGTTCAACTGTCAATTTGTCGTATGCGACAAATTGGTACTACTGTCAATTTGTCGTATGCGACAAATTGGTTCAACTGTCAATTTGTCGTATGCGACAAATTGATTCAACTGTCAATTTGTCGTATGCGACAAATTGGTTCAACTGTCAATTTGTCGTAATTTGTCGTATGCGACAAATTGATTCGACTGTCAATTTGTCGTATGCGACAAATTGGTTCAACTGTCAATTTGTCGTATGCGACAAATTGATTCGACTGTCAATTTGTCGTATGCGACAAATTGGTTCAACTGTCAATTTGTCGTATGCGACAAATTGGTACTACTGTCAATTTGTCGTATGCGACAAATTGGTACTACTGTCAATTTGTCGTATGCGACAAATTGGTTCAACTGTCAATTTGTCGTATGCGACAAATTGGTTCAACTGTCAATTTGTCGTATGCGACAAATTGATTCGACTGTCAATTTGTCGTATGCGACAAATTGGTTCAACTGTCACTTTGTCGTATGCGACAAATTGGTACTACTGTCAATTTGTCGTATGCGACAAATTGGTACTACTGTCAATTTGTCGTATGCGACAAATTGGTTCAACTGTCAATTTGTCGTATGCGACAAATTGGTTCAACTGTCAATTTGTCGTATGCGACAAATTGATTCGACTGTCAATTTGTCGTATGCGACAAATTGGTTCAACTGTCAATTTGTCGTATGCGACAAATTGGTACTACTGTCAATTTGTCGTATGCGACAAATTGGTTCAACTGTCAATTTGTCGTAATTTGTCGTATGCGACAAATTGATTCAACTGCCAATTTGTCGTATGCGACAAATTGGTTCAACTGTCAATTTGTCGTATGCGACAAAATGGTAGTACTGTCAATTTGTCGTTTGCGACAAATTGGTACTACTGTCAATTTGTCGTATGCGACAAATTAATTCAACTGTCAATTTGTCGTATGCGACAAATTGGTTCAACTGTCATTTTGTCGTATGCGACAAATTGGTTCAACTGTCAATTTGTCGTATGCGACAAATTGGTTCAACTGTCAATTTGTCGTATGCGACAAATTGGTTCAACTGTCAATTTGTCGTATGCGACAAATTGGTACCACTGTCACTTTGTCGTATGCGACAAATTGGTTCAACTGTCAATTTGTCGTATGCGACAAATTGGTACTACTGTCAATTTGTCGTATGCGACAAATTGGTTCAACTGTCAATTTGTCGTATGCGACAAATTGGTACTACTGTCAATTTGTCGTATGCGACAAATTGGTTCAACTGTCAATTTGTCGTATGCGACAAATTGATTCAACTGTCAATTTGTCGTATGCGACAAATTGGTTCAACTGTCAATTTGTCGTATGCGACAAATTGGTTCAACTGTCAATTTGTCGTATGCGACAAATTGATTCGACTGTCAATTTGTCGTATGCGACAAATTGGTTCAACTGTCAATTTGTCGTATGCGACAAATTGGTACTACTGTCAATTTGTCGTATGCGACAAATTGGTACTACTGTCAATTTGTCGTATGCGACAAATTGGTTCAACTGTCAATTTGTCGTATGCGACAAATTGGTTCAACTGTCAATTTGTCGTATGCGACAAATTGATTCGACTGTCAATTTGTCGTATGCGACAAATTGGTTCAACTGTCAATTTGTCGTATGCGACAAATTGGTACTACTGTCAATTTGTCGTATGCGACAAATTGGTACTACTGTCAATTTGTCGTATGCGACAAATTGGTTCAACTGTCAATTTGTCGTATGCGACAAATTGGTTCAACTGTCAATTTGTCGTATGCGACAAATTGATTCGACTGTCAATTTGTCGTATGCGACAAATTGGTTCAACTGTCAATTTGTCGTATGCGACAAATTGGTACTACTGTCAATTTGTCGTATGCGACAAATTGGTACTACTGTCAATTTGTCGTATGCGACAAATTGGTTCAACTGTCAATTTGTCGTATGCGACAAATTGGTTCAACTGTCAATTTGTCGTATGCGACAAATTGGTTCAACTGTCAATTTGTCGTATGCGACAAATTGATTCGACTGTCAATTTGTCGTATGCGACAAATTGGTACTACTGTCAATTTGTCGTATGCGACAAATTGGTTCAACTGTCAATTTGTCGTATGCCACAAATTGATTCAACTGTCAATTTGTCGTATGCGACAAAGTGGTTCAACTGTCAATTTGTCGTAATTTGTCGTATGCGACAAATTGATTCAACTGCCAATTTGTCGTATGCGACAAATTGGTTTAACTGTCAATTTGTCGTATGCGACAAATTGATTCAACTGTCAATTTGTCGTATGCGACAAATTGGTGCTACTGTCAATTTGTCGTATGCGACAATTTGGTTCAACTCTCAATTTGTCGTATGCGACAAATTGGTACTACTGTCAATTTGTCGTATGCGACAAATTGGTTCAACTGTCAATTTGTCGTATGCGACAAATTGGTAGTACTGTCAATTTGTCGTATGCGACAAATTGATTCAACTGTCAATTTGCCGTTTGCGACAAACTGGTACTACTGTCAATTTGTCGTATGCGACAAATTGGTTCAACTGTCAATTTGTCGTATGCGACAAATTGGTACTACTGTCAATTTGTCGTATGCGACAAATTGGTTCAACTGTCAATTTGTCGTATGCGACAAATTGGTAATACTGTCAATTTGTCGTATGCGACAAATTGGTTCAACTGTCAATTTGTCGTATGCGACAAATTGGTTCAACTGTCAATTTGTCGTATGCGACAAATTGGTTCAACTGTCAATTTGTCGTAATTTGTCGTATGCGACAAATTGATTCAACTGCCAATTTGTCGTATGCGACAAATTGGTTCAACTGTCAATTTGTCGTATGCGACAAATTGGTTCAACTGTCAATTTGTCGTAATTTGTCGTATGCGACAAATTGATTCAACTGCCAATTTGTCGTATGCGACAAATTGGTTCAACTGTCAATTTGTCGTATGCGACAAATTGGTATTTCTGTCAATTTGTCGTTTGCGACAAATTGGTACTACTATCAATTTGTCGTATGCGACAAATTGGTTCAACTGTCAATTTGTCGTATGCGACAAATTGATTCAATTGTCAATTTGTCGTATGCGACAAATTGGTTCAACTGTCAATTTGTCGTTTGCGACAAATTGGTACTACTGTCAATTTGTCGTATGCGACAAATTGGTTCAACTGTCAATTTGTCGTATGCGACAAATTGGTTCAACTGTCAATTTGTCGTATGCGACAAATTGGTTCAACTGTCAATTTGTCGTATGCGACAAATTGGTTCAACTGTCAATTTGTCGTAATTTGTCGTATGCGACAAATTGATTCAACTGCCAATTTGTCGTATGCGACAAATTGGTTCAACTGTCAATTTGTCGTATGCGACAAATTGGTTCAACTGTCAATTTGTCGTAATTTGTCGTATGCGACAAATTGATTCAACTGCCAATTTGTCGTATGCGACAAATTGGTTCAACTGTCAATTTGTCGTATGCGACAAATTGGTATTTCTGTCAATTTGTCGTTTGCGACAAATTGGTACTACTATCAATTTGTCGTATGCGACAAATTGGTTCAACTGTCAATTTGTCGTATGCGACAAATTGATTCAATTGTCAATTTGTCGTATGCGACAAATTGGTTCAACTGTCAATTTGTCGTTTGCGACAAATTGGTACTACTGTCAATTTGTCGTATGCGACAAATTGGTTCAACTGTCAATTTGTCGTATGCGACAAATTGATTCAACTGTCAATTTATCGTATGCGACAAATTGATTCAACTGTCAATTTGTCGCATGCGACAAATTGGTTCAACTGTCAATTTGTCGTATGCGACAAATTGGTCCACTGTCAATTTGTCGTATACGACAAATTGGTTCAACTGTCAATTTGTCGTATGCGACAAATTGGTTCAACTGTCAATTTGTCGTATGCGACAAATTGGTAGTACTGTCAATTTGTCGTATGCGACAAATTGATTCAACTGTCAATTTGCCGTTTGCGACAAATTGGTACTACTGTCAATTTGTCGTATGCGACAAATTGGTTCAACTGTCAATTTGTCGTATGCGACAAATCGGTACTACTGTCAATTTGTCGTATGCGACAAATTGGTTCAACTGTCTATTTGTCGTATGCGACAAATTGGTTCAACTGTCAATTTGTCGTAATTTGTCGTATGCGACAAATTGATTCAACTGCCAATTTGTCGTATGCGACAAATTGGTTCAACTGTCAATTTGTCGTATGCGACAAAATGGTAGTACTGTCAATTTGTCGTTTGCGACAAATTGGTACTACTGTCAATTTGTCGTATGCGACAAATTAATTCAACTGTCAATTTGTCGTATGCGACAAATTGATTCAACTGTCAATTTGTCGTATGCGACAAATTGGTTCAACTGTCAATTTGTCGTATGCGACAAATTGGTACTACTGTCAATTTGTCGTATGCGACAAATTGGTTCAACTGTCAATTTGTCGTATGCGACAAATTGGTTCAACTGTCAATTTGTCGTATGCGACAAATTGGTTCAACTGTCAATTTGTCGTATGCGACAAATTGGTAATACTGTCAATTTGTCGTATGCGACAAATTGGTTCAACTGTCAATTTGTCGTATGCGACAAATTGGTTCAACTGTCAATTTGTCGTATGCGACAAATTGGTTCAACTGTCAATTTGTCGTATGCGACAAATTGGTACTACTGTCAATTTGTCGTATGCGACAAATTGGTACTACTGTCAATTTGTCGTATGCGACAAATTGGTTCAACTGTCAATTTGTCGTATGCGACAAATTGGTTCAACTGTCAATTTGTCGTATGCCACAAATTGATTCAACTGTCAATTTGTCGTATGCGACAAAGTGGTTCAACTGTCAATTTGTCGTAATTTGTCGTATGCGACAAATTGATTCAACTGCCAATTTGTCGTATGCGACAAATTGGTTTAACTGTCAATTTGTCGTATGCGACAAATTGATTCAACTGTCAATTTGTCGTATGCGACAAATTGGTGCTACTGTCAATTTGTCGTATGCGACAATTTGGTTCAACTCTCAATTTGTCGTATGCGACAAATTGGTACTACTGTCAATTTGTCGTATGCGACAAATTGGTTCAACTGTCAATTTGTCGTATGCGACAAATTGGTAGTACTGTCAATTTGTCGTATGCGACAAATTGATTCAACTGTCAATTTGCCGTTTGCGACAAACTGGTACTACTGTCAATTTGTCGTATGCGACAAATTGGTTCAACTGTCAATTTGTCGTATGCGACAAATTGGTACTACTGTCAATTTGTCGTATGCGACAAATTGGTTCAACTGTCAATTTGTCGTATGCGACAAATTGGTAATACTGTCAATTTGTCGTATGCGACAAATTGGTTCAACTGTCAATTTGTCGTATGCGACAAATTGGTTCAACTGTCAATTTGTCGTATGCGACAAATTGGTTCAACTGTCAATTTGTCGTAATTTGTCGTATGCGACAAATTGATTCAACTGCCAATTTGTCGTATGCGACAAATTGGTTCAACTGTCAATTTGTCGTATGCGACAAATTGGTTCAACTGTCAATTTGTCGTAATTTGTCGTATGCGACAAATTGATTCAACTGCCAATTTGTCGTATGCGACAAATTGGTTCAACTGTCAATTTGTCGTATGCGACAAATTGGTATTTCTGTCAATTTGTCGTTTGCGACAAATTGGTACTACTATCAATTTGTCGTATGCGACAAATTGGTTCAACTGTCAATTTGTCGTATGCGACAAATTGATTCAATTGTCAATTTGTCGTATGCGACAAATTGGTTCAACTGTCAATTTGTCGTTTGCGACAAATTGGTACTACTGTCAATTTGTCGTATGCGACCAATTGGTTCAACTGTCAATTTGTCGTATGCGACAAATTGATTCAACTGTCAATTTATCGTATGCGACAAATTGATTCAACTGTCAATTTGTCGCATGCGACAAATTGGTTCAACTGTCAATTTGTCGTATGCGACAAATTGGTCCACTGTCAATTTGTCGTATACGACAAATTGGTTCAACTGTCAATTTGTCGTATGCGACAAATTGGTTCAACTGTCAATTTGTCGTATGCGACAAATTGGTAGTACTGTCAATTTGTCGTATGCGACAAATTGATTCAACTGTCAATTTGCCGTTTGCGACAAATTGGTACTACTGTCAATTTGTCGTATGCGACAAATTGGTTCAACTGTCAATTTGTCGTATGCGACAAATCGGTACTACTGTCAATTTGTCGTATGCGACAAATTGGTTCAACTGTCTATTTGTCGTATGCGACAAATTGGTTCAACTGTCAATTTGTCGTAATTTGTCGTATGCGACAAATTGATTCAACTGCCAATTTGTCGTATGCGACAAATTGGTTCAACTGTCAATTTGTCGTATGCGACAAAATGGTAGTACTGTCAATTTGTCGTTTGCGACAAATTGGTACTACTGTCAATTTGTCGTATGCGACAAATTAATTCAACTGTCAATTTGTCGTATGCGACAAATTGATTCAACTGTCAATTTGTCGTATGCGACAAATTGGTTCAACTGTCAATTTGTCGTATGCGACAAATTGGTACTACTGTCAATTTGTCGTATGCGACAAATTGGTTCAACTGTCAATTTGTCGTATGCGACAAATTGGTTCAACTGTCAATTTGTCGTATGCGACAAATTGGTTCAACTGTCAATTTGTCGTATGCGACAAATTGGTAATACTGTCAATTTGTCGTATGCGACAAATTGGTTCAACTGTCAATTTGTCGTATGCGACAAATTGGTTCAACTGTCAATTTGTCGTATGCGACAAATTGGTTCAACTGTCAATTTGTCGTATGCGACAAATTGGTACTACTGTCAATTTGTCGTATGCGACAAATTGGTACTACTGTCAATTTGTCGTATGCGACAAATTGGTTCAACTGTCAATTTGTCGTATGCGACAAATTGGTTCAACTGTCAATTTGTCGTATGCGACAAATTGGTTCAACTGTCAATTTGTCGTATGCGACAAATTGATTCGACTGTCAATTTGTCGTATGCGACAAATTGGTACTACTGTCAATTTGTCGTATGCGACAAATTGGTTCAACTGTCAATTTGTCGTATGCCACAAATTGATTCAACTGTCAATTTGTCGTATGCGACAAAGTGGTTCAACTGTCAATTTGTCGTAATTTGTCGTATGCGACAAATTGATTCAACTGCCAATTTGTCGTATGCGACAAATTGGTTTAACTGTCAATTTGTCGTATGCGACAAATTGATTCAACTGTCAATTTGTCGTATGCGACAAATTGGTGCTACTGTCAATTTGTCGTATGCGACAATTTGGTTCAACTCTCAATTTGTCGTATGCGACAAATTGGTACTACTGTCAATTTGTCGTATGCGACAAATTGGTTCAACTGTCAATTTGTCGTATGCGACAAATTGGTAGTACTGTCAATTTGTCGTATGCGACAAATTGATTCAACTGTCAATTTGCCGTTTGCGACAAACTGGTACTACTGTCAATTTGTCGTATGCGACAAATTGGTTCAACTGTCAATTTGTCGTATGCGACAAATTGGTACTACTGTCAATTTGTCGTATGCGACAAATTGGTTCAACTGTCAATTTGTCGTATGCGACAAATTGGTTTAACTGTCAATTTGTCGTATGCGACAAATTGATTCAACTGTCAATTTGTCGTATGCGACAAATTGGTGCTACTGTCAATTTGTCGTATGCGACAATTTGGTTCAACTCTCAATTTGTCGTATGCGACAAATTGGTACTACTGTCAATTTGTCGTATGCGACAAATTGGTTCAACTGTCAATTTGTCGTATGCGACAAATTGGTAGTACTGTCAATTTGTCGTATGCGACAAATTGATTCAACTGTCAATTTGCCGTTTGCGACAAACTGGTACTACTGTCAATTTGTCGTATGCGACAAATTGGTTCAACTGTCAATTTGTCGTATGCGACAAATTGGTACTACTGTCAATTTGTCGTATGCGACAAATTGGTTCAACTGTCAATTTGTCGTATGCGACAAATTGGTAATACTGTCAATTTGTCGTATGCGACAAATTGGTTCAACTGTCAATTTGTCGTATGCGACAAATTGGTTCAACTGTCAATTTGTCGTATGCGACAAATTGGTTCAACTGTCAATTTGTCGTAATTTGTCGTATGCGACAAATTGATTCAACTGCCAATTTGTCGTATGCGACAAATTGGTTCAACTGTCAATTTGTCGTATGCGACAAATTGGTTCAACTGTCAATTTGTCGTAATTTGTCGTATGCGACAAATTGATTCAACTGCCAATTTGTCGTATGCGACAAATTGGTTCAACTGTCAATTTGTCGTATGCGACAAATTGGTATTTCTGTCAATTTGTCGTGTGCGACAAATTGGTACTACTGTCAATTTGTCGTATGCGACAAATTGGTTCAACTGTCAATTTGTCGTATGCGACAAATTGATTCAATTGTCAATTTGTCGTATGCGACAAATTGGTTCAACTGTCAATTTGTCGTTTGCGACAAATTGGTACTAATGTCAATTTGTCGTATGCGACAAATTGGTTCAACTGTCAATTTGTCGTATGCGACAAATTGATTCAACTGTCAATTTATCGTATGCGACAAATTGATTCAACTGTCAATTTGTCGCATGCGACAAATTGGTTCAACTGTCAATTTGTCGTATGCGACAAATTGGTCCACTGTCAATTTGTCGTATACGACAAATTGGTTCAACTGTCAATTTGTCGTATGCGACAAATTGGTTCAACTGTCAATTTGTCGTATGCGACAAATTGGTAGTACTGTCAATTTGTCGTATGCGACAAATTGATTCAACTGTCAATTTGCCGTTTGCGACAAATTGGTACTACTGTCAATTTGTCGTATGCGACAAATTGGTTCAACTGTCAATTTGTCGTATGCGACAAATCGGTACTACTGTCAATTTGTCGTATGCGACAAATTGGTTCAACTGTCAATTTGTCGTATGCGACAAATTGGTTCAACTGTCAATTTGTCGTAATTTGTCGTATGCGACAAATTGATTCAACTGCCAATTTGTCGTATGCGACAAATTGGTTCAACTGTCAATTTGTCGTATGCGACAAAATGGTAGTACTGTCAATTTGTCGTTTGCGACAAATTGGTACTACTGTCAATTTGTCGTATGCGACAAATTAATTCAACTGTCAATTTGTCGTATGCGACAAATTGATTCAACTGTCAATTTGTCGTATGCGACAAATCGGTACTACTGTCAATTTGTCGTATACGACAAATTGGTTCAACTGTCAATTTGTCGCATGCGACAAATTGGTTCAACTGTCAATTTGTCGTATGCGACAAATTGGTACCACTGTCAATTTGTCGTATACGACAAATTGGTTCAACTGTCAATTTGTCGTATGCGACAAATTGGTTCAACTGTCAATTTGTCGTATGCGACAAATTGGTAGTACTGTCAATTTGTCGTATGCGACAAATTGATTCAACTGTCAATTTGCCGTTTGCGACAAATTGGTACTACTGTCAATTTGTCGTATGCGACAAATTGGTTCAACTGTCAATTTGTCGTATGCGACAAATTGGTACTACTGTCTATTTGTCGTATGCGACAAATTGGTTCAACTGTCAATTTGTCGTATGCGACAAATTGGTTCAACTGTCAATTTGTCGTAATTTGTCGTATGCGACAAATTGGTTCAACTGTCAATTTGTCGTATGCGACAAAATGGTAGTACTGTCAATTTGTCGTTTGCGACAAATTGGTACTACTGTCAATTTGTCGTATGCGACAAATTGGTTCAACTGTCAATTTGTCGTATGCGACAAATTGGTACTACTGTCAATTTGTCGTATGCGACAAATTGATTCAACTGTCAATTTGCCGTTTGCGACAAATTGGTACTACTGTCAATTTGTCGTATGCGACAAATTGGTTCAACTGTCAATTTGTCGTATGCGACAAATTGGTACTACTGTCAATTTGTCGTATGCGACAAATTGGTTCAACTCTCAATTTGTCGTATGCGACAAATTGGTTCAACTGTCAATTTGTCGTAATTTGTCGTATGCGACAAATTGATTCAACTGCCAATTTGTCGTATGCGACAAATTGGTTCAACTGTCAATTTGTCGTATGCGACAAATTGGTACTACTGTCTATTTGTCGTATGCGACAAATTGGTTCAACTGTCAATTTGTCGTATGCGACAAATTGGTTCAACTGTCAATTTGTCGTAATTTGTCGTATGCGACAAATTGGTTCAACTGTCAATTTGTCGTATGCGACAAAATGGTAGTACTGTCAATTTGTCGTTTGCGACAAATTGGTACTACTGTCAATTTGTCGTATGCGACAAATTGGTTCAACTGTCAATTTGTCGTATGCGACAAATTGGTACTACTGTCAATTTGTCGTATGCGACAAATTGATTCAACTGTCAATTTGCCGTTTGCGACAAATTGGTACTACTGTCAATTTGTCGTATGCGACAAATTGGTTCAACTGTCAATTTGTCGTATGCGACAAATTGGTACTACTGTCAATTTGTCGTATGCGACAAATTGGTTCAACTGTCAATTTGTCGTATGCGACAAATTGGTTCAACTGTCAATTTGTCGTAATTTGTCGTATGCGACAAATTGATTCAACTGCCAATTTGTCGTATGCGACAAATTGGTTCAACTGTCAATTTGTCGTATGCGACAAAATGGTAGTACTGTCAATTTGTCGTTTGCGACAAATTGGTACTACTGTCAATTTGTCGTATGCGACAAATTAATTCAACTGTCAATTTGTCGTATGCGACAAATTGATTCAACTGTCAATTTGTCGTATGCGACAAATCGGTACTACTGTCAATTTATCGTATGCGACAAATTGATTCAACTGTCAATTTGTCGCATGCGACAAATTGGTTCAACTGTCAATTTGTCGTATGCGACAAATTGGTCCACTGTCAATTTGTCGTATACGACAAATTGGTTCAACTGTCAATTTGTCGTATGCGACAAATTGGTTCAACTGTCAATTTGTCGTATGCGACAAATTGGTAGTACTGTCAATTTGTCGTATGCGACAAATTGATTCAACTGTCAATTTGCCGTTTGCGACAAATTGGTACTACTGTCAATTTGTCGTATGCGACAAATTGGTTCAACTGTCAATTTGTCGTATGCGACAAATCGGTACTACTGTCAATTTGTCGTATGCGACAAATTGGTTCAACTGTCAATTTGTCGTATGCGACAAATTGGTTCAACTGTCAATTTGTCGTAATTTGTCGTATGCGACAAATTGATTCAACTGCCAATTTGTCGTATGCGACAAATTGGTTCAACTGTCAATTTGTCGTATGCGACAAAATGGTAGTACTGTCAATTTGTCGTTTGCGACAAATTGGTACTACTGTCAATTTGTCGTATGCGACAAATTAATTCAACTGTCAATTTGTCGTATGCGACAAATTGATTCAACTGTCAATTTGTCGTATGCGACAAATCGGTACTACTGTCAATTTGTCGTATACGACAAATTGGTTCAACTGTCAATTTGTCGCATGCGACAAATTGGTTCAACTGTCAATTTGTCGTATGCGACAAATTGGTACCACTGTCAATTTGTCGTATACGACAAATTGGTTCAACTGTCAATTTGTCGTATGCGACAAATTGGTTCAACTGTCAATTTGTCGTATGCGACAAATTGGTAGTACTGTCAATTTGTCGTATGCGACAAATTGATTCAACTGTCAATTTGCCGTTTGCGACAAATTGGTACTACTGTCAATTTGTCGTATGCGACAAATTGGTTCAACTGTCAATTTGTCGTATGCGACAAATTGGTACTACTGTCTATTTGTCGTATGCGACAAATTGGTTCAACTGTCAATTTGTCGTATGCGACAAATTGGTTCAACTGTCAATTTGTCGTAATTTGTCGTATGCGACAAATTGGTTCAACTGTCAATTTGTCGTATGCGACAAAATGGTAGTACTGTCAATTTGTCGTTTGCGACAAATTGGTACTACTGTCAATTTGTCGTATGCGACAAATTGGTTCAACTGTCAATTTGTCGTATGCGACAAATTGGTACTACTGTCAATTTGTCGTATGCGACAAATTGATTCAACTGTCAATTTGCCGTTTGCGACAAATTGGTACTACTGTCAATTTGTCGTATGCGACAAATTGGTTCAACTGTCAATTTGTCGTATGCGACAAATTGGTACTACTGTCAATTTGTCGTATGCGACAAATTGGTTCAACTGTCAATTTGTCGTATGCGACAAATTGGTTCAACTGTCAATTTGTCGTAATTTGTCGTATGCGACAAATTGATTCAACTGCCAATTTGTCGTATGCGACAAATTGGTTCAACTGTCAATTTGTCGTATGCGACAAAATGGTAGTACTGTCAATTTGTCGTTTGCGACAAATTGGTACTACTGTCAATTTGTCGTATGCGACAAATTAATTCAACTGTCAATTTGTCGTATGCGACAAATTGATTCAACTGTCAATTTGTCGTATGCGACAAATCGGTACTACTGTCAATTTGTCGTATACGACAAATTGGTTCAACTGTCAATTTGTCGCATGCGACAAATTGGTTCAACTGTCAATTTGTCGTATGCGACAAATTGGTACCACTGTCAATTTGTCGTATACGACAAATTGGTTCAACTGTCAATTTGTCGTATGCGACAAATTGGTTCAACTGTCAATTTGTCGTATGCGACAAATTGGTAGTACTGTCAATTTGTCGTATGCGACAAATTGATTCAACTGTCAATTTGCCGTTTGCGACAAATTGGTTTAATTTAATTTTTAATTTATTCGCTGTGTACTCTATAGATCAACTATGCAGCGATACTCTATAGATCAACTATGCAGACAAATACTCTATAGATCAACTATGCAGACAAATTGGTACTACTGTCAATTTGTCGTATGCGACAAATTGGTTCAACTGTCAATTTGTCGTATGCGACAAATTGGTACTACTGTCAATTTGTCGTATGCGACAAATTGGTTCAACTGTCAATTTGTTCTATGCGACAAATTGGTTCAACTGTCAATTTGTCGTAATTTGTCGTATGCGACAAATTGGTTCAACTGTCAATTTGTCGTATGCGACAAAATGGTAGTACTGTCAATTTGTCGTTTGCGACAAATTGGTACTACTGTCAATTTGTCGTATGCGACAAATTGGTTCAACTGTCAATTTGTCGTATGCGACAAATTGGTACTACTGTCAATTTGTCGTATACGACAAATTGGTTCAACTGTCAATTTGTCGTATGCGACAAATTGGTTCAACTGTCAATTTGTCGTATGCGACAAAATGGTAGTACTGTCAATTTGTCGCTTGCGACATATTGGTACTACTGTCAATTTGTCGTATGCGACAAATTGATTCAACTGTCAATTTGTCGTATGCGACAAATTGGTACTACTGTCAATTTGTCGTATACGACAAATTGGTTCAACTGTCAATTTGTTGTATGCGACAAATTGGTTCAACTGTCATTTTGTCGTATGCGACAAATTGGTAGTACTGTCATTTGTCGTATGCGACAAACTGGTTCAACTGTCAATTTGTCGTATGCGACAAATTGGTAGTACTGTCAATTTGTCGTATGCGACAAATTGATTCAACTGTCAATTTGCCGTTTGCGACAAATTGGTACTACTGTCAATTTGTCGTATGCGACAAATTGGTTCAACTGTCAATTTGTCGTATGCGACAAATTGGTACTACTGTCAATTTGTCGTATGCGACAAATTGGTTCAACTGTCTATTTGTCGTATGCGACAAAATGGTTCAACTGTCAATTTGTCGTAATTTGTCGTATGCGACAAATTGATTCAACTGCCAATTTGTCGTATGCGACAAAATGGTTCAACTGTCAATTTGTCGTATGCGACAAAATGGTAGTACTGTCAATTTGTCGTATACGACAAATTGGTTCAACTGTCAATTTGTCGTATGCGACAAATTGGTTCAACTGTCATTTTGTCGTATGCGACAAATTGGTAGTACTGTCATTTGTCGTATGCGACAAATTGGTTCAACTGTCAATTTGTCGTATGCGACAAATTGGTAGTACTGTCAATTTGTCGTATGCGACAAATTGATTCAACTGTCAATTTGCCGTTTGCGACAAATTGGTACTACTGTCAATTTGTCGTATGCGACAAATTGGTTCAACTGTCAATTTGTCGTATGCGACAAATTGGTACTACTGTCAATTTGTCGTATGCAACAAATTGGTTCAACTGTCTATTTGTCGTATGCGACAAAATGGTTCAACTGTCAATTTGTCGTAATTTGTCGTATGCGACAAATTGATTCAACTGTCAATTTGCCGTTTGCGACAAATTGGTACTACTGTCAATTTGTCGTATGCGACAAATTGGTTCAACTGTCAATTTGTCGTATGCGACAAATTGGTACTACTGTCAATTTGTCGTATGCAACAAATTGGTTCAACTGTCTATTTGTCGTATGCGACAAAATGGTTCAACTGTCAATTTGTCGTAATTTGTCGTATGCGACAAATTGGTACTACTGTCAATTTGTCGTATGCAACAAATTGGTTCAACTGTCTATTTGTCGTATGCGACAAAATGGTTCAACTGTCAATTTGTCGTATGCGACAAAATGGTAGTACTGTCAATTTGTCGTTTGCGACAAATTGGTACTACTGTCAATTTGTCGTATGCGACAAATTGGTTCAACTGTCAATTTGTCGTATGCGACAAATTGGTACTACTGTCAATTTGTCGTATACGACAAATTGGTTCAACTGTCAATTTGTCGTATGCGACAAATTGGTTCAACTGTCAATTTGTCGTATGCGACAAAATGGTAGTACTGTCAATTTGTCGTTTGCGACAAATTGGTACTACTGTCAATTTGTCGTATGCGACAAATTGATTCAACTGTCAATTTGTCGTATGCGACAAATTGGTAGTACTGTCAATTTGTCGTATGCGACAAATTGATTCAACTGTCAATTTGCCGTTTGCGACAAATTGTTACTACTGTCAATTTGTCGTATGCGACAAATTGGTTCAACTGTCAATTTGTCGTATGCGACAAATTGGTACTACTGTCAATTTGTCGTATGCGACAAATTGGTTCAACTGTCAATTTGTCGTATGCGACAAATTGGTTCAAATGTCAATTTGTCGTAATTTGTCGTATGCGACAAATTGGTTCAACTGTCAATTTGTCGTATGCGACAAAATGGTAGTACTGTCAATTTGTCGTTTGCGACAAATTGGTACTACTGTCAATTTGTCGTATGCGACAAATTGGTTCAACTGTCAATTTGTCGTATGCGACAAATTGGTACTACTGTCAATTTGTCGTATACGACAAATTGGTTCAACTGTCATTTTGTCGTATGCGACAAATTGGTAGTACTGTCATTTGTCGTATGCGACAAACTGGTTCAACTGTCAATTTGTCGTATGCGACAAATTGGTACTACTGTCAATTTGTCGTATACGACAAATTGGTTCAACTGTCAATTTGTCGTATGCGACAAATTGGTTCAACTGTCATTTTGTCGTATGCGACAAATTGGTAGTACTGTCATTTGTCGTATGCGACAAACTGGTTCAACTGTCAATTTGTCGTATGCGACAAATTGGTAGTACTGTCAATTTGTCGTATGCGACAAATTGATTCAACTGTCAATTTGCCGTTTGCGACAAATTGGTACTACTGTCAATTTGTCGTATGCGACAAATTGGTTCAACTGTCAATTTGTCGTATGCGACAAATTGGTACTACTGTCAATTTGTCGTATGCGACAAATTGGTTCAACTGTCTATTTGTCGTATGCGACAAAATGGTTCAACTGTCAATTTGTCGTAATTTGTCGTATGCGACAAATTGATTCAACTGCCAATTTGTCGTATGCGACAAAATGGTTCAACTGTCAATTTGTCGTATGCGACAAAATGGTAGTACTGTCAATTTGTCGTATACGACAAATTGGTTCAACTGTCAATTTGTCGTATGCGACAAATTGGTTCAACTGTCATTTTGTCGTATGCGACAAATTGGTAGTACTGTCATTTGTCGTATGCGACAAATTGGTTCAACTGTCAATTTGTCGTATGCGACAAATTGGTAGTACTGTCAATTTGTCGTATGCGACAAATTGATTCAACTGTCAATTTGCCGTTTGCGACAAATTGGTACTACTGTCAATTTGTCGTATGCGACAAATTGGTTCAACTGTCAATTTGTCGTATGCGACAAATTGGTACTACTGTCAATTTGTCGTATGCAACAAATTGGTTCAACTGTCTATTTGTCGTATGCGACAAAATGGTTCAACTGTCAATTTGTCGTAATTTGTCGTATGCGACAAATTGATTCAACTGCCAATTTGTCGTATGCGACAAAATGGTTCAACTGTCAATTTGTCGTATGCGACAAAATGGTAGTACTGTCAATTTGTCGTTTGCGACAAATTGGTACTACTGTCAATTTGTCGTATGCGACAAATTGGTTCAACTGTCAATTTGTCGTATGCGACAAATTGGTACTACTGTCAATTTGTCGTATACGACAAATTGGTTCAACTGTCAATTTGTCGTATGCGACAAATTGGTTCAACTGTCAATTTGTCGTATGCGACAAAATGGTAGTACTGTCAATTTGTCGTTTGCGACAAATTGGTACTACTGTCAATTTGTCGTATGCGACAAATTGATTCAACTGTCAATTTGTCGTATGCGACAAATTGGTAGTACTGTCAATTTGTCGTATGCGACAAATTGATTCAACTGTCAATTTGCCGTTTGCGACAAATTGTTACTACTGTCAATTTGTCGTATGCGACAAATTGGTTCAACTGTCAATTTGTCGTATGCGACAAATTGGTACTACTGTCAATTTGTCGTATGCGACAAATTGGTTCAACTGTCAATTTGTCGTATGCGACAAATTGGTTCAAATGTCAATTTGTCGTAATTTGTCGTATGCGACAAATTGGTTCAACTGTCAATTTGTCGTATGCGACAAAATGGTAGTACTGTCAATTTGTCGTTTGCGACAAATTGGTACTACTGTCAATTTGTCGTATGCGACAAATTGGTTCAACTGTCAATTTGTCGTATGCGACAAATTGGTACTACTGTCAATTTGTCGTATACGACAAATTGGTTCAACTGTCAATTTGTCGTATGCGACAAATTGGTTCAACTGTCAATTTGTCGTATGCGACAAAATGGTAGTACTGTCAATTTGTCGCTTGCGACAAATTGGTACTACTGTCAATTTGTCGTATGCGACAAATTAATTCAACTGTCAATTTGTCGTATGCGACAAATTGGTACTACTGTCAATTTGTCGTATACGACAAATTGGTTCAACTGTCAATTTGTCGTATGCGACAAATTGGTTCAACTGTCATTTTGTCGTATGCGACAAATTGGTAGTACTGTCAATTTGTCGTATGCGACAAATTGGTTCAACTGTCAATTTGTCGTATGCGACAAATCGGTAGTACTGTCAATTTGTCGTATGCGACAAATTGATTCAACTGTCAATTTGCCGTTTGCGACAAATTGGTACTACTGTCAATTTGTCGTATGCGACAAATTGGTTCAACTGTCAATTTGTCGTATGCGACAAATTGGTACTACTGTCAATTTGTCGTATGCGACAAATTGGTTCAACTGTCTATTTGTCGTATGCGACAAATTGGTTCAACTGTCAATTTGTCGTAATTTGTCGTATGCGACAAATTGGTACTACTGTCAATTTGTCGTATGCGACAAATTGATTCAACTGTCAATTTGTCGTATGCGACAAATTGGTACTACTGTCAATTTGTCGTATACGACAAATTGGTTCAACTGTCAATTTGTCGTATGCGACAAATTGGTTCAACTGTCATTTTGTCGTATGCGACAAATTGGTAGTACTGTCATTTGTCGTATGCGACAAACTGGTTCAACTGTCAATTTGTCGTATGCGACAAATTGGTAGTACTGTCAATTTGTCGTATGCGACAAATTGATTCAACTGTCAATTTGCCGTTTGCGACAAATTGGTACTACTGTCAATTTGTCGTATGCGACAAATTGGTTCAACTGTCAATTTGTCGTATGCGACAAATTGGTACTACTGTCAATTTGTCGTATGCGACAAATTGGTTTAACTGTCTATTTGTCGTATGCGACAAAATGGTTCAACTGTCAATTTGTCGTAATTTGTCGTATGCGACAAATTGATTCAACTGCCAATTTGTCGTATGCGACAAAATGGTTCAACTGTCAATTTGTCGTATGCGACAAAATGGTAGTACTGTCAATTTGTCGTATACGACAAATTGGTTCAACTGTCAATTTGTCGTATGCGACAAATTGGTTCAACTGTCATTTTGTCGTATGCGACAAATTGGTAGTACTGTCATTTGTCGTATGCGACAAATTGGTTCAACTGTCAATTTGTCGTATGCGACAAATTGGTAGTACTGTCAATTTGTCGTATGCGACAAATTGATTCAACTGTCAATTTGTCGTATGCGACAAATTGGTTCAACTGTCAATTTGTCGTATGCGACAAAATGGTAGTACTGTCAATTTGTCGCTTGCGACAAATTGGTACTACTGTCAATTTGTCGTATGCGACAAATTAATTCAACTGTCAATTTGTCGTATGCGACAAATTGGTACTACTGTCAATTTGTCGTATACGACAAATTGGTTCAACTGTCAATTTGTCGTATGCGACAAATTGGTTCAACTGTCATTTTGTCGTATGCGACAAATTGGTAGTACTGTCAATTTGTCGTATGCGACAAATTGGTTCAACTGTCAATTTGTCGTATGCGACAAATCGGTAGTACTGTCAATTTGTCGTATGCGACAAATTGATTCAACTGTCAATTTGCCGTTTGCGACAAATTGGTACTACTGTCAATTTGTCGTATGCGACAAATTGGTTCAACTGTCAATTTGTCGTATGCGACAAATTGGTACTACTGTCAATTTGTCGTATGCGACAAATTGGTTCAACTGTCTATTTGTCGTATGCGACAAATTGGTTCAACTGTCAATTTGTCGTAATTTGTCGTATGCGACAAATTGGTACTACTGTCAATTTGTCGTATGCGACAAATTGATTCAACTGTCAATTTGTCGTATGCGACAAATTGGTACTACTGTCAATTTGTCGTATACGACAAATTGGTTCAACTGTCAATTTGTCGTATGCGACAAATTGGTTCAACTGTCATTTTGTCGTATGCGACAAATTGGTAGTACTGTCATTTGTCGTATGCGACAAACTGGTTCAACTGTCAATTTGTCGTATGCGACAAATTGGTAGTACTGTCAATTTGTCGTATGCGACAAATTGATTCAACTGTCAATTTGCCGTTTGCGACAAATTGGTACTACTGTCAATTTGTCGTATGCGACAAATTGGTTCAACTGTCAATTTGTCGTATGCGACAAATTGGTACTACTGTCAATTTGTCGTATGCGACAAATTGGTTTAACTGTCTATTTGTCGTATGCGACAAAATGGTTCAACTGTCAATTTGTCGTAATTTGTCGTATGCGACAAATTGATTCAACTGCCAATTTGTCGTATGCGACAAAATGGTTCAACTGTCAATTTGTCGTATGCGACAAAATGGTAGTACTGTCAATTTGTCGTATACGACAAATTGGTTCAACTGTCAATTTGTCGTATGCGACAAATTGGTTCAACTGTCATTTTGTCGTATGCGACAAATTGGTAGTACTGTCATTTGTCGTATGCGACAAATTGGTTCAACTGTCAATTTGTCGTATGCGACAAATTGGTAGTACTGTCAATTTGTCGTATGCGACAAATTGATTCAACTGTCAATTTGCCGTTTGCGAAAAATTGGTACTACTGTCAATTTGTCGTATGCGACAAATTGGTTCAACTGTCAATTTGTCGTATGCGACAAATTGGTACTACTGTCAATTTGTCGTATGCGACAAATTGGTTCAACTGTCTATTTGTCGTATGCGACAAAATGGTTCAACTGTCAATTTGTCGTAATTTGTCGTATGCGACAAATTGATTCAACTGCCAATTTGTCATATGCGACAAAATGGTTCAACTGTCAATTTGTCGTATGCGACAAATTGGTAGTACTGTCAATTTGTCGTTTGCGACAAATTGGTACTACTGTCAATTTGTCGTATGCGACAAATTGGTACTACTGTCAATTTGTCGTATACGACAAATTGGTTCAACTGTCAATTTGTCGTATGCGACAAATTGGTTCAACTGTCAATTTGTCGTATGCGACAAAATGGTAGTACTGTCAATTTGTCGTTTGCGACAAATTGGTACTACTGTCAATTTGTCGTATGCGACAAATTGATTCAACTGTCAATTTGTCGTATGCGACAAATTGGTAGTACTGTCAATTTGTCGTATGCGACAAATTGATTCAACTGTCAATTTGCCGTTTGCGACAAATTGGTACTACTGTCAATTTGTCGTATGCGACAAATTGGTTCAACTGTCAATTTGTCGTATGCGACAAATTGGTACTACTGTCTATTTGTCGTATGCGACAAATTGGTTCAACTGTCAATTTGTCGTATGCGACAAATTGGTTCAACTGTCAATTTGTCGTAATTTGTCGTATGCGACAAATTGGTTCAACTGTCAATTTGTCGTATGCGACAAAATGGTAGTACTGTCAATTTGTCGTTTGCGACAAATTGGTACTACTGTCAATTTGTCGTATGCGACAAATTGGTTCAACTGTCAATTTGTCGTATGCGACAAATTGGTACTACTGTCAATTTGTCGTATGCGACAAATTGATTCAACTGTCAATTTGCCGTTTGCGACAAATTGGTACTACTGTCAATTTGTCGTATGCGACAAATTGGTACTACTGTCAATTTGTCGTATGCGACAAATTGGTTCAACTGTCAATTTGTCGTATGCGACAAATTGGTTCAACTGTCAATTTGTCGTAATTTGTCGTATGCGACAAATTGATTCAACTGCCAATTTGTCGTATGCGACAAATTGGTTCAACTGTCAATTTGTCGTATGCGACAAAATGGTAGTACTGTCAATTTGTCGTTTGCGACAAATTGGTACTACTGTCAATTTGTCGTATGCGACAAATTAATTCAACTGTCAATTTGTCGTATGCGACAAATTGATTCAACTGTCAATTTGTCGTATGCGACAAATCGGTACTACTGTCAATTTGTCGTATACGACAAATTGGTTCAACTGTCAATTTGTCGCATGCGACAAATTGGTTCAACTGTCAATTTGTCGTATGCGACAAATTGGTACCACTGTCAATTTGTCGTATACGACAAATTGGTTCAACTGTCAATTTGTCGTATGCGACAAATTGGTTCAACTGTCAATTTGTCGTATGCGACAAATTGGTAGTACTGTCAATTTGTCGTATGCGACAAATTGATTCAACTGTCAATTTGCCGTTTGCGACAAATTGGTACTACTGTCAATTTGTCGTATGCGACAAATTGGTTCAACTGTCAATTTGTCGTATGCGACAAATTGGTACTACTGTCTATTTGTCGTATGCGACAAATTGGTTCAACTGTCAATTTGTCGTATGCGACAAATTGGTTCAACTGTCAATTTGTCGTAATTTGTCGTATGCGACAAATTGGTTCAACTGTCAATTTGTCGTATGCGACAAAATGGTAGTACTGTCAATTTGTCGTTTGCGACAAATTGGTACTACTGTCAATTTGTCGTATGCGACAAATTGGTTCAACTGTCAATTTGTCGTATGCGACAAATTGGTACTACTGTCAATTTGTCGTATGCGACAAATTGATTCAACTGTCAATTTGCCGTTTGCGACAAATTGGTACTACTGTCAATTTGTCGTATGCGACAAATTGGTTCAACTGTCAATTTGTCGTATGCGACAAATTGGTACTACTGTCAATTTGTCGTATGCGACAAATTGGTTCAACTGTCAATTTGTCGTATGCGACAAATTGGTTCAACTGTCAATTTGTCGTAATTTGTCGTATGCGACAAATTGATTCAACTGCCAATTTGTCGTATGCGACAAATTGGTTCAACTGTCAATTTGTCGTATGCGACAAAATGGTAGTACTGTCAATTTGTCGTTTGCGACAAATTGGTACTACTGTCAATTTGTCGTATGCGACAAATTAATTCAACTGTCAATTTGTCGTATGCGACAAATTGATTCAACTGTCAATTTGTCGTATGCGACAAATCGGTACTACTGTCAATTTGTCGTATACGACAAATTGGTTCAACTGTCAATTTGTCACATGCGACAAATTGGTTCAACTGTCAATTTGTCGTATGCGACAAATTGGTACCACTGTCAATTTGTCGTATACGACAAATTGGTTCAACTGTCAATTTGTCGTATGCGACAAATTGGTTCAACTGTCAATTTGTCGTATGCGACAAATTGGTAGTACTGTCAATTTGTCGTATGCGACAAATTGATTCAACTGTCAATTTGCCGTTTGCGACAAATTGGTTTAATTTAATTTTTAATTTATTCGCTGTGTACTCTATAGATCAACTATGCAGCGATACTCTATAGATCAACTATGCAGACAAATACTCTATAGATCAACTATGCAGACAAATTGGTACTACTGTCAATTTGTCGTATGCGACAAATTGGTTCAACTGTCAATTTGTCGTATGCGACAAATTGGTACTACTGTCAATTTGTCGTATGCGACAAATTGGTTCAACTGTCAATTTGTCGTATGCGACAAAATGGTAGTACTGTCAATTTGTCGCTTGCGACAAATTGGTACTACTGTCAATTTGTCGTATGCGACAAATTGATTCAACTGTCAATTTGTCGTATGCGACAAATTGATTCAACTGTCAATTTGCCGTTTGCGACAAATTGGTACTACTGTCAATTTGTCGTATGCGACAAATTGGTTCAACTGTCAATTTGTCGTATGCGACAAATTGGTACTACTGTCAATTTGTCGTATGCGACAAATTGGTTCAACTGTCTATTTGTCGTATGCGACAAAATGGTTCAACTGTCAATTTGTCGTAATTTGTCGTATGCGACAAATTGATTCAACTGCCAATTTGTCGTATGCGACAAAATGGTTCAACTGTCAATTTGTCGTAATTTGTCGTATGCGACAAATTGATTCAACTGCCAATTTGTCGTATGCGACAAAATGGTTCAACTGTCAATTTGTCGTATGCGACAAAATGGTAGTACTGTCAATTTGTCGTATACGACAAATTGGTTCAACTGTCAATTTGTCGTATGCGACAAATTGGTTCAACTGTCATTTTGTCGTATGCGACAAATTGGTAGTACTGTCATTTGTCGTATGCGACAAATTGGTTCAACTGTCAATTTGTCGTATGCGACAAATTGGTAGTACTGTCAATTTGTCGTATGCGACAAATTGATTCAACTGTCAATTTGCCGTTTGCGACAAATTGGTACTACTGTCAATTTGTCGTATGCGACAAATTGGTTCAACTGTCAATTTGTCGTATGCGACAAATTGGTACTACTGTCAATTTGTCGTATGCGACAAATTGGTTCAACTGTCTATTTGTCGTATGCGACAAAATGGTTCAACTGTCAATTTGTCGTAATTTGTCGTATGCGACAAATTGATTCAACTGCCAATTTGTCGTATGCGACAAAATGGTTCAACTGTCAATTTGTCGTATGCGACAAAATGGTAGTACTGTCAATTTGTCGTTTGCGACAAATTGGTACTACTGTCAATTTGTCGTATGCGACAAATTGGTTCAACTGTCAATTTGTCGTATGCGACAAATTGGTACTACTGTCAATTTGTCGTATACGACAAATTGGTTCAACTGTCAATTTGTCGTATGCGACAAATTGGTTCAACTGTCAATTTGTCGTATGCGACAAAATGGTAGTACTGTCAATTTGTCGTTTGCGACAAATTGGTACTACTGTCAATTTGTCGTATGCGACAAATTGATTCAACTGTCAATTTGTCGTATGCGACAAATTGGTAGTACTGTCAATTTGTCGTATGCGACAAATTGATTCAACTGTCAATTTGCCGTTTGCGACAAATTGGTACTACTGTCAATTTGTCGTATGCGACAAATTGGTTCAACTGTCAATTTGTCGTATGCGACAAATTGGTACTACTGTCAATTTGTCGTATGCGACAAATTGGCTCAACTGTCAATTTGTCGTATGCGACAAATTGGTTCAAATGTCAATTTGTCGTAATTTGTCGTATGCGACAAATTGGTTCAACTGTCAATTTGTCGTATGCGACAAAATGGTAGTACTGTCAATTTGTCGTTTGCGACAAATTGGTACTACTGTCAATTTGTCGTATGCGACAAATTGGTTCAACTGTCAATTTGTCGTATGCGACAAATTGGTACTACTGTCAATTTGTCGTATACGACAAATTGGTTCAACTGTCAATTTGTCGTATGCGACAAATTGGTTCAACTGTCAATTTGTCGTATGCGACAAAATGGTAGTACTGTCAATTTGTCGCTTGCGACAAATTGGTACTACTGTCAATTTGTCGTATGCGACAAATTAATTCAACTGTCAATTTGTCGTATGCGACAAATTGGTACTACTGTCAATTTGTCGTATACGACAAATTGGTTCAACTGTCAATTTGTCGTATGCGACAAATTGGTTCAACTGTCATTTTGTCGTATGCGACAAATTGGTAGTACTGTCAATTTGTCGTATGCGACAAATTGGTTCAACTGTCAATTTGTCGTATGCGACAAATTGGTACTACTGTCAATTTGTCGTATACGACAAATTGGTTCAACTGTCAATTTGTCGTATGCGACAAATTGGTTCAACTGTCAATTTGTCGTATGCGACAAAATGGTAGTACTGTCAATTTGTCGTTTGCGACAAATTGGTACTACTGTCAATTTGTCGTATGCGACAAATTGATTCAACTGTCAATTTGTCGTATGCGACAAATTGGTAGTACTGTCAATTTGTCGTATGCGACAAATTGATTCAACTGTCAATTTGCCGTTTGCGACAAATTGGTACTACTGTCAATTTGTCGTATGCGACAAATTGGTTCAACTGTCAATTTGTCGTATGCGACAAATTGGTACTACTGTCAATTTGTCGTATGCGACAAATTGGCTCAACTGTCAATTTGTCGTATGCGACAAATTGGTTCAAATGTCAATTTGTCGTAATTTGTCGTATGCGACAAATTGGTTCAACTGTCAATTTGTCGTATGCGACAAAATGGTAGTACTGTCAATTTGTCGTTTGCGACAAATTGGTACTACTGTCAATTTGTCGTATGCGACAAATTGGTTCAACTGTCAATTTGTCGTATGCGACAAATTGGTACTACTGTCAATTTGTCGTATACGACAAATTGGTTCAACTGTCAATTTGTCGTATGCGACAAATTGGTTCAACTGTCAATTTGTCGTATGCGACAAAATGGTAGTACTGTCAATTTGTCGCTTGCGACAAATTGGTACTACTGTCAATTTGTCGTATGCGACAAATTAATTCAACTGTCAATTTGTCGTATGCGACAAATTGGTACTACTGTCAATTTGTCGTATACGACAAATTGGTTCAACTGTCAATTTGTCGTATGCGACAAATTGGTTCAACTGTCATTTTGTCGTATGCGACAAATTGGTAGTACTGTCAATTTGTCGTATGCGACAAATTGGTTCAACTGTCAATTTGTCGTATGCGACAAATCGGTAGTACTGTCAATTTGTCGTATGCGACAAATTGATTCAACTGTCAATTTGCCGTTTGCGACAAATTGGTACTACTGTCAATTTGTCGTATGCGACAAATTGGTTCAACTGTCAATTTGTCGTATGCGACAAATTGGTACTACTGTCAATTTGTCGTATGCGACAAATTGGTTCAACTGTCTATTTGTCGTATGCGACAAATTGGTTCAACTGTCAATTTGTCGTAATTTGTCGTATGCGACAAATTGGTACTACTGTCAATTTGTCGTATGCGACAAATTGATTCAACTGTCAATTTGTCGTATGCGACAAATTGGTACTACTGTCAATTTGTCGTATACGACAAATTGGTTCAACTGTCAATTTGTCGTATGCGACAAATTGGTTCAACTGTCATTTTGTCGTATGCGACAAATTGGTAGTACTGTCATTTGTCGTATGCGACAAACTGGTTCAACTGTCAATTTGTCGTATGCGACAAATTGGTAGTACTGTCAATTTGTCGTATGCGACAAATTGATTCAACTGTCAATTTGCCGTTTGCGACAAATTGGTACTACTGTCAATTTGTCGTATGCGACAAATTGGTTCAACTGTCAATTTGTCGTATGCGACAAATTGGTACTACTGTCAATTTGTCGTATGCGACAAATTGGTTTAACTGTCTATTTGTCGTATGCGACAAAATGGTTCAACTGTCAATTTGTCGTAATTTGTCGTATGCGACAAATTGATTCAACTGCCAATTTGTCGTATGCGACAAAATGGTTCAACTGTCAATTTGTCGTATGCGACAAAATGGTAGTACTGTCAATTTGTCGTATACGACAAATTGGTTCAACTGTCAATTTGTCGTATGCGACAAATTGGTTCAACTGTCATTTTGTCGTATGCGACAAATTGGTAGTACTGTCATTTGTCGTATGCGACAAATTGGTTCAACTGTCAATTTGTCGTATGCGACAAATTGGTAGTACTGTCAATTTGTCGTATGCGACAAATTGATTCAACTGTCAATTTGCCGTTTGCGAAAAATTGGTACTACTGTCAATTTGTCGTATGCGACAAATTGGTTCAACTGTCAATTTGTCGTATGCGACAAATTGGTACTACTGTCAATTTGTCGTATGCGACAAATTGGTTCAACTGTCTATTTGTCGTATGCGACAAAATGGTTCAACTGTCAATTTGTCGTAATTTGTCGTATGCGACAAATTGATTCAACTGCCAATTTGTCGTATGCGACAAAATGGTTCAACTGTCAATTTGTCGTATGCGACAAAATGGTAGTACTGTCAATTTGTCGTTTGCGACAAATTGGTACTACTGTCAATTTGTCGTATGCGACAAATTGGTTCAACTGTCAATTTGTCGTATGCGACAAATTGGTACTACTGTCAATTTGTCGTATACGACAAATTGGTTCAACTGTCAATTTGTCGTATGCGACAAATTGGTTCAACTGTCAATTTGTCGTATGCGACAAAATGGTAGTACTGTCAATTTGTCGTTTGCGACAAATTGGTACTACTGTCAATTTGTCGTATGCGACAAATTGATTCAACTGTCAATTTGTCGTATGCGACAAATTGGTAGTACTGTCAATTTGTCGTATGCGACAAATTGATTCAACTGTCAATTTGCCGTTTGCGACAAATTGGTACTACTGTCAATTTGTCGTATGCGACAAATTGGTTCAACTGTCAATTTGTCGTATGCGACAAATTGGTACTACTGTCAATTTGTCGTATGCGACAAATTGGTTCAACTGTCAATTTGTCGTATGCGACAAATTGGTTCAAATGTCAATTTGTCGTAATTTGTCGTATGCGACAAATTGGTTCAACTGTCAATTTGTCGTATGCGACAAAATGGTAGTACTGTCAATTTGTCGTTTGCGACAAATTGGTACTACTGTCAATTTGTCGTATGCGACAAATTGGTTCAACTGTCAATTTGTCGTATGCGACAAATTGGTACTACTGTCAATTTGTCGTATACGACAAATTGGTTCAACTGTCAATTTGTCGTATGCGACAAATTGGTTCAACTGTCAATTTGTCGTATGCGACAAAATGGTAGTACTGTCAATTTGTCGCTTGCGACAAATTGGTACTACTGTCAATTTGTCGTATGCGACAAATTAATTCAACTGTCAATTTGTCGTATGCGACAAATTGGTACTACTGTCAATTTGTCGTATACGACAAATTGGTTCAACTGTCAATTTGTCGTATGCGACAAATTGGTTCAACTGTCATTTTGTCGTATGCGACAAATTGGTAGTACTGTCAATTTGTCGTATGCGACAAATTGGTTCAACTGTCAATTTGTCGTATGCGACAAATCGGTAGTACTGTCAATTTGTCGTATGCGACAAATTGATTCAACTGTCAATTTGCCGTTTGCGACAAATTGGTACTACTGTCAATTTGTCGTATGCGACAAATTGGTTCAACTGTCAATTTGTCGTATGCGACAAATTGGTACTACTGTCAATTTGTCGTATGCGACAAATTGGTTCAACTGTCTATTTGTCGTATGCGTCAAATTGGTTCAACTGTCAATTTGTCGTAATTTGTCGTATGCGACAAATTGATTCAACTGCCAATTTGTCGTATGCGACAAATTGGTTCAACTGTCAATTTGTCGTATGCGACAAAATGGTAGTACTGTCAATTTGTCGTTTGCGACAAATTGGTACTACTGTCAATTTGTCGTATGCG
The DNA here is from genome assembly GCA_964057215.1 of Oscheius myriophilus. Lineage (NCBI taxonomy): Eukaryota > Metazoa > Nematoda > Chromadorea > Rhabditida > Rhabditidae > Oscheius > Oscheius myriophilus. The sequence continues at coordinate 7,798,531 of OZ059904.1, forward strand.
ACAAATTGGTTCAACTGTCAATTTGTCGTATGCGACAAATTGGTACTACTGTCAATTTGTCGTATACGACAAATTGGTTCAACTGTCAATTTGTCGTATGCGACAAATTGGTTCAACTGTCAATTTGTCGTATGCGACAAAATGGTAGTACTGTCAATTTGTCGTTTGCGACAAATTGGTACTACTGTCAATTTGTCGTATGCGACAAATTGATTCAACTGTCATTTTGTCGTATGCGACAAATTGGTACTACTGTCAATTTGTCGTATACGACAAATTGGTTCAACTGTCAATTTGTCGTATGCGACAAATTGGTTCAACTGTCAATTTGTCGTATGCGACAAAATGGTAGTACTGTCAATTTGTCGCTTGCGACAAATTGGTACTACTGTCAATTTGTCGTATGCGACAAATTAATTCAACTGTCAATTTGTCGTATGCGACAAATTGGTACTACTGTCAATTTGTCGTATACGACAAATTGGTTCAACTGTCAATTTGTCGTATGCGACAAATTGGTTCAACTGTCAATTTGTCGTAATTTGTCGTATGCGACAAATTGGTTCAACTGTCAATTTGTCGTATGCGACAAATTGGTAGTACTGTCAATTTGTCGTATGCGACAAATTGATTCAACTGTCAATTTGCCGTTTGCGACAAATTGGTACTACTGTCAATTTGTCGTATGCGACAAATTGGTTCAACTGTCAATTTGTCGTATGCGACAAATTGGTACTACTGTCAATTTGTCGTATGCGACAAATTGGTTCAACTGTCAATTTGTCGTATGCGACAATTTGGTTCAACTGTCAATTTGTCGTAATTTGTCGTATGCGACAAATTGGTTCAACTGTCAATTTGTCGTATGCGACAAAATGGTAGTACTGTCAATTTGTCGTTTGCGACAAATTGGTACTACTGTCAATTTGTCGTATGCGACAAATTGGTTCAACTGTCAATTTGTCGTATGCGACAAATTGGTACTACTGTCAATTTGTCGTATACGACAAATTGGTTCAACTGTCAATTTGTCGTGTGCGACAAATTGGTTCAACTGTCAATTTGTCGTATGCGACAAAATGGTAGTACTGTCAATTTGTCGCTTGCGACAAATTGGTACTACTGTCAATTTGTCGTATGCGACAAATTGTTTCAACTGTCAATTTGTCGTATGCGACAAATTGGTACTACTGTCAATTTGTCGTATACGACAAATTGGTACTACTGTCAATTTGTCGTATGCGACAAATTGATTCAACTGTCAATTTGTCGTATGCGACAAATTGGTACTACTGTCAATTTGTCGTATACGACAAATTGGTTCAACTGTCAATTTGTCGTGTGCGACAAATTGGTTCAACTGTCAATTTGTCGTATGCGACAAATTGGTAGTACTGTCAATTTGTCGTATGCGACAAATTGGTTCAACTGTCAATTTGTCGTATGCGACAAATTGGTACTACTGTCAATTTGTCGTATGCGACAAATTGGTACTACTGTCAATTTGTCGTATGCGACAAATTGGTTCAACTGTCAATTTGTCGTATGCGACAAATTGGTTCAACTGTCAATTTGTCGTATGCGACAAATTGATTCGACTGTCAATTTGTCGTATGCGACAAATTGGTTCAACTGTCAATTTGTCGTATGCGACAAATTGGTACTACTGTCAATTTGTCGTATGCGACAAATTGGTACTACTGTCAATTTGTCGTATGCGACAAATTGGTTCAACTGTCAGTTTGTCGTATGCGACAAATTGGTTCAACTGTCAATTTGTCGTATGCGACAAATTGGTTCAACTGTCAATTTGTCGTATGCGACAAATTGATTCGACTGTCAATTTGTCGTATGCGACAAATTGGTTTAACTGTCAATTTGTCGTATGCGACAAATTGGTACTACTGTCAATTTGTCGTATGCGACAAATTGGTACTACTGTCAATTTGTCGTATGCGACAAATTGGTACTACTGTCAATTTGTCGTATGCGACAAATTGGTACTACTGTCAATTTGTCGTATGCGACAAATTGGTACTACTGTCAATTTGTCGAATGCGACAAATTGGTACTACTGTCAATTTGTCGTATGCGACAAATTGGTTCAACTGTCAATTTGTCGTATGCGACAAATTGGTTCAACTGTCAATTTGTCGTATGCGACAAATTGGTACTACTGTCAATTTGTCGTATACGACAAATTGGTTCAACTGTCAATTTGTCGTATGCGACAAATTGGTTCAACTGTCAATTTGTCGTATGCGACAAAATGGTAGTACTGTCAATTTGTCGCTTGCGACAAATTGGTACTACTGTCAATTTGTCGTATGCGACAAATTAATTCAACTGTCAATTTGTCGTATGCGACAAATTGGTACTACTGTCAATTTGTCGTATACGACAAATTGGTTCAACTGTCAATTTGTCGTATGCGACAAATTGGTTCAACTGTCATTTTGTCGTATGCGACAAATTGGTAGTACTGTCAATTTGTCGTATGCGACAAATTGGTTCAACTGTCAATTTGTCGTATGCGACAAATCGGTAGTACTGTCAATTTGTCGTATGCGACAAATTGATTCAACTGTCAATTTGCCGTTTGCGACAAATTGGTACTACTGTCAATTTGTCGTATGCGACAAATTGGTTCAACTGTCAATTTGTCGTATGCGACAAATTGGTACTACTGTCAATTTGTCGTATGCGACAAATTGGTTCAACTGTCTATTTGTCGTATGCGTCAAATTGGTTCAACTGTCAATTTGTCGTAATTTGTCGTATGCGACAAATTGATTCAACTGCCAATTTGTCGTATGCGACAAATTGGTTCAACTGTCAATTTGTCGTATGCGACAAAATGGTAGTACTGTCAATTTGTCGTTTGCGACAAATTGGTACTACTGTCAATTTGTCGTATGCGACAAATTGGTTCAACTGTCAATTTGTCGTATGCGACAAATTGGTACTACTGTCAATTTGTCGTATACGACAAATTGGTTCAACTGTCAATTTGTCGTATGCGACAAATTGGTTCAACTGTCAATTTGTCGTATGCGACAAAATGGTAGTACTGTCAATTTGTCGTTTGCGACAAATTGGTACTACTGTCAATTTGTCGTATGCGACAAATTGATTCAACTGTCATTTTGTCGTATGCGACAAATTGGTACTACTGTCAATTTGTCGTATACGACAAATTGGTTCAACTGTCAATTTGTCGTATGCGACAAATTGGTTCAACTGTCAATTTGTCGTATGCGACAAATTGGTAGTACTGTCAATTTGTCGTATGCGACAAATTGATTCAACTGTCAATTTGCCGTTTGCGACAAATTGGTACTACTGTCAATTTGTCGTATGCGACAAATTGGTTCAACTGTCATATTGTCGTATGCGACAAATTGGTTCAACTGTCAATTTGTCGTATGCGACAAATTGGTTCAACTGTCAATTTGTCGTAATTTGTCGTATGCGACAAATTGGTTCAACTGTCAATTTGTCGTATGCGACAAATTGGTAGTACTGTCAATTTGTCGTATGCGACAAATTGATTCAACTGTCAATTTGCCGTTTGCGACAAATTGGTACTACTGTCAATTTGTCGTATGCGACAAATTGGTTCAACTGTCAATTTGTCGTATGCGACAAATTGGTACTACTGTCAATTTGTCGTATGCGACAAATTGGTTCAACTGTCAATTTGTCGTATGCGACAATTTGGTTCAACTGTCAATTTGTCGTAATTTGTCGTATGCGACAAATTGGTTCAACTGTCAATTTGTCGTATGCGACAAAATGGTAGTACTGTCAATTTGTCGTTTGCGACAAATTGGTACTACTGTCAATTTGTCGTATGCGACAAATTGGTTCAACTGTCAATTTGTCGTATGCGACAAATTGGTAGTACTGTCAATTTGTCGTATGCGACAAATTGATTCAACTGTCAATTTGCCGTTTGCGACAAATTGGTACTACTGTCAATTTGTCGTATGCGACAAATTGGTTCAACTGTCAATTTGTCGTATGCGACAAATTGGTACTACTGTCAATTTGTCGTATGCGACAAATTGGTTCAACTGTCAATTTGTCGTATGCGACAATTTGGTTCAACTGTCAATTTGTCGTAATTTGTCGTATGCGACAAATTGGTTCAACTGTCAATTTGTCGTATGCGACAAAATGGTAGTACTGTCAATTTGTCGTTTGCGACAAATTGGTACTACTGTCAATTTGTCGTATGCGACAAATTGGTTCAACTGTCAATTTGTCGTATGCGACAAATTGGTACTACTGTCAATTTGTCGTATACGACAAATTGGTTCAACTGTCAATTTGTCGTGTGCGACAAATTGGTTCAACTGTCAATTTGTCGTATGCGACAAAATGGTAGTACTGTCAATTTGTCGCTTGCGACAAATTGGTACTACTGTCAATTTGTCGTATGCGACAAATTGTTTCAACTGTCAATTTGTCGTATGCGACAAATTGGTACTACTGTCAATTTGTCGTATACGACAAATTGGTACTACTGTCAATTTGTCGTATGCGACAAATTGATTCAACTGTCAATTTGTCGTATGCGACAAATTGGTACTACTGTCAATTTGTCGTATACGACAAATTGGTTCAACTGTCAATTTGTCGTGTGCGACAAATTGGTTCAACTGTCAATTTGTCGTATGCGACAAATTGGTAGTACTGTCAATTTGTCGTATGCGACAAATTGGTTCAACTGTCAATTTGTCGTATGCGACAAATTGGTACTACTGTCAATTTGTCGTATGCGACAAATTGGTACTACTGTCAATTTGTCGTATGCGACAAATTGGTTCAACTGTCAATTTGTCGTATGCGACAAATTGGTTCAACTGTCAATTTGTCGTATGCGACAAATTGATTCGACTGTCAATTTGTCGTATGCGACAAATTGGTTCAACTGTCAATTTGTCGTATGCGACAAATTGGTACTACTGTCAATTTGTCGTATGCGACAAATTGGTACTACTGTCAATTTGTCGTATGCGACAAATTGGTTCAACTGTCAGTTTGTCGTATGCGACAAATTGGTTCAACTGTCAATTTGTCGTATGCGACAAATTGGTTCAACTGTCAATTTGTCGTATGCGACAAATTGATTCGACTGTCAATTTGTCGTATGCGACAAATTGGTTTAACTGTCAATTTGTCGTATGCGACAAATTGGTACTACTGTCAATTTGTCGTATGCGACAAATTGGTACTACTGTCAATTTGTCGTATGCGACAAATTGGTACTACTGTCAATTTGTCGTATGCGACAAATTGGTACTACTGTCAATTTGTCGTATGCGACAAATTGGTACTACTGTCAATTTGTCGAATGCGACAAATTGGTACTACTGTCAATTTGTCGTATGCGACAAATTGGTTCAACTGTCAATTTGTCGTATGCGACAAATTGGTTCAACTGTCAATTTGTCGTATGCGACAAATTGGTAGTACTGTCAATTTGTCGTATGCGACAAATTGATTCAACTGTCAATTTGCCGTTTGCGACAAATTGGTACTACTGTCAATTTGTCGTATGCGACAAATTGGTTCAACTGTCAATTTGTCGTATGCGACAAATTGGTACTACTGTCAATTTGTCGTATGCGACAAATTGGTTCAACTGTCAATTTGTCGTATGCGACAATTTGGTTCAACTGTCAATTTGTCGTAATTTGTCGTATGCGACAAATTGGTTCAACTGTCAATTTGTCGTATGCGACAAAATGGTAGTACTGTCAATTTGTCGTTTGCGACAAATTGGTACTACTGTCAATTTGTCGTATGCGACAAATTGGTTCAACTGTCAATTTGTCGTATGCGACAAATTGGTACTACTGTCAATTTGTCGTATACGACAAATTGGTTCAACTGTCAATTTGTCGTGTGCGACAAATTGGTTCAACTGTCAATTTGTCGTATGCGACAAAATGGTAGTACTGTCAATTTGTCGCTTGCGACAAATTGGTACTACTGTCAATTTGTCGTATGCGACAAATTGTTTCAACTGTCAATTTGTCGTATGCGACAAATTGGTACTACTGTCAATTTGTCGTATACGACAAATTGGTACTACTGTCAATTTGTCGTATGCGACAAATTGATTCAACTGTCAATTTGTCGTATGCGACAAATTGGTACTACTGTCAATTTGTCGTATACGACAAATTGGTTCAACTGTCAATTTGTCGTGTGCGACAAATTGGTTCAACTGTCAATTTGTCGTATGCGACAAATTGGTAGTACTGTCAATTTGTCGTATGCGACAAATTGGTTCAACTGTCAATTTGTCGTATGCGACAAATTGGTACTACTGTCAATTTGTCGTATGCGACAAATTGGTACTACTGTCAATTTGTCGTATGCGACAAATTGGTTCAACTGTCAATTTGTCGTATGCGACAAATTGGTTCAACTGTCAATTTGTCGTATGCGACAAATTGATTCGACTGTCAATTTGTCGTATGCGACAAATTGGTTCAACTGTCAATTTGTCGTATGCGACAAATTGGTACTACTGTCAATTTGTCGTATGCGACAAATTGGTACTACTGTCAATTTGTCGTATGCGACAAATTGGTTCAACTGTCAGTTTGTCGTATGCGACAAATTGGTTCAACTGTCAATTTGTCGTATGCGACAAATTGGTTCAACTGTCAATTTGTCGTATGCGACAAATTGATTCGACTGTCAATTTGTCGTATGCGACAAATTGGTTTAACTGTCAATTTGTCGTATGCGACAAATTGGTACTACTGTCAATTTGTCGTATGCGACAAATTGGTACTACTGTCAATTTGTCGTATGCGACAAATTGGTACTACTGTCAATTTGTCGTATGCGACAAATTGGTACTACTGTCAATTTGTCGTATGCGACAAATTGGTACTACTGTCAATTTGTCGAATGCGACAAATTGGTACTACTGTCAATTTGTCGTATGCGACAAATTGGTTCAACTGTCAATTTGTCGTATGCGACAAATTGGTTCAACTGTCAATTTGTCGTATGCGACAAATTGGTACTACTGTCAATTTGTCGTATGCGACAAATTGGTACTACTGTCAATTTGTCGTATGCGACAAATTGGTACTACTGTCAATTTGTCGTATGCGACAAATTGGTTCAACTGTCAATTTGTCGTATGCGACAAATTGGTACTACTGTCAATTTGTCGTATGCGACAAATTGGTACTACTGTCAATTTGTCGTATGCGACAGTTGGTTCAACTGTCAATTTGTCGTATGCGACAAATTGATTCAACTGCCAATTTGTCGTATGCGACAAATTGGTTTAACTGTCAATTTGTCGTATGCGACAAATTGGTTCAACTGTCAATTTGTCGTATGCGACAAATCGGTAGTACTGTCAATTTGTCGTATGCGACAAATTGATTCAACTGTCAATTTGCCGTTTGCGACAAATTGGTACTACTGTCAATTTGTCGTATGCGACAAATTGGTTCAACTGTCAATTTGTCGTATGCGACAAATTGGTACTACTGTCAATTTGTCGTATGCGACAAATTGGTTCAACTGTCTATTTGTCGTATGCGACAAATTGGTTCAACTGTCAATTTGTCGTATGCGACAAAATGGTAGTACTGTCAATTTGTCGTTTGCGACAAATTGGTACTACTGTCAATTTGTCGTATGCGACAAATTGATTCAACTGTCAATTTGTCGTATGCGACAAATTGGTACTACTGTCAATTTGTCGTATACGACAAATTGGTTCAACTGTCAATTTGTCGTATGCGACAAATTGGTTCAACTGTCAATTTGTCGTATGCGACAAATTGGTAGTACTGTCAATTTGTCGTATGCGACAAATTGATTCAACTGTCAATTTGCCGTTTGCGACAAATTGGTACTACTGTCAATTTGTCGTATGCGACAAATTGGTTCAACTGTCAATTTGTCGTATGCGACAAATTGGTTCAACTGTCAATTTGTCGTATGCGACAAATTGGTTCAACTGTCAATTTGTCGTAATTTGTCGTATGCGACAAATTGGTTCAACTGTCAATTTGTTGTATGCGACAAATTGGTAGTACTGTCAATTTGTCGTATGCGACAAATTGATTCAACTGTCAATTTGCCGTTTGCGACAAATTGGTACTACTGTCAATTTGTCGTATGCGACAAATTGGTTCAACTGTCAATTTGTCGTATGCGACAAATTGGTACTACTGTCAATTTGTCGTATGCGACAAATTGGTTCAACTGTCAATTTGTCGTATGCGACAAATTGGTTCAACTGTCAATTTGTCGTAATTTGTCGTATGCGACAAATTGGTTCAACTGTCAATTTGTCGTATGCGACAAAATGGTAGTACTGTCAATTTGTCGTTTGCGACAAATTGGTACTACTGTCAATTTGTCGTATGCGACAAATTGGTTCAACTGTCAATTTGTCGTATGCGACAAATTGGTACTACTGTCAATTTGTCGTATACGACAAATTGGTTCAACTGTCAATTTGTCGTGTGCGACAAATTGGTTCAACTGTCAATTTGTCGTATGCGACAAAATGGTAGTACTGTCAATTTGTCGCTTGCGACAAATTGGTACTACTGTCAATTTGTCGTATGCGACAAATTGATTCAACTGTCAATTTGTCGTATGCGACAAATTGGTACTACTGTCAATTTGTCGTATACGACAAATTGGTTCAACTGTCAATTTGTCGTGTGCGACAAATTGGTTCAACTGTCAATTTGTCGTATGCGACAAATTGGTAGTACTGTCAATTTGTCGTATGCGACAAATTGGTTCAACTGTCAATTTGTCGTATGCGACAAATTGGTACTACTGTCAATTTGTCGTATGCGACAAATTGGTACTACTGTCAATTTGTCGTATGCGACAAATTGGTTCAACTGTCAATTTGTCGTATGCGACAAATTGGTTCAACTGTCAATTTGTCGTATGCGACAAATTGATTCGACTGTCAATTTGTCGTATGCGACAAATTGGTTCAACTGTCAATTTGTCGTATGCGACAAATTGGTACTACTGTCAATTTGTCGTATGCGACAAATTGGTTCAACTGTCAATTTGTCGTATGCGACAAATTGGTTCAACTGTCAATTTGTCGTAATTTGTCGTATGCGACAAATTGGTTCAACTGTCAATTTGTCGTATGCGACAAAATGGTAGTACTGTCAATTTGTCGTTTGCGACAAATTGGTACTACTGTCAATTTGTCGTATGCGACAAATTGGTTCAACTGTCAATTTGTCGTATGCGACAAATTGGTACTACTGTCAATTTGTCGTATACGACAAATTGGTTCAACTGTCAATTTGTCGTGTGCGACAAATTGGTTCAACTGTCAATTTGTCGTATGCGACAAAATGGTAGTACTGTCAATTTGTCGCTTGCGACAAATTGGTACTACTGTCAATTTGTCGTATGCGACAAATTGATTCAACTGTCAATTTGTCGTATGCGACAAATTGGTACTACTGTCAATTTGTCGTATACGACAAATTGGTTCAACTGTCAATTTGTCGTGTGCGACAAATTGGTTCAACTGTCAATTTGTCGTATGCGACAAATTGGTAGTACTGTCAATTTGTCGTATGCGACAAATTGGTTCAACTGTCAATTTGTCGTATGCGACAAATTGGTACTACTGTCAATTTGTCGTATGCGACAAATTGGTACTACTGTCAATTTGTCGTATGCGACAAATTGGTTCAACTGTCAATTTGTCGTATGCGACAAATTGGTTCAACTGTCAATTTGTCGTATGCGACAAATTGATTCGACTGTCAATTTGTCGTATGCGACAAATTGGTTCAACTGTCAATTTGTCGTATGCGACAAATTGGTACTACTGTCAATTTGTCGTATGCGACAAATTGGTACTACTGTCAATTTGTCGTATGCGACAAATTGGTTCAACTGTCAGTTTGTCGTATGCGACAAATTGGTACTACTGTCAATTTGTCGTATGCGACAAATTGGTTCAACTGTCAATTTGTCGTATGCGACAAATTGATTCGACTGTCAATTTGTCGTATGCGACAAATTGGTTCAACTGTCAATTTGTCGTATGCGACAAATTGGTACTACTGTCAATTTGTCGTATGCGACAAATTGGTACTACTGTCAATTTGTCGTATGCGACAAATTGGTTCAACTGTCAATTTGTCGTATGCGACAAATTGGTTCAACTGTCAATTTGTCGTATGCGACAAATTGGTACTACTGTCAATTTGTCGTATGCGACAAATTGGTACTACTGTCAATTTGTCGTATGCGACAAATTGGTACTACTGTCAATTTGTCGTATGCGACAAATTGGTTCAACTGTCAATTTGTCGTATGCGACAAATTGGTACTACTGTCAATTTGTCGTATGCGACAAATTGGTACTACTGTCAATTTGTCGTATGCGACAGTTGGTTCAACTGTCAATTTGTCGTATGCGACAAATTGATTCAACTGTCAATTTGTCGTATGCGACAAAGTGGTTCAACTGTCAATTTGTCGTATACGACAAATTGGTTCAACTGTCAATTTGTCGTATGCGACAAATTGGTTCAACTGTCAATTTGTCGTATGCGACAAAATGGTAGTACTGTCAATTTGTCGTTTGCGACAAATTGGTACTACTGTCAATTTGTCGTATGCGACAAATTGATTCAACTGTCATTTTGTCGTATGCGACAAATTGGTACTACTGTCAATTTGTCGTATACGACAAATTGGTTCAACTGTCAATTTGTCGTATGCGACAAATTGGTTCAACTGTCAATTTGTCGTATGCGACAAATTGGTAGTACTGTCAATTTGTCGTATGCGACAAATTGATTCAACTGTCAATTTGCCGTTTGCGACAAATTGGTACTACTGTCAATTTGTCGTATGCGACAAATTGGTTCAACTGTCATATTGTCGTATGCGACAAATTGGTTCAACTGTCAATTTGTCGTATGCGACAAATTGGTTCAACTGTCAATTTGTCGTAATTTGTCGTATGCGACAAATTGGTTCAACTGTCAATTTGTCGTATGCGACAAATTGGTAGTACTGTCAATTTGTCGTATGCGACAAATTGATTCAACTGTCAATTTGCCGTTTGCGACAAATTGGTACTACTGTCAATTTGTCGTATGCGACAAATTGGTTCAACTGTCAATTTGTCGTATGCGACAAATTGGTACTACTGTCAATTTGTCGTATGCGACAAATTGGTTCAACTGTCAATTTGTCGTATGCGACAATTTGGTTCAACTGTCAATTTGTCGTAATTTGTCGTATGCGACAAATTGGTTCAACTGTCAATTTGTCGTATGCGACAAAATGGTAGTACTGTCAATTTGTCGTTTGCGACAAATTGGTACTACTGTCAATTTGTCGTATGCGACAAATTGGTTCAACTGTCAATTTGTCGTATGCGACAAATTGGTACTACTGTCAATTTGTCGTATACGACAAATTGGTTCAACTGTCAATTTGTCGTGTGCGACAAATTGGTTCAACTGTCAATTTGTCGTATGCGACAAAATGGTAGTACTGTCAATTTGTCGCTTGCGACAAATTGGTACTACTGTCAATTTGTCGTATGCGACAAATTGTTTCAACTGTCAATTTGTCGTATGCGACAAATTGGTACTACTGTCAATTTGTCGTATACGACAAATTGGTACTACTGTCAATTTGTCGTATGCGACAAATTGATTCAACTGTCAATTTGTCGTATGCGACAAATTGGTACTACTGTCAATTTGTCGTATACGACAAATTGGTTCAACTGTCAATTTGTCGTGTGCGACAAATTGGTTCAACTGTCAATTTGTCGTATGCGACAAATTGGTAGTACTGTCAATTTGTCGTATGCGACAAATTGGTTCAACTGTCAATTTGTCGTATGCGACAAATTGGTACTACTGTCAATTTGTCGTATGCGACAAATTGGTACTACTGTCAATTTGTCGTATGCGACAAATTGGTTCAACTGTCAATTTGTCGTATGCGACAAATTGATTCGACTGTCAATTTGTCGTATGCGACAAATTGGTTCAACTGTCAATTTGTCGTATGCGACAAATTGGTACTACTGTCAATTTGTCGTATGCGACAAATTGGTACTACTGTCAATTTGTCGTATGCGACAAATTGGTACTACTGTCAATTTGTCGTATGCGACAAATTGGTACTACTGTCAATTTGTCGTATGCGACAAATTGGTTCAACTGTCAATTTGTCGTATGCGACAAATTGGTACTACTGTCAATTTGTCGTATGCGACAAATTGGTACTACTGTCAATTTGTCGTATGCGACAGTTGGTTCAACTGTCAATTTGTCGTATGCGACAAATTGATTCAACTGCCAATTTGTCGTATGCGACAAATTGGTTTAACTGTCAATTTGTCGTATGCGACAAATTGGTTCAACTGTCAATTTGTCGTATGCGACAAATCGGTAGTACTGTCAATTTGTCGTATGCGACAAATTGATTCAACTGTCAATTTGCCGTTTGCGACAAATTGGTACTACTGTCAATTTGTCGTATGCGACAAATTGGTTCAACTGTCAATTTGTCGTATGCGACAAATTGGTACTACTGTCAATTTGTCGTATGCGACAAATTGGTTCAACTGTCTATTTGTCGTATGCGACAAATTGGTTCAACTGTCAATTTGTCGTATGCGACAAAATGGTAGTACTGTCAATTTGTCGTTTGCGACAAATTGGTACTACTGTCAATTTGTCGTATGCGACAAATTGATTCAACTGTCAATTTGTCGTATGCGACAAATTGGTACTACTGTCAATTTGTCGTATACGACAAATTGGTTCAACTGTCAATTTGTCGTATGCGACAAATTGGTTCAACTGTCAATTTGTCGTATGCGACAAATTGGTAGTACTGTCAATTTGTCGTATGCGACAAATTGATTCAACTGTCAATTTGCCGTTTGCGACAAATTGGTACTACTGTCAATTTGTCGTATGCGACAAATTGGTTCAACTGTCAATTTGTCGTATGCGACAAATTGGTTCAACTGTCAATTTGTCGTATGCGACAAATTGGTTCAACTGTCAATTTGTCGTAATTTGTCGTATGCGACAAATTGGTTCAACTGTCAATTTGTCGTATGCGACAAATTGGTAGTACTGTCAATTTGTCGTATGCGACAAATTGATTCAACTGTCAATTTGCCGTTTGCGACAAATTGGTACTACTGTCAATTTGTCGTATGCGACAAATTGGTTCAACTGTCAATTTGTCGTATGCGACAAATTGGTACTACTGTCAATTTGTCGTATGCGACAAATTGGTTCAACTGTCAATTTGTCGTATGCGACAAATTGGTTCAACTGTCAATTTGTCGTAATTTGTCGTATGCGACAAATTGGTTCAACTGTCAATTTGTCGTATGCGACAAAATGGTAGTACTGTCAATTTGTCGTTTGCGACAAATTGGTACTACTGTCAATTTGTCGTATGCGACAAATTGGTTCAACTGTCAATTTGTCGTATGCGACAAATTGGTACTACTGTCAATTTGTCGTATACGACAAATTGGTTCAACTGTCAATTTGTCGTGTGCGACAAATTGGTTCAACTGTCAATTTGTCGTATGCGACAAAATGGTAGTACTGTCAATTTGTCGCTTGCGACAAATTGGTACTACTGTCAATTTGTCGTATGCGACAAATTGATTCAACTGTCAATTTGTCGTATGCGACAAATTGGTACTACTGTCAATTTGTCGTATACGACAAATTGGTTCAACTGTCAATTTGTCGTGTGCGACAAATTGGTTCAACTGTCAATTTGTCGTATGCGACAAATTGGTAGTACTGTCAATTTGTCGTATGCGACAAATTGGTTCAACTGTCAATTTGTCGTATGCGACAAATTGGTACTACTGTCAATTTGTCGTATGCGACAAATTGGTACTACTGTCAATTTGTCGTATGCGACAAATTGGTTCAACTGTCAATTTGTCGTATGCGACAAATTGGTTCAACTGTCAATTTGTCGTATGCGACAAATTGATTCGACTGTCAATTTGTCGTATGCGACAAATTGGTTCAACTGTCAATTTGTCGTATGCGACAAATTGGTACTACTGTCAATTTGTCGTATGCGACAAATTGGTTCAACTGTCAATTTGTCGTATGCGACAAATTGGTTCAACTGTCAATTTGTCGTAATTTGTCGTATGCGACAAATTGGTTCAACTGTCAATTTGTCGTATGCGACAAAATGGTAGTACTGTCAATTTGTCGTTTGCGACAAATTGGTACTACTGTCAATTTGTCGTATGCGACAAATTGGTTCAACTGTCAATTTGTCGTATGCGACAAATTGGTACTACTGTCAATTTGTCGTATACGACAAATTGGTTCAACTGTCAATTTGTCGTGTGCGACAAATTGGTTCAACTGTCAATTTGTCGTATGCGACAAAATGGTAGTACTGTCAATTTGTCGCTTGCGACAAATTGGTACTACTGTCAATTTGTCGTATGCGACAAATTGATTCAACTGTCAATTTGTCGTATGCGACAAATTGGTACTACTGTCAATTTGTCGTATACGACAAATTGGTTCAACTGTCAATTTGTCGTGTGCGACAAATTGGTTCAACTGTCAATTTGTCGTATGCGACAAATTGGTAGTACTGTCAATTTGTCGTATGCGACAAATTGGTTCAACTGTCAATTTGTCGTATGCGACAAATTGGTACTACTGTCAATTTGTCGTATGCGACAAATTGGTACTACTGTCAATTTGTCGTATGCGACAAATTGGTTCAACTGTCAATTTGTCGTATGCGACAAATTGGTTCAACTGTCAATTTGTCGTATGCGACAAATTGATTCGACTGTCAATTTGTCGTATGCGACAAATTGGTTCAACTGTCAATTTGTCGTATGCGACAAATTGGTACTACTGTCAATTTGTCGTATGCGACAAATTGGTACTACTGTCAATTTGTCGTATGCGACAAATTGGTTCAACTGTCAGTTTGTCGTATGCGACAAATTGGTTCAACTGTCAATTTGTCGTATGCGACAAA
Source organism: Oscheius myriophilus (assembly GCA_964057215.1). Classification (NCBI taxonomy): domain Eukaryota; kingdom Metazoa; phylum Nematoda; class Chromadorea; order Rhabditida; family Rhabditidae; genus Oscheius; species Oscheius myriophilus. Next base: position 7,813,609 of record OZ059904.1, read on the forward strand.
TTGGTTCAACTGTCAATTTGTCGTATGCGACAAATTGATTCGACTGTCAATTTGTCGTATGCGACAAATTGGTTTAACTGTCAATTTGTCGTATGCGACAAATTGGTACTACTGTCAATTTGTCGTATGCGACAAATTGGTACTACTGTCAATTTGTCGTATGCGACAAATTGGTACTACTGTCAATTTGTCGTATGCGACAAATTGGTACTACTGTCAATTTGTCGAATGCGACAAATTGGTTCAACTGTCAATTTGTCGTATGCGACAAATTGGTACTACTGTCAATTTGTCGTATGCGACAAATTGGTTCAACTGTCAATTTGTCGTATGCGACAAATTGGTACTACTGTCAATTTGTCGTATGCGACAAATTGGTTCAACTGTCAATTTGTCGTATGCGACAAATTGATTCGACTGTCAATTTGTCGTATGCGACAAATTGGTTCAACTGTCAATTTGTCGTATGCGACAAATTGGTACTACTGTCAATTTGTCGTATGCGACAAATTGGTACTACTGTCAATTTGTCGTATGCGACAAATTGGTTCAACTGTCAATTTGTCGTATGCGACAAATTGGTTCAACTGTCAATTTGTCGTATGCGACAAATTGGTACTACTGTCAATTTGTCGTATGCGACAAATTGGTACTACTGTCAATTTGTCGTATGCGACAAATTGGTACTACTGTCAATTTGTCGTATGCGACAAATTGGTTCAACTGTCAATTTGTCGTATGCGACAAATTGGTACTACTGTCAATTTGTCGTATGCGACAAATTGGTACTACTGTCAATTTGTCGTATGCGACAGTTGGTTCAACTGTCAATTTGTCGTATGCGACAAATTGATTCAACTGTCAATTTGTCGTATGCGACAAAGTGGTTCAACTGTCAATTTGTCGTAATTTGTCGTATGCGACAAATTGATTCAACTGCCAATTTGTCGTATGCGACAAATTGGTTTAACTGTCAATTTGTCGTCTGCGACAAATTGATTCAACTGTCAATTTGTCGTATGCGACAAATTGGTGCTACTGTCAATTTGTCGTATGCGACAATTTGGTTCAACTCTCAATTTGTCGTATGCGACAAATTGGTACTACTGTCAATTTGTCGTATGCGACAAATTGGTTCAACTGTCAATTTGTCGTATGCGACAAATTGGTAGTACTGTCAATTTGTCGTATGCGACAAATTGGTTCAACTGTCAATTTGTCGTATGCGACAAATTGATTCAACTGTCAATTTGTCGTATGCGACAAATTGGTGCTACTGTCAATTTGTCGTATGCGACAATTTGGTTCAACTCTCAATTTGTCGTATGCGACAAATTGGTACTACTGTCAATTTGTCGTATGCGACAAATTGGTTCAACTGTCAATTTGTCGTATGCGACAAATTGGTAGTACTGTCAATTTGTCGTATGCGACAAATTGATTCAACTGTCAATTTGCCGTTTGCGACAAACTGGTACTACTGTCAATTTGTCGTACGCGACAAATTGGTTCAACTGTCAATTTGTCGTATGCGACAAATTGGTACTACTGTCACTTTGTCGTATGCGACAAATTGGTTCAACTGTCAATTTGTCGTATGCGACAAATTGGTACTACTGTCAATTTGTCGTATGCGACAAATTGGTTCAACTGTCAATTTGTCGTATGCGACAAATTGGTACTACTGTCAATTTGTCGTATGCGACAAATTGGTTCAACTGTCAATTTGTCGTATGCGACAAATTGATTCAACTGTCAATTTGTCGTATGCGACAAATTGGTTCAACTGTCAATTTGTCGTAATTTGTCGTATGCGACAAATTGATTCGACTGTCAATTTGTCGTATGCGACAAATTGATTCGACTGTCAATTTGTCGTATGCGACAAATTGGTACTACTGTCAATTTGTCGTATGCGACAAATTGGTACTACTGTCAATTTGTCGTATGCGACAAATTGGTTCAACTGTCAATTTGTCGTATGCGACAAATTGGTTCAACTGTCAATTTGTCGTATGCGACAAATTGGTACTACTGTCAATTTGTCGTATGCGACAAATTGGTACTACTGTCAATTTGTCGTATGCGACAAATTGGTACTACTGTCAATTTGTCGTATGCGACAAATTGGTTCAACTGTCAATTTGTCGTATGCGACAAATTGGTTCAACTGTCAATTTGTCGTATGCGACAAATTGATTCGACTGTCAATTTGTCGTATGCGACAAATTGGTTCAACTGTCAATTTGTCGTATGCGACAAATTGGTACTACTGTCAATTTGTCGTATGCGACAAATTGGTACTACTGTCAATTTGTCGTATGCGACAAATTGGTTCAACTGTCAGTTTGTCGTATGCGACAAATTGGTTCAACTGTCAATTTGTCGTATGCGACAAATTGGTTCAACTGTCAATTTGTCGTATGCGACAAATTGATTCGACTGTCAATTTGTCGTATGCGACAAATTGGTTTAACTGTCAATTTGTCGTATGCGACAAATTGGTACTACTGTCAATTTGTCGTATGCGACAAATTGGTACTACTGTCAATTTGTCGTATGCGACAAATTGGTACTACTGTCAATTTGTCGTATGCGACAAATTGGTACTACTGTCAATTTGTCGAATGCGACAAATTGGTTCAACTGTCAATTTGTCGTATGCGACAAATTGGTACTACTGTCAATTTGTCGTATGCGACAAATTGGTTCAACTGTCAATTTGTCGTATGCGACAAATTGGTACTACTGTCAATTTGTCGTATGCGACAAATTGGTTCAACTGTCAATTTGTCGTATGCGACAAATTGATTCGACTGTCAATTTGTCGTATGCGACAAATTGGTTCAACTGTCAATTTGTCGTATGCGACAAATTGGTACTACTGTCAATTTGTCGTATGCGACAAATTGGTACTACTGTCAATTTGTCGTATGCGACAAATTGGTTCAACTGTCAATTTGTCGTATGCGACAAATTGGTTCAACTGTCAATTTGTCGTATGCGACAAATTGGTACTACTGTCAATTTGTCGTATGCGACAAATTGGTACTACTGTCAATTTGTCGTATGCGACAAATTGGTACTACTGTCAATTTGTCGTATGCGACAAATTGGTTCAACTGTCAATTTGTCGTATGCGACAAATTGGTACTACTGTCAATTTGTCGTATGCGACAAATTGGTACTACTGTCAATTTGTCGTATGCGACAGTTGGTTCAACTGTCAATTTGTCGTATGCGACAAATTGATTCAACTGTCAATTTGTCGTATGCGACAAAGTGGTTCAACTGTCAATTTGTCGTAATTTGTCGTATGCGACAAATTGATTCAACTGCCAATTTGTCGTATGCGACAAATTGGTTTAACTGTCAATTTGTCGTCTGCGACAAATTGATTCAACTGTCAATTTGTCGTATGCGACAAATTGGTGCTACTGTCAATTTGTCGTATGCGACAATTTGGTTCAACTCTCAATTTGTCGTATGCGACAAATTGGTACTACTGTCAATTTGTCGTATGCGACAAATTGGTTCAACTGTCAATTTGTCGTATGCGACAAATTGGTAGTACTGTCAATTTGTCGTATGCGACAAATTGGTTCAACTGTCAATTTGTCGTATGCGACAAATTGATTCAACTGTCAATTTGTCGTATGCGACAAATTGGTGCTACTGTCAATTTGTCGTATGCGACAATTTGGTTCAACTCTCAATTTGTCGTATGCGACAAATTGGTACTACTGTCAATTTGTCGTATGCGACAAATTGGTTCAACTGTCAATTTGTCGTATGCGACAAATTGGTAGTACTGTCAATTTGTCGTATGCGACAAATTGATTCAACTGTCAATTTGCCGTTTGCGACAAACTGGTACTACTGTCAATTTGTCGTACGCGACAAATTGGTTCAACTGTCAATTTGTCGTATGCGACAAATTGGTACTACTGTCACTTTGTCGTATGCGACAAATTGGTTCAACTGTCAATTTGTCGTATGCGACAAATTGGTACTACTGTCAATTTGTCGTATGCGACAAATTGGTTCAACTGTCAATTTGTCGTATGCGACAAATTGGTACTACTGTCAATTTGTCGTATGCGACAAATTGGTTCAACTGTCAATTTGTCGTATGCGACAAATTGATTCAACTGTCAATTTGTCGTATGCGACAAATTGGTTCAACTGTCAATTTGTCGTAATTTGTCGTATGCGACAAATTGATTCGACTGTCAATTTGTCGTATGCGACAAATTGATTCGACTGTCAATTTGTCGTATGCGACAAATTGGTACTACTGTCAATTTGTCGTATGCGACAAATTGGTACTACTGTCAATTTGTCGTATGCGACAAATTGGTTCAACTGTCAATTTGTCGTATGCGACAAATTGGTTCAACTGTCAATTTGTCGTATGCGACAAATTGGTAGTACTGTCAATTTGTCGTATGCGACAAATTGATTCAACTGTCAATTTGCCGTTTGCGACAAACTGGTACTACTGTCAATTTGTCGTATGCGACAAATTGGTTCAACTGTCAATTTGTCGTATGCGACAAATTGGTACTACTGTCACTTTGTCGTATGCGACAAATTGGTTCAACTGTCAATTTGTCGTATGCGACAAATTGGTACTACTGTCAATTTGTCGTATGCGACAAATTGGTTCAACTGTCAATTTGTCGTATGCGACAAATTGGTACTACTGTCAATTTGTCGTATGCGACAAATTGGTTCAACTGTCAATTTGTCGTATGCGACAAATTGATTCAACTGTCAATTTGTCGTATGCGACAAATTGGTTCAACTGTCAATTTGTCGTATGCGACAAATTGGTACTACTGTCACTTTGTCGTATGCCACAAATTGGTTCAACTGTCAATTTGTCGTATGCGACAAATTGGTACTACTGTCAATTTGTCGTATGCGACAAATTGGTTCAACTGTCAATTTGTCGTATGCGACAAATTGGTACTACTGTCAATTTGTCGTATGCGACAAATTGATTCAACTGTCAATTTGCCGTTTGCGACAAACTGGTACTACTGTCAATTTGTCGTATGCGACAAATTGGTTCAACTGTCAATTTGTCGTATGCGACAAATTGGTACTACTGTCACTTTGTCGTATGCGACAAATTGGTTCAACTGTCAATTTGTCGTATGCGACAAATTGGTACTACTGTCAATTTGTCGTATGCGACAAATTGGTTCAACTGTCAATTTGTCGTATGCGACAAATTGGTACTACTGTCAATTTGTCGTATGCGACAAATTGGTTCAACTGTCAATTTGTCGTATGCGACAAATTGATTCAACTGTCAATTTGTCGTATGCGACAAATTGGTTCAACTGTCAATTTGTCGTAATTTGTCGTATGCGACAAATTGATTCGACTGTCAATTTGTCGTATGCGACAAATTGGTTCAACTGTCAATTTGTCGTATGCGACAAATTGGTACTACTGTCAATTTGTCGTATGCGACAAATTGGTACTACTGTCAATTTGTCGTATGCGACAAATTGGTTCAACTGTCAATTTGTCGTATGCGACAAATTGGTTCAACTGTCAATTTGTCGTATGCGACAAATTGATTCGACTGTCAATTTGTCGTATGCGACAAATTGGTTCAACTGTCAATTTGTCGTATGCGACAAATTGGTACTACTGTCAATTTGTCGTATGCGACAAATTGGTACTACTGTCAATTTGTCGTATGCGACAAATTGGTTCAACTGTCAATTTGTCGTATGCGACAAATTGATTCGACTGTCAATTTGTCGTATGCGACAAATTGGTTCAACTGTCAATTTGTCGTATGCGACAAATTGGTACTACTGTCAATTTGTCGTATGCGACAAATTGGTACTACTGTCAATTTGTCGTATGCGACAAATTGGTTCAACTGTCAATTTGTCGTATGCGACAAATTGGTTCAACTGTCAATTTGTCGTATGCGACAAATTGGTTCAACTGTCAATTTGTCGTATGCGACAAATTGGTTCAACTGTCAATTTGTCGTATGCGACAAATTGGTACTACTGTCACTTTGTCGTATGCGACAAATTGGTTCAACTGTCAATTTGTCGTATGCGACAAATTGGTTCAACTGTCAATTTGTCGTATGCGACAAATTGGTACTACTGTCAATTTGTCGTATGCGACAAATTGGTTCAACTGTCAATTTGTCGTATGCGACAAATTGATTCAACTGTCAATTTGTCGTATGCGACAAATTGGTTCAACTGTCAATTTGTCGTAATTTGTCGTATGCGACAAATTGATTCGACTGTCAATTTGTCGTATGCGACAAATTGGTTCAACTGTCAATTTGTCGTATGCGACAAATTGGTACTACTGTCAATTTGTCGTATGCGACAAATTGGTACTACTGTCAATTTGTCGTATGCGACAAATTGGTTCAACTGTCAATTTGTCGTATGCGACAAATTGGTTCAACTGTCAATTTGTCGTATGCGACAAATTGATTCGACTGTCAATTTGTCGTATGCGACAAATTGGTTCAACTGTCAATTTGTCGTATGCGACAAATTGGTACTACTGTCAATTTGTCGTATGCGACAAATTGGTACTACTGTCAATTTGTCGTATGCGACAAATTGGTTCAACTGTCAATTTGTCGTATGCGACAAATTGATTCGACTGTCAATTTGTCGTATGCGACAAATTGGTTCAACTGTCAATTTGTCGTATGCGACAAATTGGTTCAACTGTCAATTTGTCGTATGCGACAAATTGATTCGACTGTCAATTTGTCGTATGCGACAAATTGGTTCAACTGTCAATTTGTCGTATGCGACAAATTGGTACTACTGTCAATTTGTCGTATGCGACAAATTGGTTCAACTGTCAATTTGTCGTATGCGACAAATTGGTACTACTGTCAATTTGTCGTATGCGACAAATTGGTTCAACTGTCAATTTGTCGTATGCGACAAATTGATTCAACTGTCAATTTGTCGTATGCGACAAATTGGTTCAACTGTCAATTTGTCGTAATTTGTCGTATGCGACAAATTGATTCGACTGTCAATTTGTCGTATGCGACAAATTGGTTCAACTGTCAATTTGTCGTATGCGACAAATTGGTACTACTGTCAATTTGTCGTATGCGACAAATTGGTACTACTGTCAATTTGTCGTATGCGACAAATTGGTTCAACTGTCAATTTGTCGTATGCGACAAATTGGTTCAACTGTCAATTTGTCGTATGCGACAAATTGATTCGACTGTCAATTTGTCGTATGCGACAAATTGGTTCAACTGTCAATTTGTCGTATGCGACAAATTGGTACTACTGTCAATTTGTCGTATGCGACAAATTGGTACTACTGTCAATTTGTCGTATGCGACAAATTGGTTCAACTGTCAATTTGTCGTATGCGACAAATTGATTCGACTGTCAATTTGTCGTATGCGACAAATTGGTTCAACTGTCAATTTGTCGTATGCGACAAATTGGTTCAACTGTCAATTTGTCGTATGCGACAAATTGATTCGACTGTCAATTTGTCGTATGCGACAAATTGGTTCAACTGTCAATTTGTCGTATGCGACAAATTGGTACTACTGTCAATTTGTCGTATGCGACAAATTGGTACTACTGTCAATTTGTCGTATGCGACAAATTGGTACTACTGTCAATTTGTCGTATGCGACAAATTGGTTCAACTGTCAATTTGTCGTATGCGACAAATTGATTCGACTGTCAATTTGTCGTATGCGACAAATTGGTTCAACTGTCAATTTGTCGTATGCGACAAATTAGTACTACTGTCAATTTGTCGTATGCGACAAATTGGTACTACTGTCAATTTGTCGTATGCGACAAATTGGTTCAACTGTCAATTTGTCGTATGCGACAAATTGGTTCAACTGTCAATTTGTCGTATGCGACAAATTGGTTCAACTGTCAATTTGTCGTATGCGACAAATTGATTCGACTGTCAATTTGTCGTATGCGACAAATTGGTACTACTGTCAATTTGTCGTATGCGACAAATTGGTTCAACTGTCAATTTGTCGTATGCGACAAATTGGTTCAACTGTCAATTTGTCGTATGCGACAAATTGGTTCAACTGTCAATTTGTCGTATGCGACAAATTGATTCGACTGTCAATTTGTCGTATGCGACAAATTGGTACTACTGTCAATTTGTCGTATGCGACAAATTGGTTCAACTGTCAATTTGTCGTATGCCACAAATTGATTCAACTGTCAATTTGTCGTATGCGACAAAGTGGTTCAACTGTCAATTTGTCGTAATTTGTCGTATGCGACAAATTGATTCAACTGCCAATTTGTCGTATGCGACAAATTGGTTTAACTGTCAATTTGTCGTATGCGACAAATTGATTCAACTGTCAATTTGTCGTATGCGACAATTTGGTTCAACTCTCAATTTGTCGTATGCGACAAATTGGTACTACTGTCAATTTGTCGTATGCGACAAATTGGTTCAACTGTCAATTTGTCGTATGCGACAAATTGGTAGTACTGTCAATTTGTCGTATGCGACAAATTGATTCAACTGTCAATTTGCCGTTTGCGACAAACTGGTACTACTGTCAATTTGTCGTATGCGACAAATTGGTTCAACTGTCAATTTGTCGTATGCGACAAATTGGTACTACTGTCAATTTGTCGTATGCGACAAATTGGTTCAACTGTCAATTTGTCGTATGCGACAAATTGGTAATACTGTCAATTTGTCGTATGCGACAAATTGGTTCAACTGTCAATTTGTCGTATGCGACAAATTGGTTCAACTGTCAATTTGTCGTATGCGACAAATTGGTTCAACTGTCAATTTGTCGTAATTTGTCGTATGCGACAAATTGATTCAACTGCCAATTTGTCGTATGCGACAAATTGGTTCAACTGTCAATTTGTCGTATGCGACAAATTGGTTCAACTGTCAATTTGTCGTAATTTGTCGTATGCGACAAATTGATTCAACTGCCAATTTGTCGTATGCGACAAATTGGTTCAACTGTCAATTTGTCGTATGCGACAAATTGGTATTTCTGTCAATTTGTCGTTTGCGACAAATTGGTACTACTGTCAATTTGTCGTATGCGACAAATTGGTTCAACTGTCAATTTGTCGTATGCGACAAATTGTATCAATTGTCAATTTGTCGTATGCGACAAATTGGTTCAACTGTCAATTTGTCGTTTGCGACAAATTGGTACTACTGTCAATTTGTCGTATGCGACAAATTGGTTCAACTGTCAATTTGTCGTATGCGACAAATTGATTCAACTGTCAATTTATCGTATGCGACAAATTGATTCAACTGTCAATTTGTCGCATGCGACAAATTGGTTCAACTGTCAATTTGTCGTATGCGACAAATTGGTCCACTGTCAATTTATCGTATACGACAAATTGGTTCAACTGTCAATTTGTCGTATGCGACAAATTGGTTCAACTGTCAATTTGTCGTATGCGACAAATTGGTAGTACTGTCAATTTGTCGTATGCGACAAATTGATTCAACTGTCAATTTGCCGTTTGCGACAAATTGGTACTACTGTCAATTTGTCGTATGCGACAAATTGGTTCAACTGTGAATTTGTCGTATGCGACAAATTGGTACTACTGTCAATTTGTCGTATGCGACAAATTGGTTCAACTGTCAATTTGTCGTATGCGACAAATTGGTTCAACTGTCAATTTGTCGTAATTTGTCGTATGCGACAAATTGATTCAACTGCCAATTTGTCGTATGCGACAAATTAGTTCAACTGTCAATTTGTCGTTTGCGACAAAATGGTAGTACTGTCAATTTGTCGTTTGCGACGAATTGGTACTACTGTCAATTTGTCGTATGCGACAAATTAATTCAACTGTCAATTTGTCGTATGCGACAAATCGGTACTACTGTCAATTTGTCGTATACGACAAATTGGTTCAACTGTCAATTTGTCGTATGCGACAAATTGGTACCACTGTCAATTTGTCGTATACGACAAATTGGTTCAACTGTCAATTTGTCGTATGCGACAAATTGGTTCAACTGTCAATTTGTCGTATGCGACAAATTGGTAGTACTGTCAATTTGTCGTATGCGACAAATTGATTCAACTGTCAATTTGCCGTTTGCGACAAATTGGTACTAATGTCAATTTGTCGTATGCGACAAATTGGTTCAACTGTCAATTTGTCGTATGCGACAAATTGGTACTACTGTCAATTTGTCGTATGCGACAAATTGGTTCAACTGTCAATTTGTCGTATGCGACAAATTGGTTCAACTGTCAATTTGTCGTAATTTGTCGTATGCGACAAATTGGTTCAACTGTCAATTTGTCGTATGCGACAAAATGGTAGTACTGTCAATTTGTCGTTTGCGACAAATTGGTACTACTGTCAATTTGTCATATGCGACAAATTGGTTCAACTGTCAATTTGTCGTATGCGACAAATTGGTACTACTGTCAATTTGTCGTATACGACAAATTGGTTCAACTGTCAATTTGTCGTATGCGACAAATTGGTTCAACTGTCAATTTGTCGTATGCGACAAAATGGTAGTACTGTCAATTTGTCGCTTGCGACAAATTGGTACTACTGTCAATTTGTCGTATGCGACAAATTGATTCAACTGTCAATTTGTCGTATGCGACAAATTGGTACTACTGTCAATTTGTCGTATACGACAAATTGGTTCAACTGTCAATTTGTCGTATGCGACGAATTGGTTCAACTGTCTTTTTGTCGTATGCGACAAATTGGTAGTACTGTCAATTTGTCGTATGCGACAAATTGGTTCAACTGTCAATTTGTCGTATGCGACAAATTGGTAGTACTGTCAATTTGTCGTATGCGACAAATTGATTCAACTGTCAATTTGCCGTTTGCGACAAATTGGTACTACTGTCAATTTGTCGTATGCGACAAATTGGTTCAACTGTCAATTTGTCGTATGCGACAAATTGGTACTACTGTCAATTTGTCGTATGCGACAAATTGGTTCAACTGTCAATTTGTCGTAATTTGTCGTATGCGACAAATTGATTCAACTGCCAATTTGTCGTATGCGACAAAATGGTTCAACTGTCAATTTGTCGTATGCGACAAAATGGTAGTACTGTCAATTTGTCGTTTGCGACAAATTGGTACTACTGTCAATTTGTCGTATGCGACAAATTGGTTCAACTGTCAATTTGTCGTATGCGACAAATTGGTACTACTGTCAATTTGTCGTATACGACAAATTGGTTCAACTGTCAATTTGTCGTATGCGACAAATTGGTTCAACTGTCAATTTGTCGTATGCAACAAAATGGTAGTACTGTCAATTTGTCGTTTGCGACAAATTGGTACTACTGTCAATTTGTCGTATGCGACAAATTGATTCAACTGTCAATTTGTCGTATGCGACAAATTGGTTCAACTGTCAATTTGTCGTATGCGACAAATTGGTTCAAATGTCAATTTGTCGTAATTTGTCGTATGCGACAAATTGGTTCAACTGTCAATTTGTCGTATGCGACAAAATGGTAGTACTGTCAATTTGTCGTATGCGACAAAATGGTAGTACTGTCAATTTGTCGTATGCGACAAATTGGTTCAACTGTCAATTTGTCGTATGCGACAAATTGGTACTACTGTCAATTTGTCGTATACGACAAATTGGTTCAACTGTCAATTTGTCGTATGCGACAAATTGGTTCAACTGTTAATTTGTCGTATGCGACAAAATGGTAGTACTGTCAATTTGTCGCTTGCGACAAATTGGTACTACTGTCAATTTGTCGTATGCGACAAATTGATTCAACTGTCAATTTGTCGTATGCGACAAATTGGTACTACTGTCAATTTGTCGTATACGACAAATTGGTTCAACTGTCAATTTGTCGTATGCGACAAATTGGTTCAACTGTCATTTTGTCGTATGCGACAAATTGGTAGTACTGTCAATTTGTCGTATGCGACAAATTGGTTCAACTGTCAATTTGTCGTATGCGACAAATTGGTAGTACTGTCAATTTGTCGTATGCGACAAATTGATTCAACTGTCAATTTGCCGTTTGCGACAAATTGGTACTACTGTCAATTTGTCGTATGCGACAAATTGGTTCAACTGTCAATTTGTCGTATGCGACAAATTGGTACTACTGTCAATTTGTCGTATGCGACAAATTGGTTCAACTGTCAATTTGTCGTATGCGACAAATTGGTAGTACTGTCAATTTGTCGTATGCGACAAATTGATTCAACTGTCAATTTGCCGTTTGCGACAAATTGGTACTACTGTCAATTTGTCGTATGCGACAAATTGGTTCAACTGTCAATTTGTCGTATGCGACAAATTGGTACTACTGTCAATTTGTCGTATGCGACAAATTGGTTCAACTGTCAATTTGTCGTAATTTGTCGTATGCGACAAATTGATTCAACTGCCAATTTGTCGTATGCGACAAAATGGTTCAACTGTCAATTTGTCGTATGCGACAAAATGGTAGTACTGTCAATTTGTCGTTTGCGACAAATTGGTACTACTGTCAATTTGTCGTATGCGACAAATTGGTTCAACTGTCAATTTGTCGTATGCGACAAATTGGTACTACTGTCAATTTGTCGTATACGACAAATTGGTTCAACTGTCAATTTGTCGTATGCGACAAATTGGTTCAACTGTCAATTTGTCGTATGCAACAAAATGGTAGTACTGTCAATTTGTCGTTTGCGACAAATTGGTACTACTGTCAATTTGTCGTATGCGACAAATTGATTCAACTGTCAATTTGTCGTATGCGACAAATTGGTTCAACTGTCAATTTGTCGTATGCGACAAATTGGTTCAAATGTCAATTTGTCGTAATTTGTCGTATGCGACAAATTGGTTCAACTGTCAATTTGTCGTATGCGACAAAATGGTAGTACTGTCAATTTGTCGTATGCGACAAAATGGTAGTACTGTCAATTTGTCGTATGCGACAAATTGGTTCAACTGTCAATTTGTCGTATGCGACAAATTGGTACTACTGTCAATTTGTCGTATACGACAAATTGGTTCAACTGTCAATTTGTCGTATGCGACAAATTGGTTCAACTGTTAATTTGTCGTATGCGACAAAATGGTAGTACTGTCAATTTGTCGCTTGCGACAAATTGGTACTACTGTCAATTTGTCGTATGCGACAAATTGATTCAACTGTCAATTTGTCGTATGCGACAAATTGGTACTACTGTCAATTTGTCGTATACGACAAATTGGTTCAACTGTCAATTTGTCGTATGCGACAAATTGGTTCAACTGTCATTTTGTCGTATGCGACAAATTGGTAGTACTGTCAATTTGTCGTATGCGACAAATTGGTTCAACTGTCAATTTGTCGTATGCGACAAATTGGTAGTACTGTCAATTTGTCGTATGCGACAAATTGATTCAACTGTCAATTTGCCGTTTGCGACAAATTGGTACTACTGTCAATTTGTCGTATGCGACAAATTGGTTCAACTGTCAATTTGTCGTATGCGACAAATTGGTACTACTGTCAATTTGTCGTATGCGACAAATTGGTTCAACTGTCAATTTGTCGTATGCGACAAATTGGTAGTACTGTCAATTTGTCGTATGCGACAAATTGATTCAACTGTCAATTTGCCGTTTGCGACAAATTGGTACTACTGTCAATTTGTCGTATGCGACAAATTGGTTCAACTGTCAATTTGTCGTATGCGACAAATTGGTACTACTGTCAATTTGTCGTATGCGACAAATTGGTTCAACTGTCAATTTGTCGTAATTTGTCGTATGCGACAAATTGATTCAACTGCCAATTTGTCGTATGCGACAAAATGGTTCAACTGTCAATTTGTCGTATGCGACAAAATGGTAGTACTGTCAATTTGTCGTTTGCGACAAATTGGTACTACTGTCAATTTGTCGTATGCGACAAATTGGTTCAACTGTCAATTTGTCGTATGCGACAAATTGGTACTACTGTCAATTTGTCGTATACGACAAATTGGTTCAACTGTCAATTTGTCGTATGCGACAAATTGGTTCAACTGTCAATTTGTCGTATGCAACAAAATGGTAGTACTGTCAATTTGTCGTTTGCGACAAATTGGTACTACTGTCAATTTGTCGTATGCGACAAATTGATTCAACTGTCAATTTGTCGTATGCGACAAATTGGTTCAACTGTCAATTTGTCGTATGCGACAAATTGGTTCAAATGTCAATTTGTCGTAATTTGTCGTATGCGACAAATTGGTTCAACTGTCAATTTGTCGTATGCGACAAAATGGTAGTACTGTCAATTTGTCGTTTGCGACAAATTGGTACTACTGTCAATTTGTCGTATGCGACAAATTGGTTCAACTGTCAATTTGTCGTATGCGACAAATTGGTACTACTGTCAATTTGTCGTATACGACAAATTGGTTCAACTGTCAATTTGTCGTATGCGACAAATTGGTTCAACTGTTAATTTGTCGTATGCGACAAAATGGTAGTACTGTCAATTTGTCGCTTGCGACAAATTGGTACTACTGTCAATTTGTCGTATGCGACAAATTGATTCAACTGTCAATTTGTCGTATGCGACAAATTGGTACTACTGTCAATTTGTCGTATACGACAAATTGGTTCAACTGTCAATTTGTCGTATGCGACAAATTGGTTCAACTGTCATTTTGTCGTATGCGACAAATTGGTAGTACTGTCAATTTGTCGTATGCGACAAATTGGTTCAACTGTCAATTTGTCGTATGCGACAAATTGGTAGTACTGTCAATTTGTCGTATGCGACAAATTGATTCAACTGTCAATTTGCCGTTTGCGACAAATTGGTACTACTGTCAATTTGTCGTATGCGACAAATTGGTTCAACTGTCAATTTGTCGTATGCGACAAATTGGTACTACTGTCAATTTGTCGTATGCGACAAATTGGTTCAACTGTCTATTTGTCGTATGCGACAAATTGGTTCAACTGTCAATTTGTCGTAATTTGTCGTATGCGACAAATTGATTCAACTGCCAATTTGTCGTATGCGACAAATTGGTACTACTGTCAATTTGTCGTATGCGACAAAATGGTAGTACTGTCAATTTGTCGTTTGCGACAAATTGGTACTACTGTCAATTTGTCGTATGCGACAAATTGGTTCAACTGTCAATTTGTCGTATGCGACAAATTGGTACTACTGTCAATTTGTCGTATACGACAAATTGGTTCAACTGTCAATTTGTCGTATGCGACAAATTGGTTCAACTGTCAATTTGTCGTATGCGACAAAATGGCAGTACTGTCAATTTGTCGTTTGCGACAAATTGGTACTACTGTCAATTTGTCGTATGCGACAAATTGATTCAACTGTCAATTTGTCGTATGCGACAAATTGGTACTACTGTCAATTTGTCGTATACGACAAATTGGTTCAGCTGTCAATTTGTCGTATGCGACAAATTGGTTCAACTGTCAATTTGTCGTATGCGACAAATTGGTAGTACTGTCAATTTGTCGTATGCGACAAATTGATTCAACTGTCAATTTGCCGTTTGCGACAAATTGGTACTACTGTCAATTTGTCGTATGCGACAAAATGGTAGTACTGTCAATTTGTCGCTTGCGACAAATTGGTACTACTGTCAATTTGTCGTATGCGACAAATTGATTCAACTGTCAATTTGTCGTATGCGACAAATTGGTACTACTGTCAATTTGTCGTATACGACAAATTGGTTCAACTGTCAATTTGTCGTATGCGACAAATTGGTTCAACTGTCATTTTGTCGTATGCGACAAATTGGTAGTACTGTCAATTTGTCGTATGCGACAAATTGGTTCAACTGTCAATTTGTCGTATGCGACAAATTGATTCAACTGTCAATTTGCCGTTTGCGACAAATTGGTACTACTGTCAATTTGTCGTTTGCGACAAATTGGTTCAACTGTCAATTTGTCGTATGCGACAAATTGGTAGTACTGTCAATTTGTCGTATGCGACAAATTGATTCAACTGTCAATTTGCCGTTTGCGACAAATTGGTACTACTGTCAATTTGTCGTATGCGACAAATTGGTTCAACTGTCAATTTGTCGTATGCGACAAATTGGTACTACTGTCAATTTGTCGTATGCGACAAATTGGTTCAACTGTCTATTTGTCGTATGCGACAAATTGGTTCAACTGTCAATTTGTCGTAATTTGTCGTATGCGACAAATTGATTCAACTGCCAATTTGTCGTATGCGACAAAATGGTTCAACTGTCAATTTGTCGTATGCGACAAAATGGTAGTACTGTCAATTTGTCGTTTGCGACAAATTGGTACTACTGTCAATTTGTCGTATGCGACAAATTGGTTCAACTGTCAATTTGTCGTATGCGACAAATTGGTACTACTGTCAATTTGTCGTATGCGACAAATTGATTCAACTGTCAATTTGCCGTTTGCGACAAATTGGTTCAAATGTCAATTTGTCGTAATTTGTCGTATGCGACAAATTGGTTCAACTGTCAATTTGTCGTATGCGACAAAATGGTAGTACTGTCAATTTGTCGTTTGCGACAAATTGGTACTACTGTCAATTTGTCGTATGCGACAAATTGATTCAACTGTCAATTTGCCGTTTGCGACAAATTGGTACTACTGTCAATTTGTCGTATGCGACAAATTGGTTCAACTGTCAATTTGTCGTATGCGACAAATTGGTACTACTGTCAATTTGTCGTACGCGACAAATTGGTTCAACTGTCAATTTGTCGTATGCGACAAATTGGTTCAAATGTCAATTTGTCGTAATTTGTCGTATGCGACAAATTGGTTCAACTGTCAATTTGTCGTATGCGACAAAATGGTAGTACTGTCAATTTGTCGTTTGCGACAAATTGGTACTACTGTCAATTTGTCGTATGCGACAAATTGGTTCAACTGTCAATTTGTCGTATGCGACAAATTGGTACTACTGTCAATTTGTCGTATACGACAAATTGGTTCAACTGTCAATTTGTCGTATGCGACAAATTGGTTCAACTGTCAATTTGTCGTATGCGACAAAATGGTAGTACTGTCAATTTGTCGCTTGCGACAAATTGGTACTACTGTCAATTTGTCGTATGCGACAAATTGATTCAACTGTCAATTTGTCGTATGCGACAAATTGGTACTACTGTCAATTTGTCGTATACGACAAATTGGTTCAACTGTCAATTTGTCGTATGCGACAAATTGGTAGTACTGTCAATTTGTCGTATGCGACAAATTGATTCAACTGTCAATTTGCCGTTTGCGACAAATTGGTACTACTGTCAATTTGTCGTATGCGACAAATTGGTTCAACTGTCAATTTGTCGTATGCGACAAATTGGTACTACTGTCAATTTGTCGTATGCGACAAATTGGTTCAACTGTCTATTTGTCGTATGCGACATATTGGTTCAACTGTCAATTTGTCCTAATTTGTCGTATGCGACAAATTGATTCAACTGCCAATTTGTCGTATGCGACAAATTGGTTCAACTGTCAATTTGTCGTATGCGACAAAATGGTAGTACTGTCAATTTGTCGTTTGCGACAAATTGCTACTACTGTCAATTTGTCGTATGCGACAAATTGGTTCAACTGTCAATTTGTCGTATGCGACAAATTGGTACTACTGTCAATTTGTCGTATACGACAAATTGGTTCAACTGTCAATTTGTCGTATGCGACAAATTGGTTCAACTGTCAATTTGTCGTATGCGACAAAATGGTAGTACTGTCAATTTGTCGTTTGCGAAAAATTGGTACTACTGTCAATTTGTCGTATGCGACAAATTGATTCAACTGTCAATTTGTCGTATGCGACAAATTGGTACTACTGTCAATTTGTCGTATACGACAAATTGGTTCAACTGTCAATTTGTCGTATGCGACAAATTGGTTCAACTGTCAATTTGTCGTATGCGACAAATTGGTAGTACTGTCAATTTGTCGTATGCGACAAATTGATTCAACTGTCAATTTGCCGTTTGCGACAAATTGGTACTACTGTCAATTTGTCGTATGCGACAAATTGGTTCAACTGTCAATTTGTCGTATGCGACAAATTGGTTCAACTGTCAATTTGTCGTATGCGACAAATTGGTTCAACTGTCAATTTGTCGTAATTTGTCGTATGCGACAAATTGGTTCAACTGTCAATTTGTCGTATGCGACAAATTGGTAGTACTGTCAATTTGTCGTATGCGACAAATTGATTCAACTGTCAATTTGCCGTTTGCGACAAATTGGTACTACTGTCAATTTGTCGTATGCGACAAATTGGTTCAACTGTCAATTTGTCGTATGCGACAAATTGGTACTACTGTCAATTTGTCGTATGCGACAAATTGGTTCAACTGTCAATTTGTCGTATGCGACAAATTGGTTCAACTGTCAATTTGTCGTAATTTGTCGTATGCGACAAATTGGTTCAACTGTCAATTTGTCGTATGCGACAAAATGGTAGTACTGTCAATTTGTCGTTTGCGACAAATTGGTACTACTGTCAATTTGTCGTATGCGACAAATTGGTTCAACTGTCAATTTGTCGTATGCGACAAATTGGTACTACTGTCAATTTGTCGTATACGACAAATTGGTTCAACTGTCAATTTGTCGTATGCGACAAATTGGTTCAACTGTCAATTTGTCGTATGCGACAAAATGGTAGTACTGTCAATTTGTCGCTTGCGACAAATTGGTACTACTGTCAATTTGTCGTATGCGACAAATTGATTCAACTGTCAATTTGTCGTATGCGACAAATTGGTACTACTGTCAATTTGTCGTATACGACAAATTGGTTCAACTGTCAATTTGTCGTGTGCGACAAATTGGTTCAACTGTCAATTTGTCGTATGCGACAAATTGGTAGTACTGTCAATTTGTCGCTTGCGACAAATTGATTCAACTGTCAATTTGCCGTTTGCGACAAATTGGTACTACTGTCAATTTGTCGTATGCGACAAATTGGTTCAACTGTCAATTTGTCGTATGCGACAAATTGGTACTACTGTCAATTTGTCGTATGCGACAAATTGGTTCAACTGTCAATTTGTCGTATGCGACAAATTGGTTCAACTGTCAATTTGTCGTAATTTGTCGTATGCGACAAATTGATTCAACTGTCAATTTGTCGTATGCGACAAATTGGTTCAACTGTCAATTTGTCGTAATTTGTCGTATGCGACAAATTGGTTCAACTGTCAATTTGTCGTATGCGACAAATTGGTAGTACTGTCAATTTGTCGTATGCGACAAATTGATTCAACTGTCAATTTGCCGTTTGCGACAAATTGGTACTACTGTCAATTTGTCGTATGCGACAAATTGGTTCAACTGTCAATTTGTCGTATGCGACAAATTGGTTCAACTGTCAATTTGTCGTATGCGACAAATTGGTTCAACTGTCAATTTGTCGTAATTTGTCGTATGCGACAAATTGGTTCAACTGTCAATTTGTCGTATGCGACAAAATGGTAGTACTGTCAATTTGTCGTTTGCGACAAATTGGTACTACTGTCAATTTGTCGTATGCGACAAATTGGTTCAACTGTCAATTTGTCGTATGCGACAAATTGGTACTACTGTCAATTTGTCGTATACGACAAATTGGTTCAACTGTCAATTTGTCGTATGCGACAAATTGGTTCAACTGTCAATTTGTCGTATGCGACAAAATGGTAGTACTGTCAATTTGTCGCTTGCGACAAATTGGTACTACTGTCAATTTGTCGTATGCGACAAATTGATTCAACTGTCAATTTGTCGTATGCGACAAATTGGTACTACTGTCAATTTGTCGTATACGACAAATTGGTTCAACTGTCAATTTGTCGTGTGCGACAAATTGGTTCAACTGTCAATTTGTCGTATGCGACAAATTGGTAGTACTGTCAATTTGTCGCTTGCGACAAATTGATTCAACTGTCAATTTGCCGTTTGCGACAAATTGGTACTACTGTCAATTTGTCGTATGCGACAAATTGGTTCAACTGTCAATTTGTCGTATGCGACAAATTGGTACTACTGTCAATTTGTCGTATGCGACAAATTGGTTCAACTGTCAATTTGTCGTATGCGACAAATTGGTTCAACTGTCAATTTGTCGTAATTTGTCGTATGCGACAAATTGATTCAACTGCCAATTTGTCGTATGCGACAAATTGGTTCAACTGTCAATTTGTCGTATGCGACAAAATGGTAGTACTGTCAATTTGTCGTTTGCGACAAATTGGTACTACTGTCAATTTGTCGTATGCGACAAATTGGTTCAACTGTCAATTTGTCGTATGCGACAAATTGGTACTACTGTCAATTTGTCGTATACGACAAATTGGTTCAACTGTCAATTTGTCGTATGCGACAAATTGGTTCAACTGTCAATTTGTCGTATGCGACAAAATGGTAGTACTGTCAATTTGTCGTTTGCGACAAATTGGTACTACTGTCAATTTGTCGTATGCGACAAATTGATTCAACTGTCAATTTGTCGTATGCAACAAATTGGTACTACTGTCAATTTGTCGTATACGACAAATTGGTTCAACTGTCAATTTGTCGTATGCGACAAATTGGTTCAACTGTCAATTTGTCGTATGCGACAAATTGGTAGTACTGTCAATTTGTCGTATGCGACAAATTGATTCAACTGTCAATTTGCCGTTTGCGACAAATTGGTACTACTGTCAATTTGTCGTATGCGACAAATTGGTTCAACTGTCAATTTGTCGTATGTGACAAATTGGTACTACTGTCAATATGTCGTTTGCGACAAATTGGTTCAACTGTCAATTTGTCGTATGCGACAAATTTGTTCAACTGTCAATTTGTCGTATGCGACAAATTGATTCAACTGTCAATTTGTCGTATGCGACAACTTGGTTCAACTGTCAATTTGTCGTTTGCGAAAAATTGGTACTACTGTCAATTTGTCGTATGCGACAAATTGACTCAACTGTCAATTTGTCGTATGCGACAAATTGACTCAACTGTCAATTTGTCGTATGCGACAAATTGATTCAACTGTCAATTTGCCGTTTGCGACAAATTGGTACTACTGTCAATTTGTCGTATGCGACAAATTGGTTCAACTGTCAATTTGTCGCTTGCGACAAATTGGTACTACTGTCAATTTGTCGTATACGACAAATTGGTTCAACTGTCAATTTGTCGTATGCGACAAATTGGTTCAACTGTCAATTTGTCGTATGCGACAAATTGGTAGTACTGTCAATTTGTCGTATGCGACAAATTGATTCAACTGTCAATTTGCCGTTTGCGACAAATTGGTAGTACTGTCAATTTGTCGCTTGCGACAAATTGATTCAACTGTCAATTTGCCGTTTGCGACAAATTGGTACTACTGTCAATTTGTCGTATGCGACAAATTGGTTCAACTGTCAATTTGTCGTATGCGACAAATTGGTACTACTGTCAATTTGTCGTATGCGACAAATTGGTTCAACTGTCAATTTGTCGTATGCGACAAATTGGTTCAACTGTCAATTTGTCGTAATTTGTCGTATGCGACAAATTGATTCAACTGCCAATTTGTCGTATGCGACAAATTGGTTCAACTGTCAATTTGTCGTATGCGACAAAATGGTAGTACTGTCAATTTGTCGTTTGCGACAAATTGGTACTACTGTCAATTTGTCGTATGCGACAAATTGGTTCAACTGTCAATTTGTCGTATGCGACAAATTGGTACTACTGTCAATTTGTCGTATACGACAAATTGGTTCAACTGTCAATTTGTCGTATGCGACAAATTGGTTCAACTGTCAATTTGTCGTATGCGACAAAATGGTAGTACTGTCAATTTGTCGTTTGCGACAAATTGGTACTACTGTCAATTTGTCGTATGCGACAAATTGATTCAACTGTCAATTTGTCGTATGCAACAAATTGGTACTACTGTCAATTTGTCGTATACGACAAATTGGTTCAACTGTCAATTTGTCGTATGCGACAAATTGGTTCAACTGTCAATTTGTCGTATGCGACAAATTGGTAGTACTGTCAATTTGTCGTATGCGACAAATTGATTCAACTGTCAATTTGCCGTTTGCGACAAATTGGTACTACTGT
The DNA here is from genome assembly GCA_964057215.1 of Oscheius myriophilus. Classification (NCBI taxonomy): domain Eukaryota; kingdom Metazoa; phylum Nematoda; class Chromadorea; order Rhabditida; family Rhabditidae; genus Oscheius; species Oscheius myriophilus. Next base: position 7,835,713 of record OZ059904.1, read on the forward strand.
CAATTTGTCGTATGCGACAAATTGATTCAACTGTCAATTTGCCGTTTGCGACAAATTGGTACTACTGTCAATTTGTCGTATGCGACAAATTGGTTCAACTGTCAATTTGTCGTATGCGACAAATTGGTACTACTGTCAATTTGTCGTATACGACAAATTGGTTCAACTGTCAATTTGTCGTATGCGACAAATTGGTTCAACTGTCAATTTGTCGTATGCGACAAATTGATTCAACTGTCAATTTGTCGTATGCGACAACTTGGTTCAACTGTCAATTTGTCGTTTGCGAAAAATTGGTACTACTGTCAATTTGTCGTATGCGACAAATTGACTCAACTGTCAATTTGTCGTATGCGACAAATTGGTTCAACTGTCAATTTGTCGTTTGCGACAAATTGGTACTACTGTCAATTTGTCGTATGCGACAAATTGGTTCAACTGTCAATTTGTCGTATGCGACAAATTGGTTCAACTGTCAATTTGTCGTATGCGACAAATTGGTTCAACTGTCAATTTGTCGTAGGCGACAAATTGGTTCAACTGTCAATTTGTCGTAGGCGACAATATGATTCGACTGTCAATTTGTCGTATGCGACAAATTGGTTCAACTGTCAATTTGTCGTAAGCGACAAATTGGTACTACTGTCAATTTGTCGTATGCGACAAATTGGTACTACTGTCAATTTGTCGTATGCGACAAATTGGTACTACTGTCAATTTGTCGTATGCGACAAATTGGTTCAACTGTCAATTTGTCGTATGCGACAAATTGGTACTACTGTCAATTTGTCGTATGCGACAAATTGGTTCAACTGTCAATTTGTCGTAAGCGACAAATTGGTACTACTGTCAATTTGTCGTATGCGACAAATTGGTACTACTGTCAATTTGTCGTATGCGACAAATTGGTACTACTGTCAATTTGTCGTATGCGACAAATTGGTTCAACTGTCAATTTGTCGTATGCGACAAATTGGTACTACTGTCAATTTGTCGTATGCGACAAATTGGTTCAACTGTCAATTTGTCGTATGCGACAAATTGGTACTACTGTCAATTTGTCTTATGCGACAAATTGGTTCAACTGTCAACTTGTCGTATGCGACAAATTGGTTCAACTGTCAATTTGTCGTATGCGACAAATTGGTTCAACTGTCAATTTGTCGTATGCGACAAATTGGTTCAACTGTCAATTTGTCGTATGCGACAATATGATTCGACTGTCAATTTGTCGTATGCGACAAATTGGTTCAACTGTCAAATTGTCGTATGCGACAAATTGGTACTACTGTCAATTTGTCGTATGCGACAAATTGGTACTACTGTCAATTTGTCGTATGCGACAAATTGGTTCAACTGTCAATTTGTCGTATGCGACAAATTGGTACTACTGTCAATTTGTCGTATGCGACAATTTGGTTCAACTGTCAATTTGTCGTATGCGACAAATTGGTACTACTGTCAATTTGTCGTATGCGACAAATTGGTTCAACTGTCAACTTGTCGTATGCGACAAATTGATTCAACTGTCAATTTGTCGTAAGCGACAAATTGGTTCAACTGTCAATTTGTCGTAATTTGTCGTAAGCGACAAATTGATTCAACTGCCAATTTGTCGTATGCGACAAATTGGTTTAACTGTCATGTTGTCGTATGCGACAAATTGGTTCAACTGTCAATTTGTCGTATGCGACAAATTGGTACTACTGTCAATTTGTCGTATGCGACAAATCGGTTCAACTGTCAATTTGTCGTATGCGACAAATTGATTCAACTGTCAATTTGTCGTATGCGACAAATTGGTTCAACTGTCAATTTGTCGTTTGCGACAAATTGGTACTACTGTCAATTTGTCGTATGCGACAAATTGGTTCAACTGTCAATTTGTCGTATGCGACAAATTGGTTCAACTGTCAATTTGTCGTATGCGACAAATTGGTTCAACTGTCAATTTGTCGTATGCGACAAAATGATTCAACTGTCAATTTGTCGCATGCGACAAATTGGTTCAACTGTCAATTTGTCGCATGCGACAAATTACGACAAATTGACAGTTGAACCAATTTGTCGCATACGACAAATTGACAGTTGAACCAATTTGTCGCATACGACAAATTGACAGTAGTACCAATTTGTCGCATACGACAAATTGACAGTTGAACCAATTTGTCGCATACGACAAATTGACAGTAGTACCAATTTGTCGCAAACAGCAAATTGACAGTTGAATCAATTTGTCGCATACGACAAATTGACAGTACTATCAATTTGTCGCATACGACAAATTGACAGTTGAATTAATTTGTCGCATACGACAAATTGACAGTTGAATTAATTTGTCGCATACGACAAATTGACAGTTGAACCAATTTGTCGTATACGACAAATTGACAGTAGTACCAATTTGTCGCATACGACAAATTGACAATTGAACCAAATTGTCGCATGCGACAAATTGACAGTTGAATCAGTTTGTCGCATACGATAAATTGACAGTTGAATCAATTTGTCGCATACGACAAATTGACAGTTGAACCAATTTGTCGCATACGACAAATTGACAGTAGTACCAATTTGTCGCAAACGACAAATTGACAGTTGAAACAATTTGTCGCATACGACAAATTGACAGTTGAATCAATTTGTCGCATACGACAAATTGACAGTAGTACCAATTTGTCGCAAACGACAAATTGACAGTACTACCAATTTGTCGCATACGACAAATTGACAGTTAAACCAATTTGTCGCATACGACAAATTGGCAGTTGAATCAATTTGTCGCATACGACAAATTACGACAAATTGACAGTTGAACCAATGTGTCGCATACGACAAATTGACTGTTGAACCAATTTGTCGCATACGACAAATTGACAGTTGAACCAATTTGTCGCATACGACAAATTGACAGTAGTACCAATTTGTCGCATACGACAAATTGACAGTTGAACCAATTTGTCGCATACGACAATTTGACAGTAGTACCAATTTGTCGCATACGACAAATTGACAGTTGAACCAACTTGTCGCATACGACAAATTGACAGTAGTACCAGTTTGTCGCAAACGGCAAATTGACAGTTGAATCAATTTGTCGCATACGACAAATTGACAGTACTACCAATTTGTCGCATACGACAAATTGACAGTTGAACCAATTTGTCGCACACGACAAATTGACAGTTGAACCAATTTGTCGCATACGACAAATTGACAGTAGTACCAATTTGTCGCATACGACAAATTGAGAGTTGAACCAAATTGTCGCATACGACAAATTACGACAAATTGACAGTTGAACCAATTTGTCGCATACGACAAATTGACAGTTGAATCAATTTGTCGCATACGACAAATTGACAGTTGAACCAATTTGTCGCATACGACAAATTGACCGTAGTACCAATTTGTCGCATACGACAAATTGACAGTTGAATCAATTTGTCGCATACGACAAATTGACAGTTGAACCAATTTGTCGCATACGACAAATTGACAGTAGTACCAATTTGTCGCAAACGACAAATTGACAGTTGAAACAATTTGTCGCGTACGACAAATTGACAGTTGAATCAATTTGTCGCATACGACAAATTGACAGTAGTACCAATTTGTCGCAAACGACAAATTGACAGTACTACCAATTTGTCGCATACGACAAATTGACAGTTAAACCAATTTGTCGCATACGACAAATTGGCAGTTGAATCAATTTGTCGCATACGACAAATTACGACAAATTGACAGTTGAACCAATGTGTCGCATACGACAAATTGACAGTTGAACCAATTTGTCGCATACGACAAATTGACAGTAGTACCAATTTGTCGCATACGACAAATTGACAGTAGTACCAATTTGTCGCATACGACAAATTGAGAGTTGAACCAAATTGTCGCATACGACAAATTGACAGTAGCACCAATTTGTCGCATACGACAAATTGACAGTTGAATCAATTTGTCGCATACGACAAATTGACAGTTAAACCAATTTGTCGCATACGACAAATTGGCAGTTAAATCAATTTGTCGCATACGACAAATTACGACAAATTGACAGTTGAACCAATTTGTCGCATACGACAAATTGACAGTTGAATCAATTTGTCGCATACGACAAATTGACAGTTGAACCAATTTGTCGCATACGACAAATTGACCGTAGTACCAATTTGTCGCATACGACAAATTGACAGGTGAATCAATTTGTCGCATACGACATATTGACAGTTGAACCAATTTGTCGCATGCGACAAATTGACAGTTGAATCAATTTGTTGCATACGATAAATTGACAGCTGAATCAGTTTGTCGCTTACGACAAATTGACAGTTGAACCAATTTGTCGCATACGACAAATTGACAGTTGAACCAATTTGTCGCATACGACAAATTGACAGTAGTACCAATTGGTCGCAAACGACAATTTGACAGTTGAACCAATTTGTCGCATACGACAAATTGGCAGTTGAATCAATTTGTCGCATACGACAAATTACGACAAATTGACAGTTGAACCAATTTGTCGCATACGACAAATTGACAGTTGAACCAATTTGTCGCATACGACAAATTGACAGTAGTACCAATTTGTCGCATACGACAAATTGACAGTTGAACCAATTTGTCGCATACGACAAATTGACAGTAGTACCAATTTGTCGCAAACGGCAAATTGACAGTTGAATCAATTTGTCGCATACGACAAATTGACAGTTAAACCAATTTGTCGCATACGACAATATGGCAGTTGAATCAATTTGTCGCATACGACAAATTACGACAAATTGACAGTTGAACCAATTTGTCGCATACGACAAATTGACAGTTGAATCAATTTGTCGCATACGACAAATTGACAGTTGAACCAATTTGTCGCATACGACAAATTGACAGTAGTACCAATTTGTCGCATACGACAAATTGACAGGTGAATCAATTTGTCGCATACGACAAATTGACAGTAGTACCAGTTTGTCGCAAACGGCAAATTGACAGTTGAATCAATTTGTCGCATACGACAAATTGACAGTACTACCAATTTGTCGCATACGACAAATTGACAGTTGAACCAATTTGTCGCACACGACAAATTGACAGTAGTACCAATTTGTCGCATACAACAAATTGACAGGTGAATCAATTTGTCGCAAACGACAAATTGACAGTAGTACCAATTTGTCGCATACGACAAATTGACAGGTGAATCAATTTGTCGCATACGACAAATTGACAGTTGAACCAATTTGTCGCATGCGACAAATTGACAGTTGAATCAATTTGTTGCATACGATAAATTGACAGCTGAATCAATTTGTCGCATACGACAAATTGACAGTTGAACCAATTTGTCGCATACGACAAATTGACAGTTGAACCAATTTGTCGCATACGACAAATTGACAGTAGTACCAATTGGTCGCAAACGACAAATTGACAGTACTACCATTTTGTCGCATACGACAATTTGACAGTTGAACCAATTTGTCGCATACGACAAATTGGCAGTTGAATCAATTTGTCGCATACGACAAATTACGACAAATTGACAGTTGAACCAATTTGTCGCATACGACAAATTGACAGTTGAACCAATTTGTCGCATACGACAAATTGACAGTAGTACCAATTTGTCGCATACGACAAATTGACAGTTGAACCAATTTGTCGCATACGACAAATTGACAGTAGTACCAATTTGTCGCAAACGGCAAATTGACAGTTGAATCAATTTGTCGCATACGACAAATTGACAGTTAAACCAATTTGTCGCATACGACAAATTGGCAGTTGAATCAATTTGTCGCATACGACAAATTACGACAAATTGACAGTTGAACCAATTTGTCGCATACGACAAATTGACAGTTGAATCAATTTGTCGCATACGACAAGTTGACAGTTATACCAATTTGTCGCATACGACAAATTGACAGTAGTACCAATTTGTCGCATACGACAAATTGACAGGTGAATCAATTTGTCGCATACGACAAATTGACAGTAGTACCAGTTTGTCGCAAACGGCAAATTGACAGTTGAATCAATTTGTCGCATACGACAAATTGACAGTACTACCAATTTGTCGCATACGACAAATTGACAGGTGAATCAATTTGTCGCAAACGACAAATTGACAGTACTACCAATTTGTCGCATACGACAAATTGACAGTTGAACCAATTTGTCGCATACGACAAATTGGCAGTTGAATCAATTTGTCGCATACGACAAATTACGACAAATTGACAGTTGAACCAATGTGTCGCATACGACAAATTGACTGTTGAACCAATTTGTCGCATACGACAAATTGACAGTTGAACCAATTTGTCGCATACGACAAATTGACAGTAGTACCAATTTGTCGCATACGACAAATTGACAGTTGAACCAATTTGTCGCATACGACAAATTGACAGTTGAACCAATTTGTCGCATACGACAATAGACAGTAGTACCAGTTTGTCGCAAACGGCAAATTGACAGTTGAATCAATTTGTCGCATACGACAAATTGACAGTACTACCAATTTGTCGCATACGACAATTTGACAGTTGAACCAATTTGTCGCACACGACAAATTGACAGTTGAACCAATTTGTCGCATACGACAAATTGACAGTAGTACCAATTTGTCGCATACGACAAATTGAGAGTTGAACCAAATTGTCACATACGACAAATTGACAGTAGCACCAATTTGTCGCATACGACAAATTGACAGTTGAATCAATTTGTCGCATACGACAAATTGACAGTTAAACCAATTTGTCGCATACGACAAATTGGCAGTTAAATCAATTTGTCGCATACGACAAATTACGACAAATTGACAGTTGAACCAATTTGTCGCATACGACAAATTGACAGTTGAATCAATTTGTCGCAAACGACAAATTGACAGTTGAACCAATTTGTCGCATACGACAAATTGACAGTAGTACCAATTTGTCGCATACGACAAATTGACAGGTGAATCAATTTGTCGCATACGACAAATTGACAGTTGAACCAATTTGTCGCATGCGACAAATTGACAGTTGAATCAATTTGTTGCATACGATAAATTGACAGCTGAATCAATTTGTCGCATACGACAAATTGACAGTTGAACCAATTTGTCGCATACGACAAATTGACAGTTGAACCAATTTGTCGCATACGACAAATTGACAGTAGTACCAATTTGTCGCAAACGACAAATTGACAGTACTACCATTTTGTCGCATACGACAAATTGACAGTTGAACCAATTTGTCGCATACGACAAATTGGCAGTTGAATCAAATTGTCGCATACGACAAATTACGACAAATTGACAGTTGAACCAATTTGTCGCATACGACAAATTGACAGTTGAACCAATTTGTCGCATACGACAAATTGACAGTAGTACCAATTTGTCGCATACGACAAATTGACAGTTGAACCAATTTGTCGTATGCGACAAAGTGGTTCAACTGTCAATTTGTCGTAATTTGTCGTATGCGACAAATTGATTCAACTGCCAATTTGTCGTATGCGATAAATTGGTTTAACTGTCAATTTGTCGTATGCGACAAATTGATTCAACTGTCAATTTGTCGTATGCGACAAGTTGGTGCTACTGTCAATTTGTCGTATGCGACAATTTGGTTCAACTCTCAATTTGCCGTATGCGACAAATTGGTACTACTGTCAATTTGTCGTATGCGACAAATTGGTTCAACTGTCAATTTGTCGTATGCGACAAATTGGTAGTACTGTCAATTTGTCGTATGCGACAAATTGATTCAACTGTCAATTTGCCGTTTGCGACAAACTGGTACTACTGTCAATTTGTCGTATGCGACAAATTGGTTCAACTGTCAATTTGTCGTATGCGACAAATTGGTACTACTGTCAATTTGTCGTATGCGACAAATTGGTTCAACTGTCAATTTGTCGTATGCGACAAATTGGTTCAACTGTCAATTTGTCGTAATTTGTCGTATGCGACAAATTGATTCAACTGCCAATTTGTCGTATGCGACAAATTGGTTCAACTGTCAATTTGTCGTATGCGACAAATTGGTTCAACTGTCAATTTGTCGTAATTTGTCGTATGCGACAAATTGATTCAACTGCCAATTTGTCGTATGCGACAAATTGGTTCAACTGTCAATTTGTCGTATGCGACAAATTGGTATTTCTGTCAATTTGTCGTTTGCGACAAATTGGTACTACTGTCAATTTGTCGTATGCGACAAATTGGTTCAACTGTCAATTTGTCGTATGCGACAAATTGATTCAATTGTCAATTTGTCGTATGCGACAAATTGGTTCAACTGTCAATTTGTCGTTTGCGACAAATTGGTACTACTGTCAATTTGTCGTATGCGACAAATTGGTTCAACTGTCAATTTGTCGTATGCGACAAATTGATTCAACTGTCAATTTATCGTATGCGACAAATTGATTCAACTGTCAATTTGTCGCATGCGACAAATTGGTTCAACTGTCAATTTGTCGTATGCGACAAATTGGTCCACTGTCAATTTGTCGTATACGACAAATTGGTTCAACTGTCAATTTGTCGTATGCGACAAATTGGTTCAACTGTCAATTTGTCGTATGCGACAAATTGGTAGTACTGTCAATTTGTCGTATGCGACAAATTGATTCAACTGTCAATTTGCCGTTTGCGACAAATTGGTACTACTGTCAAGTTGTCGTATGCGACAAATTGGTTCAACTGTCAATTTGTCGTATGCGACAAATTGGTACTACTGTCAATTTGTCGTATGCGACAAATTGGTTCAACTGTCAATTTGTCGTATGCGACAAATTGGTTCAACTGTCAATTTGTCGTATGCGACAAATTGGTATTTCTGTCAATTTGTCGTTTGCGACAAATTGGTACTACTGTCAATTTGTCGTATGCGACAAATTGGTTCAACTGTCAATTTGTCGTATGCGACAAATTGATTCAATTGTCAAATTGTCGTTAGCGACAAATTGGTTCAACTGTCAATTTGTCGTTTGCGACAAATTGGTACTACTGTCAATTTGTCGTATGCGACAAATTGGTTCAACTGTCAATTTGTCGTATGCGACAAATTGATTCAATTGTCAATTTGTCGTATGCGACAAATTGGTTCAACTGTCAATTTGTCGTTTGCGACAAATTGGTACTACTGTCAATTTGTCGTATGCGACAAATTGGTTCAACTGTCAATTTGTCGTATGCGACAAATTGATTCAACTGTCAATTTATCGTATGCGACAAATTGATTCAACTGTCAATTTGTCGCATGCGACAAATTGGTTCAACTGTCAATTTGTCGTATGCGACAAATTGGTCCACTGTCAATTTGTCGTATACGACAAATTGGTTCAACTGTCAATTTGTCGTATGCGACAAATTGGTTCAACTGTCAATTTGTCGTATGCGACAAATTGGTAGTACTGTCAATTTGTCGTATGCGACAAATTGATTCAACTGTCAATTTGCCGTTTGCGACAAATTGGTACTACTGTCAAGTTGTCGTATGCGACAAATTGGTTCAACTGTCAATTTGTCGTATGCGACAAATTGGTACTACTGTCAATTTGTCGTATGCGACAAATTGGTTCAACTGTCAATTTGTCGTATGCGACAAATTGGTTCAACTGTCAATTTGTCGTATGCGACAAATTGATTCAACTGTCAATTTGCCGTTTGCGACAAATTGGTACTACTGTCAAGTTGTCGTATGCGACAAATTGGTTCAACTGTCAATTTGTCGTATGCGACAAATTGGTACTACTGTCAATTTGTCGTATGCGACAAATTGGTTCAACTGTCAATTTGTCGTATGCGACAAATTGGTTCAACTGTCAATTTGTCGTATGCGACAAATTGGTATTTCTGTCAATTTGTCGTTTGCGACAAATTGACAGAAATACCAATTAGTATTTCTGTAAAATTGACAGAAATACCAATTAGTAAATTGGTATTTCTGTCAATTTGTCGTTTGCGACAAATTGGTACTACTGTCAATTTGTCGTATGCGACAAATTGGTTCAACTGTCAATTTGTCGTATGCGACAAATTGATTCAATTGTCAAATTGTCGTTAGCGACAAATTGGTTCAACTGTCAATTTGTCGTTTGCGACAAATTGGTACTACTGTCAATTTGTCGTATGCGACAAATTGGTTCAACTGTCAATTTGTCGTATGCGACAAATTGATTCAACTGTCAATTTATCGTATGCGACAAATTGATTCAACTGTCAATTTGTCGCATGCGACAAATTGGTTCAACTGTCAATTTGTCGTATGCGACAAATTGGTCCACTGTCAATTTGTCGTATACGACAAATTGGTTCAACTGTCAATTTGTCGTATGCGACAAATTGGTTCAACTGTCAATTTGTCGTATGCGACAAATTGGTAGTACTGTCAATTTGTCGTATGCGACAAATTGATTCAACTGTCAATTTGCCGTTTGCGACAAATTGGTACTACTGTCAAGTTGTCGTATGCGACAAATTAGTACCACTGTCAATTTGTCGTATATGACAAATTGGTTCAACTGTCAATTTGTCGTATGCGACAAATTGGTTCAACTGTCAATTTGTCGTATGCGACAAATTGGTAGTACTGTCAATTTGTCGTATCGCGACAAATTGATTCAACTGTCAATTTGTCGTATGCGACAAATTGGTAGTACTGTCAATTTGTCGTATGCGACAAATTGATTCAACTGTCAATTTGCCGTTTGCGACAAATTGGTACTACTGTCAAGTTGTCGTATGCGACAAATTGGTTCAACTGTCAATTTGTCGTATGCGACAAATTGGTACTACTGTCAATTTGTCGTATGCGACAAATTGGTTCAACTGTCAATTTGTCGTATGCGACAAATTGGTTCAACTGTCAATTTGTCGTATGCGACAAATTGGTATTTCTGTCAATTTGTCGTTTGCGACAAATTGGTACTACTGTCAATTTGTCGTATGCGACAAATTGGTTCAACTGTCAATTTGTCGTATGCGACAAATTGATTCAATTGTCAATTTGTCGTATGCGACAAATTGGTTCAACTGTCAATTTGTCGTTTGCGACAAATTGGTACTACTGTCAATTTGTCGTATGCGACAAATTGGTTCAACTGTCAATTTGTCGTATGCGACAAATTGATTCAACTGTCAATTTATCGTATGCGACAAATTGATTCAACTGTCAATTTGTCGCATGCGACAAATTGGTTCAACTGTCAATTTGTCGTATGCGACAAATTGGTCCACTGTCAATTTGTCGTATACGACAAATTGGTTCAACTGTCAATTTGTCGTATGCGACAAATTGGTTCAACTGTCAATTTGTCGTATGCGACAAATTGGTAGTACTGTCAATTTGTCGTATGCGACAAATTGATTCAACTGTCAATTTGCCGTTTGCGACAAATTGGTACTACTGTCAAGTTGTCGTATGCGACAAATTGGTACCACTGTCAATTTGTCGTATATGACAAATTGGTTCAACTGTCAATTTGTCGTATGCGACAAATTGGTTCAACTGTCAATTTGTCGTATGCGACAAATTGGTAGTACTGTCAATTTGTCGTATCGCGACAAATTGATTCAACTGTCAATTTGCCGTTTGCGACAAATTGGTACTACTGTCAATTTGTCGTATGCGACAAATTGGTTCAACTGTCAATTTGTCGTATGCGACAAATTGGTACTACTGTCAATTTGTCGTATGCGACAAATTGGTTCAACTGTCAATTTGTCGTATGCGACAAATTGGTTCAACTGTCAATTTGTCGTAATTTGTCGTATGCGACAAATTGGTTCAACTGTCAATTTGTCGTATGCGACAAAATGGTAGTACTGTCAATTTGTCGTTTGCGACAAATTGGTACTACTGTCAATTTGTCGTATGCGACAAATTGGTTCAACTGTCAATTTGTCGTATGCGACAAATTGGTACTACTGTCAATTTGTCGTATGCGACAAATTGGTTCAACTGTCAATTTGTCGTATGCGACAAATTGGTTCAACTGTCAATTTGTCGTATGCGACAAATTGGTTCAACTGTCAATTTGTCGTATGCGACAAATTGGTTCAACTGTCAATTTGTCGTATGCGACAAATTGGTTCAACTGTCAATTTGTCGTAATTTGTCGTATGCGACAAATTGATTCAACTGCCAATTTGTCGTATGCGACAAATTGGTTCAACTGTCAATTTGTCGTATGCGACAAATTGGTTCAACTGTCAATTTGTCGTATGCGACAAATTGGTTCAACTGTCAATTTGTCGTATGCGACAAAATGGTAGTACTGTCAATTTGTCGTTTGCGACAAATTGGTACTACTGTCAATTTGTCGTATGCGACAAATTAATTCAACTGTCAATTTGTCGTATGCGACAAATTGGTACTACTGTCAATTTGTCGTATACGACAAATTGGTTCAACTGTCAATTTGTCGTATGCGACAAATTGGTACCACTGTCAATTTGTCGTATATGACAAATTGGTTCAACTGTCAATTTGTCGTATGCGACAAATTGGTTCAACTGTCAATTTGTCGTATGCGACAAATTGGTAGTACTGTCAATTTGTCGTATCGCGACAAATTGATTCAACTGTCAATTTGCCGTTTGCGACAAATTGGTACTACTGTCAATTTGTCGTATGCGACAAATTGGTTCAACTGTCAATTTGTCGTATGCGACAAATTGGTACTACTGTCAATTTGTCGTATGCGACAAATTGGTTCAACTGTCAATTTGTCGTATGCGACAAATTGGTTCAACTGTCAATTTGTCGTAATTTGTCGTATGCGACAAATTGGTTCAACTGTCAATTTGTCGTATGCGACAAAATGGTAGTACTGTCAATTTGTCGTTTGCGACAAATTGGTACTACTCTCAATTTGTCGTATGCGACAAATTGGTTCAACTGTCAATTTGTCGTATGCGACAAATTGGTACTACTGTCAATTTGTCGTATACGACAAATTGGTTCAACTGTCAATTTGTCGTATGCGACAAATTGGTTCAACTGTCAATTTGTCGTATGCGACAAAATGGTAGTACTGTCAATTTGTCGCTTGCGACAAATTGATTCAACTGTCAATTTGTCGTATGCGACAAATTGGTACTACTGTCAATTTGTCGTATACGACAAATTGGTTCAACTGTCAATTTGTCGTATGCGACAAATTGGTTCAACTGTCATTTTGTCGTATGCGACAAATTGGTAGTACTGTCAATTTGTCGTATGCGACAAATTGGTTCAACTGTCAATTTGTCGTATGCGACAAATTGGTAGTACTGTCAATTTGTCGTATGCGACAAATTGATTCAACTGTCAATTTGCCGTTTGCGACAAATTGGTACTACTGTCAATTTGTCGTATGCGACAAATTGGTTCAACTGTCAATTTGTCGTATGCGACAAATTGGTACTACTGTCAATTTGTCGTATGCGACAAATTGGTTCAACTGTCTATTTGTCGTATGCGACAAATTGGTTCAACTGTCAATTTGTCGTAATTTGTCGTATGCGACCAATTGATTCAACTGCCAATTTGTCGTATGCGACAAAATGGTTCAACTGTCAATTTGTCGTATGCGACAAAATGGTAGTACTGTCAATTTGTCGTTTGCGACAAATTGGTACTACTGTCAATTTGTCGTATGCGACAAATTGGTTCAACTGTCAATTTGCCGTATGCGACAAATTGGTACTACTGTCAATTTGTCGTATACGACAAATTGGTTCAACTGTCAATTTGTCGTATGCGACAAATTGGTTCAACTGTCAATTTGTCGTATGCGACAAAATGGTAGTACTGTCAATTTGTCGTTTGCGACAAATTGGTACTACTGTCAATTTGTCGTATGCGACAAATTGATTCAACTGTCAATTTGTCGTATGCGACAAATTGGTAGTACTGTCAATTTGTCGTATGCGACAAATTGATTCAACTGTCAATTTGCCGTTTGCGACAAATTGGTACTACTGTCAATTTGTCGTATGCGACAAATTGGTTCAACTGTCAATTTGTCGTATGCGACAAATTGGTACTACTGTCAATTTGTCGTATGCGACAAATTGGTTCAACTGTCAATTTGTCGTATGCGACAAATTGGTTCAAATGTCAATTTGTCGTATGCGACAAATTGGTTCAACTGTCAATTTGTCGTATGCGACAAAATGGTAGTACTGTCAATTTGTCGCTTGCGACAAATTGATTCAACTGTCAATTTGTCGTATGCGACAAATTGGTACTACTGTCAATTTGTCGTATACGACAAATTGGTTCAACTGTCAATTTGTCGTATGCGACAAATTGGTTCAACTGTCATTTTGTCGTATGCGACAAATTGGTAGTACTGCCAATTTGTCGTATGCGACAAATTGGTTCAACTGTCAATTTGTCGTATGCGACAAATTGGTAGTACTGTCAATTTGTCGTATGCGACAAATTGATTCAACTGTCAATTTGCCGTTTGCGACAAATTGGTACTACTGTCAATTTGTCGTATGCGACAAATTGGTTCAACTGTCAATTTGTCGTATGCGACAAATTGGTACTACTGTCAATTTGTCGTATGCGACAAATTGGTTCAACTGTCTATTTGTCGTATGCGACAAATTGGTTCAACTGTCAATTTGTCGTAATTTGTCGTATGCGACCAATTGATTCAACTGCCAATTTGTCGTATGCGACAAAATGGTTCAACTGTCAATTTGTCGTATGCGACAAAATGGTAGTACTGTCAATTTGTCGTTTGCGACAAATTGGTACTACTGTCAATTTGTCGTATGCGACAAATTGGTTCAACTGTCAATTTGCCGTATGCGACAAATTGGTACTACTGTCAATTTGTCGTATACGACAAATTGGTTCAACTGTCAATTTGTCGTATGCGACAAATTGGTTCAACTGTCAATTTGTCGTATGCGACAAAATGGTAGTACTGTCAATTTGTCGTTTGCGACAAATTGGTACTACTGTCAATTTGTCGTATGCGACAAATTGATTCAACTGTCAATTTGTCGTATGCGACAAATTGGTAGTACTGTCAATTTGTCGTATGCGACAAATTGATTCAACTGTCAATTTGCCGTTTGCGACAAATTGGTACTACTGTCAATTTGTCGTATGCGACAAATTGGTTCAACTGTCAATTTGTCGTATGCGACAAATTGGTACTACTGTCAATTTGTCGTATGCGACAAATTGGTTCAACTGTCAATTTGTCGTATGCGACAAATTGGTTCAAATGTCAATTTGTCGTATGCGACAAATTGGTACTACTGTCAATTTGTCGTATGCGACAAATTGGTTCAACTGTCAATTTGTCGTATGCGACAAATTGGTAGTACTGTCAATTTGTCGTATGCGACAAATTGATTCAACTGTCAATTTGCCGTTTGCGACAAATTGGTACTACTGTCAATTTGTCGTATGCGACAAATTGGTTCAACTGTCAATTTGTCGTATGCGACAAATTGGTACTACTGTCAATTTGTCGTATGCGACAAATTGGTTCAACTGTCAATTTGTCGTATGCGACAAATTGATTCAACTGTCAATTTGCCGTTTGCGACAAATTGGTACTACTGTCAATTTGTCGTATGCGACAAATTGGTTCAACTGTCAATTTGTCGTATGCGACAAATTGGTACTACTGTCAATTTGTCGTATACGACAAATTGGTTCAACTGTCAATTTGTCGTATGCGACAAATTGGTTCAACTGTCAATTTGTCGTATGCGACAAAATGGTAGTACTGTCAATTTGTCGTTTGCGACAAATTGGTACTACTGTCAATTTGTCGTATACGACAAATTGGTTCAACTGTCAATTTGTCGTATGCGACAAATTGGTTCAACTGTCAATTTGTCGTATAGGACAAAATGGTAGTACTGTCAATTTGTCGTTTGCGACAAATTGGTACTACTGTCAATTTGTCGTATGCGACAAATTGATTCAACTGTCAATTTGTCGTATGCGACAAATTGGTAGTACTGTCAATTTGTCGTATGCGACAAATTGATTCAACTGTCAATTTGCCGTTTGCGACAAATTGGTACTACTGTCAATTTGTCGTATGCGACAAATTGGTTCAACTGTCAATTTGTCGTATGCGACAAATTGGTACTACTGTCAATTTGTCGTATGCGACAAATTGGTTCAACTGTCAATTTGTCGTATGCGACAAATTGGTTCAAATGTCAATTTGTCGTAATTTGTCGTATGCGACAAATTGGTTCAACTGTCAATTTGTCGTATGCGACAAAATGGTAGTACTGTCAATTTGTCGTTTGCGACAAATTGGTACTACTGTCAATTTGTCGTATGCGACAAATTGGTTCAACTGTCAATTTGTCGTATGCGACAAATTGGTACTACTGTCAATTTGTCGTATACGACAAATTGGTTCAACTGTCAATTTGTCGTATGCGACAAATTGGTTCAACTGTCAATTTGTCGTATGCGACAAAATGGTAGTACTGTCAATTTGTCGCTTGCGACAAATTGGTACTACTGTCAATTTGTCGTATGCGACAAATTGATTCAACTGTCAATTTGTCGTATGCGACAAATTGGTACTACTGTCAATTTGTCGTATACGACAAATTGGTTCAACTGTCAATTTGTCGTATGCGACAAATTGGTTCAACTGTCATTTTGTCGTATGCGACAAATTGGTAGTACTGTCAATTTGTCGTATGCGACAAATTGGTTCAACTGTCAATATGTCGTATGCGACAAATTGGTAGTACTGTCAATTTGTCGTATGCGACAAATTGATTCAACTGTCAATTTGCCGTTTGCGACAAATTGGTACTACTGTCAATTTGTCGTATGCGACAAAATGGTTCAACTGTCAATTTGTCGTATGCGACAAATTGGTACTACTGTCAATTTGTCGTATGCGATAAATTGGTTCAACTGTCTATTTGTCGTATGCGACAAATTGGTTCAACTGTCAATTTGTCGTAATTTGTCGTATGCGACAAATTGATTCAACTGCCAATTTGTCGTATGCGACAAATTGGTTCAACTGTCAATTTGTCGTATGCGACAAAATGGTAGTACTGTCAATTTGTCGTTTGCGACAAATTGGTACTACTGTCAATTTGTCGTATGCGACAAATTGGTTCAACTGTCAATTTGTCGTATGCGACAAATTGGTACTACTGTCAATTTGTCGTATACGACAAATTGGTTCAACTGTCAATTTGTCGTATGCGACAAATTGGTTCAACTGTCAATTTGTCGTATGCGACAAAATGGTAGTACTGTCAATTTGTCGTTTGCGACAAATTGGTACTACTGTCAATTTGTCGTATGCGACAAATTGATTCAACTGTCAATTTGTCGTATGCGACAAATTGGTAGTACTGTCAATTTGTCGTATACGACAAATTGGTTCAACTGTCAATTTGTCGTATGCGACAAATTGGTTCAACTGTCAATTTGTCGTATGCGACAAATTGGTAGTACTGTCAATTTGTCGTATGCGACAAATTGATTCAACTGTCAATTTGCCGTTTGCGACAAATTGGTACTACTGTCAATTTGTCGTATGCGACAAAATGGTAGTACTGTCAATTTGTCGCTTGCGACAAATTGGTACTACTGTCAATTTGTCGTATGCGACAAATTGATTCAACTGTCAATTTGTCGTATGCGACAAATTGGTACTACTGTCAATTTGTCGTATACGACAAATTGGTTCAACTGTCAATTTGTCGTATGCGACAAATTGGTTCAACTGTCATTTTGTCGTATGCGACAAACTGGTAGTACTGTCAATTTGTCGTATGCGACAAATTGGTTCAACTGTCAATTTGTCGTATGCGACAAATTGGTAGTACTGTCAATTTGTCGTATGCGACAAATTGATTCAACTGTCAATTTGCCGTTTGCGACAAATTGGTACTACTGTCAATTTGTCGTATGCGACAAATTGGTTCAACTGTCAATTTGTCGTATGCGACAAATTGGTACTACTGTCAATTTGTCGTATGCGACAAATTGGTTCAACTGTCTATTTGTCGTATGCGACAAATTGGTTCAACTGTCATTTTGTCGTATGCGACAAACTGGTAGTACTGTCAATTTGTCGTATGCGACAAATTGGTTCAACTGTCAATTTGTCGTATGCGACAAATTGGTAGTACTGTCAATTTGTCGTATGCGACAAATTGATTCAACTGTCAATTTGCCGTTTGCGACAAATTGGTACTACTGTCAATTTGTCGTATGCGACAAATTGGTTCAACTGTCAATTTGTCGTATGCGACAAATTGGTACTACTGTCAATTTGTCGTATGCGACAAATTGGTTCAACTGTCTATTTGTCGTATGCGACAAATTGGTTCAACTGTCAATTTGTCGTAATTTGTCGTATGCGACAAATTGATTCAACTGCCAATTTGTCGTATGCGACAAAATGGTTCAACTGTCAATTTGTCGTATGCGACAAAATGGTAGTACTGTCAATTTGTCGTTTGCGACAAATTGGTACTACTGTCAATTTGTCGTATGCGACAAATTGGTTCAACTGTCAATTTGTCGTATGCGACAAATTGGTACTACTGTCAATTTGTCGTATACGACAAATTGGTTCAACTGTCAATTTGTCGTATGCGACAAATTGGTTCAACTGTCAATTTGTCGTATGCGACAAAATGGTAGTACTGTCAATTTGTCGTTTGCGACAAATTGGTACTACTGTCAATTTGTCGTATGCGACAAATTGATTCAACTGTCAATTTGTCGTATGCGACAAATTGGTAGTACTGTCAATTTGTCGTATGCGACAAATTGATTCAACTGTCAATTTGCCGTTTGCGACAAATTGGTACTACTGTCAATTTGTCGTATGCGACAAATTGGTTCAACTGTCAATTTGTCGTATGCGACAAATTGGTACTACTGTCAATTTGTCGTATGCGACAAATTGGTTCAACTGTCAATTTGTCGTATGCGACAAATTGGTTCAAATGTCAATTTGTCGTAATTTGTCGTATGCGACAAATTGGTTCAACTGTCAATTTGTCGTATGCGACAAAATGGTAGTACTGTCAATTTGTCGTTTGCGACAAATTGGTACTACTGTCAATTTGTCGTATGCGACAAATTGGTTCAACTGTCAATTTGTCGTATGCGACAAATTGGTACTACTGTCAATTTGTCGTATGCGACAAATTGGTTCAACTGTCTATTTGTCGTATGCGACAAATTGGTTCAACTGTCAATTTGTCGTAATTTGTCGTATGCGACAAATTGATTCAACTGCCAATTTGTCGTATGCGACAAATTGGTTCAACTGTCAATTTGTCGTATGCGACAAAATGGTAGTACTGTCAATTTGTCGTTTGCGACAAATTGGTACTACTGTCAATTTGTCGTATGCGACAAATTGGTTCAACTGTCAATTTGTCGTATGCGACAAATTGGTACTACTGTCAATTTGTCGTATACGACAAATTGGTTCAACTGTCAATTTGTCGTATGCGACAAATTGGTTCAACTGTCAATTTGTCGTATGCGACAAAATGGTAGTACTGTCAATTTGTCGTTTGCGACAAATTGGTACTACTGTCAATTTGTCGTATGCGACAAATTGATTCAACTGTCAATTTGTCGTATGCGACAAATTGGTACTACTGTCAATTTGTCGTATACGACAAATTGGTTCAACTGTCAATTTGTCGTATGCGACAAATTGGTTCAACTGTCATTTTGTCGTATGCGACAAATTGGTAGTACTGTCAATTTGTCGTATGCGACAAATTGGTTCAACTGTCAATTTGTCGTATGCGACAAATTGGTAGTACTGTCAATTTGTCGTATGCGACAAATTGATTCAACTGTCAATTTGCCGTTTGCGACAAATTGGTACTACTGTCAATTTGTCGTATGCGACAAATTGGTTCAACTGTCAATTTGTCGTATGCGACAAATTGGTACTACTGTCAATTTGTCGTATGCGACAAATTGGTTCAACTGTCTATTTGTCGTATGCGACAAATTGGTTCAACTGTCAATTTGTCGTAATTTGTCGTATGCGACAAATTGATTCAACTGCCAATTTGTCGTATGCGACAAATTGGTTCAACTGTCAATTTGTCGTATGCGACAAAATGGTAGTACTGTCAATTTGTCGTTTGCGACAAATTGGTACTACTGTCAATTTGTCGTATGCGACAAATTGGTTCAACTGTCAATTTGTCGTATGCGACAAATTGGTACTACTGTCAATTTGTCGTATACGACAAATTGGTTCAACTGTCAATTTGTCGTATGCGACAAATTGGTTCAACTGTCAATTTGTCGTATGCGACAAAATGGTAGTACTGTCAATTTGTCGTTTGCGACAAATTGGTACTACTGTCAATTTGTCGTATGCGACAAATTGATTCAACTGTCAATTTGTCGTATGCGACAAATTGGTACTACTGTCAATTTGTCGTATACGACAAATTGGTTCAACTGTCAATTTGTCGTATGCGACAAATTGGTTCAACTGTCATTTTGTCGTATGCGACAAATTGGTAGTACTGTCAATTTGTCGTATGCGACAAATTGGTTCAACTGTCAATTTGTCGTATGCGACAAATTGGTAGTACTGTCAATTTGTCGTATGCGACAAATTGATTCAACTGTCAATTTGCCGTTTGCGACAAATTGGTACTACTGTCAATTTGTCGTATGCGACAAATTGGTTCAACTGTCAATTTGTCGTATGCGACAAATTGGTACTACTGTCAATTTGTCGTATGCGACAAATTGGTTCAACTGTCTATTTGTCGTATGCGACAAATTGGTTCAACTGTCAATTTGTCGTAATTTGTCGTATGCGACAAATTGATTCAACTGCCAATTTGTCGTATGCGACAAATTGGTTCAACTGTCAATTTGTCGTATGCGACAAAATGGTAGTACTGTCAATTTGTCGTTTGCGACAAATTGGTACTACTGTCAATTTGTCGTATGCGACAAATTGGTTCAACTGTCAATTTGTCGTATGCGACAAATTGGTACTACTGTCAATTTGTCGTATACGACAAATTGGTTCAACTGTCAATTTGTCGTATGCGACAAATTGGTTCAACTGTCAATTTGTCGTATGCGACAAAATGGTAGTACTGTCAATTTGTCGTTTGCGACAAATTGGTACTACTGTCAATTTGTCGTATGCGACAAATTGATTCAACTGTCAATTTGTCGTATGCGACAAATTGGTACTACTGTCAATTTGTCGTATACGACAAATTGGTTCAACTGTCAATTTGTCGTATGCGACAAATTGGTTCAACTGTCAATTTGTCGTATGCGACAAATTGGTAGTACTGTCAATTTGTCGTATGCGACAAATTGATTCAACTGTCAATTTGCCGTTTGCGACAAATTGGTACTACTGTCAATTTGTCGTATGCGACAAATTGGTTCAACTGTCAATTTGTCGTATGCGACAAATTGGTTCAACTGTCAATTTGTCGTATGCGACAAATTGGTTCAACTGTCAATTTGTCGTAATTTGTCGTATGCGACAAATTGGTTCAACTGTCAATTTGTCGTATGCGACAAATTGGTAGTACTGTCAATTTGTCGTATGCGACAAATTGATTCAACTGTCAATTTGCCGTTTGCGACAAATTGGTACTACTGTCAATTTGTCGTATGCGACAAATTGGTTCAACTGTCAATTTGTCGTATGCGACAAATTGGTACTACTGTCAATTTGTCGTATGCGACAAATTGGTTCAGCTGTCTATTTGTCGTATGCGACAAATTGATTCAACTGCCAATTTGTCGTATGCGACAAATTGGTAGTACTGTCAATTTGTCGTATGCGACAAATTGATTCAACTGTCAATTTGCCGTTTGCGACAAATTGGTACTACTGTCAATTTGTCGTATGCGACAAATTGGTTCAACTGTCAATTTGTCGTATGCGACAAATTGGTACTACTGTCAATTTGTCGTATGCGACAAATTGGTTCAACTGTCAATTTGTCGTATGCGACAAATTGGTTCAAATGTCAATTTGTCGTAATTTGTCGTATGCGACAAATTGGTTCAACTGTCAATTTGTCGTATGCGACAAAATGGTAGTACTGTCAATTTGTCGTTTGCGACAAATTGGTACTACTGTCAATTTGTCGTATGCGACAAATTGGTTCAACTGTCAATTTGTCGTATGCGACAAATTGGTACTACTGTCAATTTGTCGTATGCGACAAATTGGTTCAACTGTCAATTTGTCGTATGCGACAAATTGGTTCAAATGTCAATTTGTCGTAATTTGTCGTATGCGACAAATTGGTTCAACTGTCAATTTGTCGTATGCGACAAAATGGTAGTACTGTCAATTTGTCGTTTGCGACAAATTGGTACTACTGTCAATTTGTCGTATGCGACAAATTGGTTCAACTGTCAATTTGTCGTATGCGACAAATTGGTACTACTGTCAATTTGTCGTATACGACAAATTGGTTCAACTGTCAATTTGTCGTATGCGACAAATTGGTTCAACTGTCAATTTGTCGTATGCGACAAAATGGTAGTACTGTCAATTTGTCGCTTGCGACAAATTGGTACTACTGTCAATTTGTCGTATGCGACAAATTGATTCAACTGTCAATTTGTCGTATGCGACAAATTGGCACTACTGTCAATTTGTCGTATACGACAAATTGGTTCAACTGTCAATTTGTCGTATGCGACAAATTGGTTCAACTGTCATTTTGTCGTATGCGACAAATTGGTAGTACTGTCAATTTGTCGTATGCGACAAATTGATTCAACTGTCAATTTGCCGTTTGCGACAAATTGGTACTACTGTCAATTTGTCGTATGCGACAAATTGGTTCAACTGTCAATTTGTCGTATGCGACAAATTGGTACTACTGTCAATTTGTCGTATGCGACAAATTGGTTCAACTGTCTATTTGTCGTATGCGACAAATTGGTTCAACTGTCAATTTGTCGTAATTTGTCGTATGCGACAAATTGATTCAACTGCCAATTTGTCGTATGCGACAAATTGGTACTACTGTCAATTTGTTGTATGCGATAAATTGGTTCAACTGTCTATTTGTCGTATGCGACAAATTGGTTCAACTGTCAATTTGTCGTAATTTGTCGTATGCGACAAATTGATTCAACTGCCAATTTGTCGTATGCGACAAATTGGTTCAACTGTCAATTTGTCGTATGCGACAAAATGGTAGTACTGTCAATTTGTCGTTTGCGACAAATTGGTACTACTGTCAATTTGTCGTATGCGACAAATTGGTTCAACTGTCAATTTGTCGTATGCGACAAATTGGTACTACTGTCAATTTGTCGTATACGACAAATTGGTTCAACTGTCAATTTGTCGTATGCGACAAATTGGTTCAACTGTCAATTTGTCGTATGCGACAAAATGGTAGTACTGTCAATTTGTCGTTTGCGACAAATTGGTACTACTGTCAATTTGTCGTATGCGACAAATTGATTCAACTGTCAATTTGTCGTATGCGACAAATTGGTACTACTGTCAATTTGTCGTATACGACAAATTGGTTCAACTGTCAATTTGTCGTATGCGACAAATTGGTTCAACTGTCAATTTGTCGTATGCGACAAATTGGTAGTACTGTCAATTTGTCGTATGCGACAAATTGATTCAACTGTCAATTTGCCGTTTGCGACAAATTGGTACTACTGTCAATTTGTCGTATGCGACAAAATGGTAGTACTGTCAATTTGTCGCTTGCGACAAATTGGTACTACTGTCAATTTGTCGTATGCGACAAATTGATTCAACTGTCAATTTGTCGTATGCGACAAATTGGTACTACTGTCAATTTGTCGTATACGACAAATTGGTTCAACTGTCAATTTGTCGTATGCGACAAATTGGTTCAACTGTCATTTTGTCGTATGCGACAAACTGGTAGTACTGTCAATTTGTCGTATGCGACAAATTGGTTCAACTGTCAATTTGTCGTATGCGACAAATTGGTAGTACTGTCAATTTGTCGTATGCGACAAATTGATTCAACTGTCAATTTGCCGTTTGCGACAAATTGGTACTACTGTCAATTTGTCGTATGCGACAAATTGGTTCAACTGTCAATTTGTCGTATGCGACAACTTGGTACTACTGTCAATTTGTCGTATGCGACAAATTGGTTCAACTGTCTATTTGTCGTATGCGACAAATTGGTTCAACTGTCAATTTGTCGTAATTTGTCGTATGCGACAAATTGATTCAACTGCCAATTTGTCGTATGCGACAAAATGGTTCAACTGTCAATTTGTCGTATGCGACAAAATGGTAGTACTGTCAATTTGTCGTTTGCGACAAATTGGTACTACTGTCAATTTGTCGTATGCGACAAATTGGTTCAACTGTCAATTTGTCGTATGCGACAAATTGGTACTACTGTCAATTTGTCGTATACGACAAATTGGTTCAACTGTCAATTTGTCGTATGCGACAAATTGGTTCAACTGTCAATTTGTCGTATGCGACAAAATGGTAGTACTGTCAATTTGTCGTTTGCGACAAATTGGTACTACTGTCAATTTGTCGTATGCGACAAATTGATTCAACTGTCAATTTGTCGTATGCGACAAATTGGTAGTACTGTCAATTTGTCGTATGCGACAAATTGATTCAACTGTCAATTTGCCGTTTGCGACAAATTGGTACTACTGTCAATTTGTCGTATGCGACAAATTGGTTCAACTGTCAATTTGTCGTATGCGACAAATTGGTACTACTGTCAATTTGTCGTATGCGACAAATTGGTTCAACTGTCAATTTGTCGTATGCGACAAATTGGTTCAAATGTCAATTTGTCGTAATTTGTCGTATGCGACAAATTGGTTCAACTGTCAATTTGTCGTATGCGACAAAATGGTTGTACTGTCAATTTGTCGTTTGCGACAAATTGGTACTACTGTCAATTTGTCGTATGCGACAAATTGGTTCAACTGTCAATTTGTCGTATGCGACAAATTGGTACTACTGTCAATTTGTCGTATGCGACAAATTGGTTCAACTGTCTATTTGTCGTATGCGACAAATTGGTTCAACTGTCAATTTGTCGTAATTTGTCGTATGCGACAAATTGATTCAACTGCCAATTTGTCGTATGCGACAAATTGGTTCAACTGTCAATTTGTCGTATGCGACAAAATGGTAGTACTGTCAATTTGTCGTTTGCGACAAATTGGTACTACTGTCAATTTGTCGTATGCGACAAATTGGTTCAACTGTCAATTTGTCGTATGCGACAAATTGGTACTACTGTCAATTTGTCGTATACGACAAATTGGTTCAACTGTCAATTTGTCGTTTGCGACAAATTGGTTCAACTGTCAATTTGTCGTATGCGACAAAATGGTAGTACTGTCAATTTGTCGTTTGCGACAAATTGGTACTACTGTCAATTTGTCGTATGCGACAAATTGATTCAACTGTCAATTTGTCGTATGCGACAAATTGGTACTACTGTCAATTTGTCGTATACGACAAATTGGTTCAACTGTCAATTTGTCGTATGCGACAAATTGGTTCAACTGTCATTTTGTCGTATGCGACAAATTGGTAGTACTGTCAATTTGTCGTATGCGACAAATTGGTTCAACTGTCAATTTGTCGTATGCGACAAATTGGTAGTACTGTCAATTTGTCGTATACGACAAATTGATTCAACTGTCAATTTGCCGTTTGCGACAAATTGGTACTACTGTCAATTTGTCGTATGCGACAAATTGGTTCAACTGTCAATTTGTCGTATGCGACAAATTGGTACTACTGTCAATTTGTCGTATGCGACAAATTGGTTCAACTGTCTATTTGTCGTATGCGACAAATTGGTTCAACTGTCAATTTGTCGTAATTTGTCGTATGCGACAAATTGATTCAACTGCCAATTTGTCGTATGCGACAAATTGGTTCAACTGTCAATTTGTCGTATGCGACAAAATGGTAGTACTGTCAATTTGTCGTTTGCGACAAATTGGTACTACTGTCAATTTGTCGTATGCGACAAATTGGTTCAACTGTCAATTTGTCGTATGCGACAAATTGGTACTACTGTCAATTTGTCGTATACGACAAATTGGTTCAACTGTCAATTTGTCGTATGCGACAAATTGGTTCAACTGTCAATTTGTCGTATGCGACAAAATGGTAGTACTGTCAATTTGTCGTTTGCGACAAATTGGTACTACTGTCAATTTGTCGTATGCGACAAATTGATTCAACTGTCAATTTGTCGTATGCGACAAATTGGTACTACTGTCAATTTGTCGTATACGACAAATTGGTTCAACTGTCAATTTGTCGTATGCGACAAATTGGTTCAACTGTCAATTTGTCGTATGCGACAAATTGGTAGTACTGTCAATTTGTCGTATGCGACAAATTGATTCAACTGTCAATTTGCCGTTTGCGACAAAATGGTACTACTGTCAATTTGTCGTATGCGACAAATTGGTTCAACTGTCAATTTGTCGTATGCGACAAATTGGTTCAACTGTCAATTTGTCGTATGCGACAAATTGGTTCAACTGTCAATTTGTCGTAATTTGTCGTATGCGACAAATTGGTTCAACTGTCAATTTGTCGTATGCGACAAATTGGTAGTACTGTCAATTTGTCGTATGCGACAAATTGATTCAACTGTCAATTTGTCGTATGCGACAAATTGGTACTACTGTCAATTTGTCGTATGCGACAAATTGGTTCAACTGTCAATTTGTCGTATGCGACAAATTGGTTCAAATGTCAATTTGTCGTAATTTGTCGTATGCGACAAATTGGTTCAACTGTCAATTTGTCGTATGCGACAAAATGGTAGTACTGTCAATTTGTCGTTTGCGACAAATTGGTACTACTGTCAATTTGTCGTATGCGACAAATTGGTTCAACTGTCAATTTGTCGTATGCGACAAATTGGTACTACTGTCAATTTGTCGTATGCGACAAATTGGTAGTACTGTCAATTTGTCGTATGCGACAAATTGATTCAACTGTCAATTTGCCGTTTGCGACAAATTGGTTCAACTGTCTATTTGTCGTATGCGACAAATTGGTTCAACTGTCAATTTGTCGTAATTTGTCGTATGCGACAAATTGATTCAACTGCCAATTTGTCGTATGCGACAAATTGGTTCAACTGTCAATTTGTCGTATGCGACAAAATGGTAGTACTGTCAATTTGTCGTTTGCGACAAATTGGTACTACTGTCAATTTGTCGTATGCGACAAATTGGTTCAACTGTCAATTTGTCGTATGCGACAAATTGGTACTACTGTCAATTTGTCGTATACGACAAATTGGTTCAACTGTCAATTTGTCGTATGCGACAAATTGGTTCAACTGTCAATTTGTCGTATGCGACAAAATGGTAGTACTGTCAATTTGTCGTTTGCGACAAATTGGTACTACTGTCAATTTGTCGTATGCGACAAATTGATTCAACTGTCAATTTGTCGTATGCGACAAATTGGTACTACTGTCAATTTGTCGTATACGACAAATTGGTTCAACTGTCAATTTGTCGTATGCGACAAATTGGTTCAACTGTCAATTTGTCGTATGCGACAAATTGGTAGTACTGTCAATTTGTCGTATGCGACAAATTGATTCAACTGTCAATTTGCCGTTTGCGACAAATTGGTACTACTGTCAATTTGTCGTATGCGACAAATTGGTTCAACTGTCAATTTGTCGTATGCGACAAATTGGTTCAACTGTCAATTTGTCGTATGCGACAAATTGGTTCAACTGTCAATTTGTCGTAATTTGTCGTATGCGACAAATTGGTTCAACTGTCAATTTGTCGTATGCGACAAAATGGTAGTACTGTCAATTTGTCGTTTGCGACAAATTGGTACTACTGTCAATTTGTCGTATGCGACAAATTGGTTCAACTGTCAATTTGTCGTATGCGACAAATTGGTACTACTGTCAATTTGTCGTATACGACAAATTGGTTCAACTGTCAATTTGTCGTATGCGACAAATTGGTTCAACTGTCAATTTGTCGTATGCGACAAAATGGTAGTACTGTCAATTTGTCGTTTGCGACAAATTGGTACTACTGTCAATTTGTCGTATGCGACAAATTGATTCAACTGTCAATTTGTCGTATGCGACAAATTGGTACTACTGTCAATTTGTCGTATACGACAAATTGGTTCAACTGTCAATTTGTCGTATGCGACAAATTGGTTCAACTGTCAATTTGTCGTATGCGACAAATTGGTAGTACTGTCAATTTGTCGTATGCGACAAATTGATTCAACTGTCAATTTGCCGTTTGCGACAAATTGGTACTACTGTCAATTTGTCGTATGCGACAAAATGGTAGTACTGTCAATTTGTCGCTTGCGACAAATTGGTACTACTGTCAATTTGTCGTATGCGACAAATTGATTCAACTGTCAATTTGTCGTATGCGACAAATTGGTACTACTGTCAATTTGTCGTATACGACAAATTGGTTCAACTGTCAATTTGTCGTATGCGACAAATTGGTTCAACTGTCATTTTGTCGTATGCGACAAACTGGTAGTACTGTCAATTTGTCGTATGCGACAAATTGGTTCAACTGTCAATTTGTCGTATGCGACAAATTGGTAGTACTGTCAATTTGTCGTATGCGACAAATTGATTCAACTGTCAATTTGCCGTTTGCGACAAATTGGTACTACTGTCAATTTGTCGTATGCGACAAATTGGTTCAACTGTCAATTTGTCGTATGCGACAACTTGGTACTACTGTCAATTTGTCGTATGCGACAAATTGGTTCAACTGTCTATTTGTCGTATGCGACAAATTGGTTCAACTGTCAATTTGTCGTAATTTGTCGTATGCGACAAATTGATTCAACTGCCAATTTGTCGTATGCGACAAAATGGTTCAACTGTCAATTTGTCGTATGCGACAAAATGGTAGTACTGTCAATTTGTCGTTTGCGACAAATTGGTACTACTGTCAATTTGTCGTATGCGACAAATTGGTTCAACTGTCAATTTGTCGTATGCGACAAATTGGTACTACTGTCAATTTGTCGTATACGACAAATTGGTTCAACTGTCAATTTGTCGTATGCGACAAATTGGTTCAACTGTCAATTTGTCGTATGCGACAAAATGGTAGTACTGTCAATTTGTCGTTTGCGACAAATTGGTACTACTGTCAATTTGTCGTATGCGACAAATTGATTCAACTGTCAATTTGTCGTATGCGACAAATTGGTAGTACTGTCAATTTGTCGTATGCGACAAATTGATTCAACTGTCAATTTGCCGTTTGCGACAAATTGGTACTACTGTCAATTTGTCGTATGCGACAAATTGGTTCAACTGTCAATTTGTCGTATGCGACAAATTGGTACTACTGTCAATTTGTCGTATGCGACAAATTGGTTCAACTGTCAATTTGTCGTATGCGACAAATTGGTTCAAATGTCAATTTGTCGTAATTTGTCGTATGCGACAAATTGGTTCAACTGTCAATTTGTCGTATGCGACAAAATGGTTGTACTGTCAATTTGTCGTTTGCGACAAATTGGTACTACTGTCAATTTGTCGTATGCGACAAATTGGTTCAACTGTCAATTTGTCGTATGCGACAAATTGGTACTACTGTCAATTTGTCGTATGCGACAAATTGGTTCAACTGTCTATTTGTCGTATGCGACAAATTGGTTCAACTGTCAATTTGTCGTAATTTGTCGTATGCGACAAATTGATTCAACTGCCAATTTGTCGTATGCGACAAATTGGTTCAACTGTCAATTTGTCGTATGCGACAAAATGGTAGTACTGTCAATTTGTCGTTTGCGACAAATTGGTACTACTGTCAATTTGTCGTATGCGACAAATTGGTTCAACTGTCAATTTGTCGTATGCGACAAATTGGTACTACTGTCAATTTGTCGTATACGACAAATTGGTTCAACTGTCAATTTGTCGTATGCGACAAATTGGTTCAACTGTCAATTTGTCGTATGCGACAAAATGGTAGTACTGTCAATTTGTCGTTTGCGACAAATTGGTACTACTGTCAATTTGTCGTATGCGACAAATTGATTCAACTGTCAATTTGTCGTATGCGACAAATTGGTACTACTGTCAATTTGTCGTATACGACAAATTGGTTCAACTGTCAATTTGTCGTATGCGACAAATTGGTTCAACTGTCATTTTGTCGTATGCGACAAATTGGTAGTACTGTCAATTTGTCGTATGCGACAAATTGGTTCAACTGTCAATTTGTCGTATGCGACAAATTGGTAGTACTGTCAATTTGTCGTATACGACAAATTGATTCAACTGTCAATTTGCCGTTTGCGACAAATTGGTACTACTGTCAATTTGTCGTATGCGACAAATTGGTTCAACTGTCAATTTGTCGTATGCGACAAATTGGTACTACTGTCAATTTGTCGTATGCGACAAATTGGTTCAACTGTCTATTTGTCGTATGCGACAAATTGGTTCAACTGTCAATTTGTCGTAATTTGTCGTATGCGACAAATTGATTCAACTGCCAATTTGTCGTATGCGACAAATTGGTTCAACTGTCAATTTGTCGTATGCGACAAAATGGTAGTACTGTCAATTTGTCGTTTGCGACAAATTGGTACTACTGTCAATTTGTCGTATGCGACAAATTGGTTCAACTGTCAATTTGTCGTATGCGACAAATTGGTACTACTGTCAATTTGTCGTATACGACAAATTGGTTCAACTGTCAATTTGTCGTATGCGACAAATTGGTTCAACTGTCAATTTGTCGTATGCGACAAAATGGTAGTACTGTCAATTTGTCGTTTGCGACAAATTGGTACTACTGTCAATTTGTCGTATGCGACAAATTGATTCAACTGTCAATTTGTCGTATGCGACAAATTGGTACTACTGTCAATTTGTCGTATACGACAAATTGGTTCAACTGTCAATTTGTCGTATGCGACAAATTGGTTCAACTGTCAATTTGTCGTATGCGACAAATTGGTAGTACTGTCAATTTGTCGTATGCGACAAATTGATTCAACTGTCAATTTGCCGTTTGCGACAAATTGGTACTACTGTCAATTTGTCGTATGCGACAAATTGGTTCAACTGTCAATTTGTCGTATGCGACAAATTGGTTCAACTGTCAATTTGTCGTATGCGACAAATTGGTTCAACTGTCAATTTGTCGTAATTTGTCGTATGCGACAAATTGGTTCAACTGTCAATTTGTCGTATGCGACAAATTGGTAGTACTGTCAATTTGTCGTATGCGACAAATTGATTCAACTGTCAATTTGTCGTATGCGACAAATTGGTACTACTGTCAATTTGTCGTATGCGACAAATTGGTTCAACTGTCAATTTGTCGTATGCGACAAATTGGTTCAAATGTCAATTTGTCGTAATTTGTCGTATGCGACAAATTGGTTCAACTGTCAATTTGTCGTATGCGACAAAATGGTAGTACTGTCAATTTGTCGTTTGCGACAAATTGGTACTACTGTCAATTTGTCGTATGCGACAAATTGGTTCAACTGTCAATTTGTCGTATGCGACAAATTGGTACTACTGTCAATTTGTCGTATGCGACAAATTGGTAGTACTGTCAATTTGTCGTATGCGACAAATTGATTCAACTGTCAATTTGCCGTTTGCGACAAATTGGTTCAACTGTCTATTTGTCGTATGCGACAAATTGGTTCAACTGTCAATTTGTCGTAATTTGTCGTATGCGACAAATTGATTCAACTGCCAATTTGTCGTATGCGACAAATTGGTTCAACTGTCAATTTGTCGTATGCGACAAAATGGTAGTACTGTCAATTTGTCGTTTGCGACAAATTGGTACTACTGTCAATTTGTCGTATGCGACAAATTGGTTCAACTGTCAATTTGTCGTATGCGACAAATTGGTACTACTGTCAATTTGTCGTATACGACAAATTGGTTCAACTGTCAATTTGTCGTATGCGACAAATTGGTTCAACTGTCAATTTGTCGTATGCGACAAAATGGTAGTACTGTCAATTTGTCGTTTGCGACAAATTGGTACTACTGTCAATTTGTCGTATGCGACAAATTGATTCAACTGTCAATTTGTCGTATGCGACAAATTGGTACTACTGTCAATTTGTCGTATACGACAAATTGGTTCAACTGTCAATTTGTCGTATGCGACAAATTGGTTCAACTGTCAATTTGTCGTATGCGACAAATTGGTAGTACTGTCAATTTGTCGTATGCGACAAATTGATTCAACTGTCAATTTGCCGTTTGCGACAAATTGGTACTACTGTCAATTTGTCGTATGCGACAAATTGGTTCAACTGTCAATTTGTCGTATGCGACAAATTGGTTCAACTGTCAATTTGTCGTATGCGACAAATTGGTTCAACTGTCAATTTGTCGTAATTTGTCGTATGCGACAAATTGGTTCAACTGTCAATTTGTCGTATGCGACAAATTGGTAGTACTGTCAATTTGTCGTATGCGACAAATTGATTCAACTGTCAATTTGCCGTTTGCGACAAATTGGTACTACTGTCAATTTGTCGTATGCGACAAATTGGTTCAACTGTCAATTTGTCGTATGCGACAAATTGGTACTACTGTCAATTTGTCGTATGCGACAAATTGGTTCAACTGTCTATTTGTCGTATGCGACAAATTGATTCAACTGCCAATTTGTCGTATGCGACAAATTGGTAGTACTGTCAATTTGTCGTATGCGACAAATTGATTCAACTGTCAATTTGCCGTTTGCGACAAATTGGTACTACTGTCAATTTGTCGTATGCGACAAATTGGTTCAACTGTCAATTTGTCGTATGCGACAAATTGGTACTACTGTCAATTTGTCGTATGCGACAAATTGGTTCAACTGTCAATTTGTCGTATGCGACAAATTGGTTCAAATGTCAATTTGTCGTAATTTGTCGTATGCGACAAATTGGTTCAACTGTCAATTTGTCGTATGCGACAAAATGGTAGTACTGTCAATTTGTCGTTTGCGACAAATTGGTACTACTGTCAATTTGTCGTATGCGACAAATTGGTTCAACTGTCAATTTGTCGTATGCGACAAATTGGTACTACTGTCAATTTGTCGTATGCGACAAATTGGTTCAACTGTCAATTTGTCGTATGCGACAAATTGGTTCAAATGTCAATTTGTCGTAATTTGTCGTATGCGACAAATTGGTTCAACTGTCAATTTGTCGTATGCGACAAAATGGTAGTACTGTCAATTTGTCGTTTGCGACAAATTGGTACTACTGTCAATTTGTCGTATGCGACAAATTGGTTCAACTGTCAATTTGTCGTATGCGACAAATTGGTACTACTGTCAATTTGTCGTATACGACAAATTGGTTCAACTGTCAATTTGTCGTATGCGACAAATTGGTTCAACTGTCAATTTGTCGTATGCGACAAAATGGTAGTACTGTCAATTTGTCGCTTGCGACAAATTGGTACTACTGTCAATTTGTCGTATGCGACAAATTGATTCAACTGTCAATTTGTCGTATGCGACAAATTGGTACTACTGTCAATTTGTCGTATACGACAAATTGGTTCAACTGTCAATTTGTCGTATGCGACAAATTGGTTCAACTGTCATTTTGTCGTATGCGACAAATTGGTAGTACTGTCAATTTGTCGTATGCGACAAATTGATTCAACTGTCAATTTGCCGTTTGCGACAAATTGGTACTACTGTCAATTTGTCGTATGCGACAAATTGGTTCAACTGTCAATTTGTCGTATGCGACAAATTGGTACTACTGTCAATTTGTCGTATGCGACAAATTGGTTCAACTGTCTATTTGTCGTATGCGACAAATTGGTTCAACTGTCAATTTGTCGTAATTTGTCGTATGCGACAAATTGATTCAACTGCCAATTTGTCGTATGCGACAAATTGGTTCAACTGTCAATTTGTCGTATGCGACAAAATGGTAGTACTGTCAATTTGTCGTTTGCGACAAATTGGTACTACTGTCAATTTGTCGTATGCGACAAATTGGTTCAACTGTCAATTTGTCGTATGCGACAAATTGGTACTACTGTCAATTTGTCGTATACGACAAATTGGTTCAACTGTCAATTTGTCGTATGCGACAAATTGGTTCAACTGTCAATTTGTCGTATGCGACAAAATGGTAGTACTGTCAATTTGTCGTTTGCGACAAATTGGTACTACTGTCAATTTGTCGTATGCGACAAATTGATTCAACTGTCAATTTGTCGTATGCGACAAATTGGTACTACTGTCAATTTGTCGTATACGACAAATTGGTTCAACTGTCAATTTGTCGTATGCGACAAATTGGTTCAACTGTCAATTTGTCGTATGCGACAAATTGGTAGTACTGTCAATTTGTCGTATGCGACAAATTGATTCAACTGTCAATTTGCCGTTTGCGACAAATTGGTACTACTGTCAATTTGTCGTATGCGACAAATTGGTTCAACTGTCAATTTGTCGTATGCGACAAATTGGTTCAACTGTCAATTTGTCGTATGCGACAAATTGGTTCAACTGTCAATTTGTCGTAATTTGTCGTATGCGACAAATTGGTTCAACTGTCAATTTGTCGTATGCGACAAATTGGTAGTACTGTCAATTTGTCGTATGCGACAAATTGATTCAACTGTCAATTTGCCGTTTGCGACAAATTGGTACTACTGTCAATTTGTCGTATGCGACAAATTGGTTCAACTGTCAATTTGTCGTATGCGACAAATTGGTACTACTGTCAATTTGTCGTATGCGACAAATTGGTTCAACTGTCTATTTGTCGTATGCGACAAATTGATTCAACTGCCAATTTGTCGTATGCGACAAATTGGTACTACTGTCAATTTGTCGTATGCGACAAATTGGTTCAACTGTCAATTTGTCGTATGCGACAAATTGGTACTACTGTCAATTTGTCGTATACGACAAATTGGTTCAACTGTCAATTTGTCGTATGCGACAAATTGGTTCAACTGTCAATTTGTCGTATGCGACAAAATGGTAGTACTGTCAATTTGTCGCTTGCGACAAATTGGTACTACTGTCAATTTGTCGTATGCGACAAATTGATTCAACTGTCAATTTGTCGTATGCGACAAATTGGTACTACTGTCAATTTGTCGTATACGACAAATTGGTTCAACTGTCAATTTGTCGTATGCGACAAATTGGTTCAACTGTCATTTTGTCGTATGCGACAAATTGGTAGTACTGTCAATTTGTCGTATGCGACAAATTGGTTCAACTGTCAATTTGTCGTATGCGACAAATTGGTAGTACTGTCAATTTGTCGTATGCGACAAATTGATTCAACTGTCAATTTGCCGTTTGCGACAAATTGGTACTACTGTCAATTTGTCGTATGCGACAAATTGGTTCAACTGTCAATTTGTCGTATGCGACAAATTGGTACTACTGTCAATTTGTCGTATGCGACAAATTGGTTCAACTGTCTATTTGTCGTATGCGACAAATTGGTTCAACTGTCAATTTGTCGTAATTTGTCGTATGCGACAAATTGATTCAACTGCCAATTTGTCGTATGCGACAAATTGGTTCAACTGTCAATTTGTCGTATGCGACAAAATGGTAGTACTGTCAATTTGTCGTTTGCGACAAATTGGTACTACTGTCAATTTGTCGTATGCGACAAATTGGTTCAACTGTCAATTTGTCGTATGCGACAAATTGGTACTACTGTCAATTTGTCGTATACGACAAATTGGTTCAACTGTCAATTTGTCGTATGCGACAAATTGGTTCAACTGTCAATTTGTCGTATGCGACAAAATGGTAGTACTGTCAATTTGTCGTTTGCGACAAATTGGTACTACTGTCAATTTGTCGTATGCGACAAATTGATTCAACTGTCAATTTGTCGTATGCGACAAATTGGTACTACTGTCAATTTGTCGTATACGACAAATTGGTTCAACTGTCAATTTGTCGTATGCGACAAATTGGTTCAACTGTCAATTTGTCGTATGCGACAAATTGGTAGTACTGTCAATTTGTCGTATGCGACAAATTGATTCAACTGTCAATTTGCCGTTTGCGACAAATTGGTACTACTGTCAATTTGTCGTATGCGACAAATTGGTTCAACTGTCAATTTGTCGTATGCGACAAATTGGTTCAACTGTCAATTTGTCGTATGCGACAAATTGGTTCAACTGTCAATTTGTCGTAATTTGTCGTATGCGACAAATTGGTTCAACTGTCAATTTGTTGTATGCGACAAATTGGTAGTACTGTCAATTTGTCGTATGCGACAAATTGATTCAACTGTCAATTTGCCGTTTGCGACAAATTGGTACTACTGTCAATTTGTCGTATGCGACAAATTGGTTCAACTGTCAATTTGTCGTATGCGACAAATTGGTACTACTGTCAATTTGTCGTATGCGACAAATTGGTTCAACTGTCAATTTGTCGTATGCGACAAATTGGTTCAACTGTCAATTTGTCGTAATTTGTCGTATGCGACAAATTGGTTCAACTGTCAATTTGTCGTATGCGACAAAATGGTAGTACTGTCAATTTGTCGCTTGCGACAAATTGGTACTACTGTCAATTTGTCGTATGCGACAAATTGATTCAACTGTCAATTTGTCGTATGCGACAAATTGGTACTACTGTCAATTTGTCGTATACGACAAATTGGTTCAACTGTCAATTTGTCGTATGCGACAAATTGGTTCAACTGTCATTTTGTCGTATGCGACAAATTGGTAGTACTGTCAATTTGTCGTATGCGACAAATTGGTTCAACTGTCAATTTGTCGTATGCGACAAATTGGTAGTACTGTCAATTTGTCGTATGCGACAAATTGATTCAACTGTCAATTTGCCGTTTGCGACAAATTGGTACTACTGTCAATTTGTCGTATGCGACAAATTGGTTCAACTGTCAATTTGTCGTATGCGACAAATTGGTACTACTGTCAATTTGTCGTATGCGACAAATTGGTTCAACTGTCTATTTGTCGTATGCGACAAATTGGTTCAACTGTCAATTTGTCGTAATTTGTCGTATGCGACAAATTGATTCAACTGCCAATTTGTCGTATGCGACAAATTGGTTCAACTGTCAATTTGTCGTATGCGACAAAATGGTAGTACTGTCAATTTGTCGTTTGCGACAAATTGGTACTACTGTCAATTTGTCGTATGCGACAAATTGGTTCAACTGTCAATTTGTCGTATGCGACAAATTGGTACTACTGTCAATTTGTCGTATACGACAAATTGGTTCAACTGTCAATTTGTCGTATGCGACAAATTGGTTCAACTGTGAATTTGTCGTATGCGACAAAATGGTAGTACTGTCAATTTGTCGTTTGCGACAAATTGGTACTACTGTCAATTTGTCGTATGCGACAAATTGATTCAACTGTCAATTTGTCGTATGCGACAAATTGGTACTACTGTCAATTTGTCGTATACGACAAATTGGTTCAACTGTCAATTTGTCGTATGCGACAAATTGGTTCAACTGTCAATTTGTCGTATGCGACAAATTGGTAGTACTGTCAATTTGTCGTATGCGACAAATTGATTCAACTGTCAATTTGCCGTTTGCGACAAATTGGTACTACTGTCAATTTGTCGTATGCGACAAATTGGTTCAACTGTCAATTTGTCGTATGCGACAAATTGGTTCAACTGTCAATTTGTCGTATGCGACAAATTGGTTCAACTGTCAATTTGTCGTAATTTGTCGTATGCGACAAATTGGTTCAACTGTCAATTTGTTGTATGCGACAAATTGGTAGTACTGTCAATTTGTCGTATGCGACAAATTGATTCAACTGTCAATTTGCCGTTTGCGACAAATTGGTACTACTGTCAATTTGTCGTATGCGACAAATTGGTTCAACTGTCAATTTGTCGTATGCGACAAATTGGTACTACTGTCAATTTGTCGTATGCGACAAATTGGTTCAACTGTCAATTTGTCGTATGCGACAAATTGGTTCAACTGTCAATTTGTCGTAATTTGTCGTATGCGACAAATTGGTTCAACTGTCAATTTGTCGTATGCGACAAAATGGTAGTACTGTCAATTTGTCGTTTGCGACAAATTGGTACTACTGTCAATTTGTCGTATGCGACAAATTGGTTCAACTGTCAATTTGTCGTATGCGACAAATTGGTACTACTGTCAATTTGTCGTATACGACAAATTGGTTCAACTGTCAATTTGTCGTATGCGACAAATTGGTTCAACTGTCAATTTGTCGTATGCGACAAAATGGTAGTACTGTCAATTTGTCGCTTGCGACAAATTGGTACTACTGTCAATTTGTCGTATGCGACAAATTGATTCAACTGTCAATTTGTCGTATGCGACAAATTGGTACTACTGTCAATTTGTCGTATACGACAAATTGGTTCAACTGTCAATTTGTCGTGTGCGACAAATTGGTTCAACTGTCAATTTGTCGTATGCGACAAATTGGTAGTACTGTCAATTTGTCGTATGCGACAAATTGGTTCAACTGTCAATTTGTCGTATGCGACAAATTGGTAGTACTGTCAATTTGTCGTATGCGACAAATTGATTCAACTGTCAATTTGCCGTTTGCGACAAATTGGTACTACTGTCAATTTGTCGTATGCGACAAATTGGTTCAACTGTCAATTTGTCGTATGCGACAAATTGGTACTACTGTCAATTTGTCGTATGCGACAAATTGGTTCAACTGTCAATTTGTCGTATGCGACAAATTGGTTCAACTGTCAATTTGTCGTAATTTGTCGTATGCGACAAATTGATTCAACTGCCAATTTGTCGTATGCGACAAATTGGTTCAACTGTCAATTTGTCGTATGCGACAAAATGGTAGTACTGTCAATTTGTCGTTTGCGACAAATTGGTACTACTGTCAATTTGTCGTATGCGACAAATTGGTTCAACTGTCAATTTGTCGTATGCGACAAATTGGTACTACTGTCAATTTGTCGTATGCGACAAATTGGTTCAACTGTCAATTTGTCGTATGCGACAAATTGGTTCAACTGTCAATTTGTCGTATGCGACAAAATGGTAGTACTGTCAATTTGTCGTTTGCGACAAATTGGTACTACTGTCAATTTGTCGTATGCGACAAATTGATTCAACTGTCAATTTGTCGTATGCAACAAATTGGTACTACTGTCAATTTGTCGTTTACGACAAATTGGTTCAACTGTCAATTTGTCGTATGCGACAAATTGGTTCAACTGTCAATTTGTCGTATGCGACAAATTGGTAGTACTGTCAATTTGTCGTATGCGACAAATTGATTCAACTGTCAATTTGCCGTTTGCGACAAATTGGTACTACTGTCAATTTGTCGTATGCGACAAATTGGTTCAACTGTCAATTTGTCGTATGTGACAAATTGGTACTACTGTCAATATGTCGTTTGCGACAAATTGGTTCAACTGTCAATTTGTCGTATGCGACAAATTGGTTCAACTGTCAATTTGTCGTATGCGACAAATTGATTCAACTGTCAATTTGTCGTATGCGACAACTTGGTTCAACTGTCAATTTGTCGTTTGCGAAAAATTGGTACTACTGTCAATTTGTCGTATGCGACAAATTGACTCAACTGTCAATTTGTCGTATGCGACAAATTGGTTCAACTGTCAATTTGTCGTTTGCGACAAATTGGTACTACTGTCAATTTGTCGTATGCGACAAATTGGTTCAACTGTCAATTTGTCGTATGCGACAAATTGGTTCAACTGTCAATTTGTCGTATGCGACAAATTGGTTCAACTGTCAATTTGTCGTAGGCGACAAATTGGTTCAACTGTCAATTTGTCGTAGGCGACAATATGATTCGACTGTCAATTTGTCGTATGCGACAAATTGGTTCAACTGTCAATTTGTCGTAAGCGACAAATTGGTACTACTGTCAATTTGTCGTATGCGACAAATTGGTACTACTGTCAATTTGTCGTATGCGACAAATTGGTACTACTGTCAATTTGTCGTATGCGACAAATTGGTTCAACTGTCAATTTGTCGTATGCGACAAATTGGTACTACTGTCAATTTGTCGTATGCGACAAATTGGTTCAACTGTCAATTTGTCGTATGCGACAAATTGGTACTACTGTCAATTTGTCTTATGCGACAAATTGGTTCAACTGTCAACTTGTCGTATGCGACAAATTGGTTCAACTGTCAATTTGTCGTATGCGACAAATTGGTTCAACTGTCAATTTGTCGTATGCGACAAATTGGTTCAACTGTCAATTTGTCGTATGCGACAATATGATTCGACTGTCAATTTGTCGTATGCGACAAATTGGTTCAACTGTCAATTTGTCGTATGCGACAAATTGGTACTACTGTCAATTTGTCGTATGCGACAAATTGGTTCAACTGTCAACTTGTCGTATGCGACAAATTGATTCAACTGTCAATTTGCCGTAAGCGACAAATTGGTTCAACTGTCAATTTGTCGTAATTTGTCGTATGCGACAAATTGATTCAACTGCCAATTTGTCGTATGCGACAAATTGGTTTAACTGTCATGTTGTCGTATGCGACAAATTGGTTCAACTGTCAATTTGTCGTATGCGACAAATTGGTACTACTGTCAATTTGTCGTATGCGACAAATCGGTTCAACTGTCAATTTGTCGTATGCGACAAATTGATTCAACTGTCAATTTGTCGTATGCGACAAATTGGTTCAACTGTCAATTTGTCGTTTGCGACAAATTGGTACTACTGTCAATTTGTCGTATGCGACAAATTGGTTCAACTGTCAATTTGTCGTATGCGACAAATTGGTTCAACTGTCAATTTGTCGTATGCGACAAATTGGTTCAACTGTCAATTTGTCGTATGCGACAAATTGGTTCAACTGTCAATTTGTCGTATGCGACAATATGATTCGACTGTCAATTTATCGTATGCGACAAAATGATTCAACTGTCAATTTGTCGCATGCGACAAATTGGTTCAACTGTCAATTTGTCGCATGCGACAAATTACGACAAATTGACAGTTGAACCAATTTGTCGCATACGACAAATTGACAGTTGAACCAATTTGTCGCATACGACAAATTGACAGTAGTACCAATTTGTCGCATACGACAAATTGACAGTTGAACCAATTTGTCGCATACGACAAATTGACAGTAGTACCAATTTGTCGCAAACAGCAAATTGACAGTTGAATCAATTTGTCGCATACGACAAATTGACAGTACTATCAATTTGTCGCATACGACAAATTGACAGTTGAATTAATTTGTCGCATACGACAAATTGACAGTTGAACCAATTTGTCGTATACGACAAATTGACAGTAGTACCAATTTGTCGCATACGACAAATTGACAATTGAACCAAATTGTCGCATGCGACAAATTGACAGTTGAATCAATTTGTCGCATACGATAAATTGACAGTTGAATCAATCTGTCGCATACGACAGATTGACAGTTGAACCAATTTGTCGCATACGACAAATTGACAGTAGTACCAATTTGTCGCAAACGACAAATTGACAGTTGAACCAATTTGTCGCATACGACAAATTGACAGTTGAATCAATTTGTCGCATACGACAAATTGACAGTAGTACCAATTTGTCGCAAACGACAAATTGACAGTACTACCAATTTGTCGCATACGACAAATTGACAGTTAAACCAATTTGTCGCATACGACAAATTGGCAGTTGAATCAATTTGTCGCATACGACAAATTACGACAAATTGACAGTTGAACCAATGTGCCGCATACGACAAATTGACTGTTGAACCAATTTGTCGCATACGACAAATTGACAGTTGAACCAATTTGTCGCATACGACAAATTGACAGTAGTACCAATTTGTCGCATACGACAAATTGACAGTTGAACCAATTTGTCGCATACGACAAATTGACAGTAGTACCAATTTGTCGCATACGACAAATTGACAGTTGAACCAACTTGTCGCATACGACAAATTGACAGTAGTACCAGTTTGTCGCAAACGGCAAATTGACAGTTGAATCAGTTTGTCGCATACGACAAATTGACAGTACTACCAATTTGTCGCATACGACAAATTGACAGTTGAACCAATTTGTCGCACACGACAAATTGACAGTTGAACCAATTTGTCGCATACGACAAATTGACAGTAGTACCAATTTGTCGCATACGACAAATTGAGAGTTGAACCAAATTGTCGCATACGACAAATTGACAGTAGCACCATTTTGTCGCATACGACAAATTGACAGTTGAATCAATTTGTCGCATACGACAAATTGACAGTTAAACCAATTTGTCGCATACGACAAATTACGACAAATTGACAGTTGAACCAATTTGTCGCATACGACAAATTGGCAGTTAAATCAATTTGTCGCATACGACAAATTACGACAAATTGACAGTAGTACCAATTTGTCGCATACGACAAATTGAGAGTTGAACCAAATTGTCGCATACGACAAATTGACAGTAGCACCATTTTGTCGCATACGACAAATTGACAGTTGAATCAATTTGTCGCATACGACAAATTGACAGTTAAACCAATTTGTCGCATACGACAAATTACGACAAATTGACAGTTGAACCAATTTGTCGCATACGACAAATTGGCAGTTAAATCAATTTGTCGCATACGACAAATTACGACAAGTTGACAGTTGAACCAATTTGTCGCATACACTGCGTGCAATAAATATAGGTCCACCCCAAATTTTGACAATTTCTTGAAATCGGCCGAACCTATGGAATCGGGACCTAGCCCAATGAATTCCTCGTGCCAGAAAACGGTCGGACACTCGGAGACAGAAATTCTAATTTCCATATGCAAATGTTATGCTAAAATACTCAAAAACTGGTGTGCAAAAAGTATAGGTCCACTATTGAAAACAACTGTTTATTAACGATAAAACACGCTTAATAGTCGACGGCAGCACCATGACGGGCAACCACATCCGTGAGACGGTGAGGAAGAGAATGAGCCAGCTTCTGGAGCACCAGAGGGTCCAGATTCTGCCAAGCGTTCTCAATGGCAGTTTTGAGCGTTGCAACATCAGCGAACTGTCTTCCATTCTCATAAACGGCTCGGGAAAGGATAGACCAAACATTCTCAATCGGATTGAGATCAGGCGAGCAGGCCGGCCACTTCATAACCGGGATGTTGTGTCCGGCAAGCCACTGAGAAGTTGAGCGACTGGCGTGAATGGGAGCATTGTCCTGCATGAAGGTGTACTGGAGCGGAGCGGTGGCCAGGAACGGAAGGAGATTGACTCTCAGAACGGTCTGATAATCCACAGAAGTCATTTTAGACGATACAAAGTCCAGAGAGACGGTTCCATTTGCAGTAAAGGCCGCCCAACACATTACATTCCCTCCTCCAAAACCTCTCCGGGAAAACGTCTGCGGATCCTTCCGGAGGTCTCTCCAATATCCTCTGTCTCCATCGGGACCATCAAGCGAAAACTTCTTTTCGTCAGACCAAATGATCTGGAACGCCCAATGAGGATAGACAGTGAATCGAAATACCGTATTCCAGTCTGTCTGTTGAGTGAGATGATGCCTTGCAAACGTAAGGCGAGAAGTCTTGTGAGTCTGCTTCAGATTTGGAGCCATCCTCATTTTCCTCCTGATGATATTGCCAGTCCTTTTAAGAGAGTTCTTAACAGTGTTCTTGCATACTTGCAGTCCCAGGTTGCTAGCCACTTTGAGGAGAGTCACAGAATTGTTTGAGGCCTGTCTTTGAATAGCCCTGTCGATTTTCCTCCTGATTTTCCTCCATTTTCCTCCTGATGATATTGCCAGTCCTTTTAAGAGAGTTCTTAACAGTGTTCTTGCATACTTGCAGTCCCAGGTTGCTAGCCACTTTGAGGAGAGTCACAGAATTGTTTGAGGCCTGTCTTTGAATAGCCCTGTCGTCGCGACGCGTGAGCTTCCTTGGGCGGCCGGTACGGGTACGGGTTCCATACACAGCAGGATTTTTCAAGAAAAGGTTGATTACGTTGTGACTTCGTCCAATCCGGGAGGCGATCTCCCTGTTCGAAAGTCCAGCGTCGGCATAGGCAGAAATCGTGGATTTCTCGGCTTCGGACAGCTGCATTCCACGGGGCATGGAGGAAGAATGAGAAAAATGAGTTTTACAACCGTTTTAACCTTTTTGAAATTTTGGAATTCCATTCTAAACTAAGCTTTTCTGCGGTTTTCAATAGTGGACCTATACTTTTTGCACACCAGTTTTTGAGTATTTTAGCATAACATTTGCATATGGAAATTAGAATTTCTGTCTCCGAGTGTCCGACCGTTTTCTGGCACGAGGAATTCATTGGGCTAGGTCCCGATTCCATAGGTTCGGCCGATTTCAAGAAATTGTCAAAATTTGGGGTGGACCTATATTTATTGCACGCAGTGTACGACAAATTGACAGTTGAATCAATTTGTCGCATACGACAAATTGACAGTTGAACCAATTTGTCGCATACGACAAATTGACCGTAGTACCAATTTGTCGCATACGACAAATTGACAGGTGAATCAATTTGTCGCATACGACAAATTGAC
Organism: Oscheius myriophilus; assembly: GCA_964057215.1. Taxonomy (NCBI): domain Eukaryota; kingdom Metazoa; phylum Nematoda; class Chromadorea; order Rhabditida; family Rhabditidae; genus Oscheius; species Oscheius myriophilus. The sequence continues at coordinate 7,880,316 of OZ059904.1, forward strand.
AGTTGAACCAATTTGTCGCATGCGACAAATTGACAGTTGAATCAATTTGTTGCATACGATAAATTGACAGCTGAATCAATTTGTCGCATACGACAAATTGACAGTTGAACCAATTTGTCGCATACGACAAATTGACAGTTGAACCAATTTGTCGCAAACGACAAATTGACAGTACTACCAATTTGTCGCATACGACAAATTGACAGTTAAACCAATTTGTCGCATACGACAAATTGGCAGTTGAATCAATTTGTCGCATACGACAAATTACGACAAATTGACAGTTGAACCAATGTGCCGCATACGACAAATTGACTGTTGAACCAATTTGTCGCATACGACAAATTGACAGTTGAACCAATTTGTCGCATACGACAAATTGACAGTAGTACCAATTTGTCGCATACGACAAATTGACAGTTGAACCAATTTGTCGCATACGACAAATTGACAGTAGTACCAATTTGTCGCATACGACAAATTGACAGTTGAACCAACTTGTCGCATACGACAAATTGACAGTAGTACCAGTTTGTCGCAAACGGCAAATTGACAGTTGAATCAATTTGTCGCATACGACAAATTGACAGTACTACCAATTTGTCGCATACGACAAATTGACAGTTGAACCAATTTGTCGCACACGACAAATTGACAGTTGAACCAATTTGTCGCATACGACAAATTGACAGTAGTACCAATTTGTCGCATACGACAAATTGAGAGTTGAACCAAATTGTCGCATACGACAAATTGACAGTAGCACCATTTTGTCGCATACGACAAATTGACAGTTGAATCAATTTGTCGCATACGACAAATTGACAGTTAAACCAATTTGTCGCATACGACAAATTACGACAAATTGACAGTTGAACCAATTTGTCGCATACGACAAATTGGCAGTTAAATCAATTTGTCGCATACGACAAATTACGACAAATTGACAGTTGAACCAATTTGTCGCATACGACAAATTGACAGTTGAATCAATTTGTCGCATACGACAAATTGACAGTTGAACCAATTTGTCGCATACGACAAATTGACCGTAGTACCAATTTGTCGCATACGACAAATTGACAGGTGAATCAATTTGTCGCATACGACAAATTGACAGTTGAACCAATTTGTCGCATGCGACAAATTGACAGTTGAATCAATTTGTTGCATACGATAAATTGACAGCTGAATCAATTTGTCGCATACGACAAATTGACAGTTGAACCAATTTGTCGCATACGACAAATTGACAGTTGAACCAATTTGTCGCATACGACAAATTGACAGTAGTACCAATTGGTCGCAAACGACAAATTGACAGTACTACCATTTTGTCGCATACGACAATTTGACAGTTGAACCAATTTGTCGCACACGACAAATTGGCAGTTGAATCAATTTGTCGCATACGACAAATTACGACAAATTGACAGTTGAACCAATTTGTCGCATACGACAAATTGACAGTTGAACCAATTTGTCGCATACGACAAATTGACAGTAGTACCAATTTGTCGCATACGACAAATTGACAGTTGAACCAATTTGTCGCATACGACAAATTGACAGTAGTACCAATTTGTCGCAAACGGCAAATTGACAGTTGAATCAATTTGTCGCATACGACAAATTGACAGTTAAACCAATTTGTCGCATACGACAAATTGGCAGTTGAATCAATTTGTCGCATACGACAAATTACGACAAATTGACAGTTGAACCAATTTGTCGCATACGACAAATTGACAGTTGAATCAATTTGTCGCATACGACAAATTGACAGTTGAACCAATTTGTCGCATACGACAAATTGACAGTAGTACCAATTTGTCGCATACGACAAATTGACAGGTGAATCAATTTGTCGCATACGAGAAGTTGACAGTAGTACCAGTTTGTCGCAAACGGCAAATTGACAGTTGAATCAATTTGTCGCATACGACAAATTGAAAGTACTACCAATTTGTCGCATACGACAAATTGACAGTTGAACCAATTTGTCGCACACGACAAATTGACAGTAGTACCAATTTGTCGCATACGACAAATTGACAGGTGAATCAATTTGTCGCAAACGACAAATTGACAGTAGTACCAATTTGTCGCATACGACAAATTGACAGGTGAATCAATTTGTCGCATACGACAAATTGACAGTTGAACCAATTTGTCGCATGCGACAAATTGACAGTTGAATCAATTTGTTGCATACGATAAATTGACAGCTGAATCAATTTGTCGCATACGACAAATTGACAGTTGAACCAATTTGTCGCATACGACAAATTGACAGTTGAACCAATTTGTCGCATACGACAAATTGACAGTAGTACCAATTGGTCGCAAACGACAAATTGACAGTACTACCATTTTGTCGCATACGACAATTTGACAGTTGAACCAATTTGTCGCATACGACAAATTGGCAGTTGAATCAATTTGTCGCATACGACAAATTACGACAAATTGACAGTTGAACCAATTTGTCGCATACGACAAATTGACAGTTGAACCAATTTGTCGCATACGACAAATTGACAGTAGTACCAATTTGTCGCATACGACAAATTGAGAGTTGAACCAAATTGTCGCATACGACAAATTGACAGTAGCACCAATTTGTCGCATACGACAAATTGACAGTTGAATCAATTTGTCGCATACGACAAATTGACAGTTAAACCAATTTGTCGCATACGACAAATTGGCAGTTAAATCAATTTGTCGCATACGACAAATTACGACAAATTGACAGTTGAACCAATTTGTCGCATACGACAAATTGACAGTTGAATCAATTTGTCGCATACGACAAATTGACAGTTGAACCAATTTGTCGCATACGACAAATTGACCGTAGTACCAATTTGTCGCATACGACAAATTGACAGGTGAATCAATTTGTCGCATACGACAAATTGACAGTTGAACCAATTTGTCGCAAGTGACAAATTGACAGTTGAATCAATTTGTTGCATACGATAAATTGACAGCTGAATCAATTTGTCGCATACGACAAATTGACAGTTGAACCAATTTGTCGCATACGACAAATTGACAGTTGAACCAATTTGTCGCATACGACAAATTGACAGTAGTACCAATTGGTCGCAAACGACAAATTGACAGTACTACCATTTTGTCGCATACGACAATTTGACAGTTGAACCAATTTGTCGCACACGACAAATTGGCAGTTGAATCAATTTGTCGCATACGACAAATTACGACAAATTGACAGTTGAACCAATTTGTCGCATACGACAAATTGACAGTTGAACCAATTTGTCGCATACGACAAATTGACAGTAGTACCAATTTGTCGCATACGACAAATTGACAGTTGAACAAATTTGTCGCATACGACAAATTGACAGTAGTACCAATTTGTCGCAAACGGCAAATTGACAGTTGAATCAATTTGTCGCATACGACAAATTGACAGTTAAACCAATTTGTCGCATACGACAAATTGGCAGTTGAATCAATTTGTCGCATACGACAAATTACGACAAATTGACAGTTGAACCAATTTGTCGCATACGACAAATTGACAGTTGAATCAATTTGTCGCATACGACAAATTGACAGTTGAACCAATTTGTCGCATACGACAAATTGACAGTAGTACCAATTTGTCGCATACGACAAATTGACAGGTGAATCAATTTGTCGCATACGAGAAATTGACAGTAGTACCAGTTTGTCGCAAACGGCAAATTGACAGTTGAATCAATTTGTCGCATACGACAAATTGACAGTACTACCAATTTGTCGCATACGACAAATTGACAGTTGAACCAATTTGTCGCACACGACAAATTGACAGTAGTACCAATTTGTCGCATACGACAAATTGACAGGTGAATCAATTTGTCGCAAACGACAAATTGACAGTAGTACCAATTTGTCGCATACGACAAATTGACAGGTGAATCAATTTGTCGCATACGACAAATTGACAGTTGAATCAATTTGTTGCATACGATAAATTGACAGCTGAATCAATTTGTCGCATACGACAAATTGACAGTTGAACCAATTTGTCGCATACGACAAATTGACAGTTGAACCAATTTGTCGCATACGACAAATTGACAGTAGTACCAATTGGTCGCAAACGACAAATTGACAGTACTACCATTTTGTCGCATACGACAATTTGACAGTTGAACCAATTTGTCGCATACGACAAATTGGCAGTTGAATCAATTTGTCGCATACGACAAATTACGACAAATTGACAGTTGAACCAATTTGTCGCATACGACAAATTGACAGTTGAACCAATTTGTCGCATACGACAAATTGACAGTAGTACCAATTTGTCGCTTACGACAAATTGACAGTTGAACCAATTTGTCGCATACGACAAATTGACAGTAGTACCAATTTGTCGCAAACGGCAAATTGACAGTTGAATCAATTTGTCGCATACGACAAATTGACAGTTAAACCAATTTGTCGCATACGACAATTTGGCAGTTGAATCAATTTGTCGCATACGACAAATTACGACAAATTGACAGTTGAACCAATTTGTCGCATACGACAAATTGACAGTAGTACCAATTTGTCGCATACGACAAATTGAGAGTTGAACCAAATTGTCGCATACGACAAATTGACAGTAGTACCAATTTGTCGCATACGACAAATTGACAGGTGAATCAAATTGTCGCATACGACAAATTGACAGTAGTACCAGTTTGTCGCAAACGGCAAATTGACAGTTGAATCAATTTGTCGCATACGACAAATTGACAGTACTACCAATTTGTCGCATACGACAAATTGACAGTTGAACCAATTTGTCGCACACGACAAATTGACAGTAGTACCAATTTGTCGCATACGACAAATTGACAGGTGAATCAATTTGTCGCAAACGACAAATTGACAGTACTACCAATTTGTCGCATACGACAAATTGACAGTTGAACCAATTTGTCGCATACGACAAATTGGCAGTTGAATCAATTTGTCGCATACGACAAATTACGACAAATTGACAGTTGAACCAATGTGTCGCATACGACAAATTGACTGTTGAACCAATTTGTCGCATACGACAAATTGACAGTTGAACCAATTTGTCGCATACGACAAATTGACAGTAGTACCAATTTGTCGCATACGACAAATTGACAGTTGAACCAATTTGTCGCATACGACAAATTGACAGTAGTACCAATTTGTCGCACACGACAAATTGACAGTTGAACCAATTTGTCGCATACGACAAATTGACAGTAGTACCAGTTTGTCGCAAACGGCAAATTGACAGTTGAATCAATTTGTCGCATACGACAAATTGACAGTACTACCAATTTGTCGCATACGACAAATTGACAGTTGAACCAATTTGTCGCACACGACAAATTGACAGTTGAACCAATTTGTCGCATACGACAAATTGACAGTAGTACCAATTTGTCGCATACGACAAATTGAGAGTTGAACCAAATTGTCGCATACGACAAATTGACAGTAGCACCAATTTGTCGCATACGACAAATTGACAGTTGAATCAATTTGTCGCATACGACAAATTGACAGTTAAACCAATTTGTCGCATACGACAAATTGGCAGTTAAATCAATTTGTCGCATACGACAAATTACGACAAATTGACAGTTGAACCAATTTGTCGCATACGACAAATTGACAGTTGAATCAATTTGTCGCAAACAACAAATTGACAGTTGAACCAATTTGTCGCATACGACAAATTGACAGTAGTACCAATTTGTCGCATACGACAAATTGACAGGTGAATCAATTTGTCGCATACGACAAATTGACAGTTGAACCAATTTGTCGCATGCGACAAATTGACAGTTGAATCAATTTGTTGCATACGATAAATTGACAGCTGAATCATTTTGTCGCATACGACAAATTGACAGTTGAACCAATTTGTCGCATACGACAAATTGACAGTTGAACCAATTTGTCGCATACGACAAATTGACAGTAGTACCAATTTGTCGCATACGACAAATTGACAGTTGAACCAATTTGTCGCATACGACAAATTGACAGTAGTACCAATTTGTCGCAAACGGCAAATTGACAGTTGAATCAATTTGTCGCATACGACAAATTGACAGTTAAACCAATTTGTCGCATACGACAAATTGGCAGTTGAATCAATTTGTCGCATACGACAAATTATGACAAATTGACAGTTGAACCAATTTGTCGCATACGACAAATTGACAGTTGAATCAATTTGTCGCATACGACAAATTGACAGTTGAACCAATTTGTCGCATACGACAAATTGACTGTAGTACCAATTTGTCGCATACGACAAATTGACAGGTGAATCAATTTGTCGCATACGACAAATTGACAGTAGTACCAGTTTGTCGCAAACGGCAAATTGACAGTTGAATCAATTTGTCGCATACGACAAATTGACAGTTGAACCAATTTGTCGCATACGACAAATTGACAGTAGTACCAATTTGTCGCATACGACAAATTAAGAGTTGAACCAAATTGTCGCATACGACAAATTGACAGTAGCACCAATTTGTCGCATACGACAAATTGACAGTTGAATCAATTTGTCGCATACGACAAATTGACAGTTAAACCAATTTGTCGCATACGACAAGTTGACAGTTGAACCAATTTGTCGCATACGACAAATTGACAGTAGTACCAATTTGTCGCATACGACAAATTGACAGTTGAACCAATTTGTCGCATACGACAAATTGACAGTTGAATCAATTTGTCGCATACGACAAATTGACAGTTGAACCAATTTGTCGCTTACGACAAATTGACAGTAGTACCAATTTGTCGCAAACGACAAATTGACAGTTGAACCATTTTGTCGCATACGACAAATTGACAGTTGAATCAATTTGTCGCATACGACAAATTGACAGTAGTACCAATTTGTCGCAAACGACAAATTGACAGTACTACCAATTTGTCGCATACGACAAATTGACAGTTGAACCAATTTGTCGCATACGACAAATTGGCAGTTGAATCAATTTGTCGCATACGACAAATTACGACAAATTGACAGTTGAACCAATTTGTCGCATACGACAAATTGACAGTACTACCAATTTGTCGCATACGACAAATTGACAGTTGAACCAATTTGTCGCACACGACAAATTGACAGTTGAACCAATTTGTCGCATACGACAAATTGACAGTAGTACCAATTTGTCGCATACGACAAATTGAGAGTTGAACCAAATTGTCGCATACGACAAATTGACAGTAGCACCAATTTGTCGCATACGACAAATTGACAGTTGAATCAATTTGTCGCATACGACAAATTGACAGTACTACCAATTTGTCGCATACGACAAATTGACAGTTGAACCAATTTGTCGCACACGACAAATTGACAGTAGTACCAATTTGTCGCATACGACAAATTGAGAGTTGAACCAAATTGTCGCATACGACAAATTGACAGTAGCACCAATTTGTCGCATACGACAAATTGACAGTTGAATCAATTTGTCGCATACGACAAATTGACAGTTAAACCAATTTGTCGCATACGACAAATTGGCAGTTAAATCAATTTGTCGCATACGACAAATTACGACAAATTGACAGTTGAACCAATTTGTCGCATACGACAAATTGACAGTTGAATCAATTTGTCGCAAACAACAAATTGACAGTTGAACCAATTTGTCGCATACGACAAATTGACAGTAGTACCAATTTGTCGCATACGACAAATTGACAGGTGAATCAATTTGTCGCATACGACAAATTGACAGTTGAACCAATTTGTCGCATGCGACAAATTGACAGTTGAATCAATTTGTTGCATACGATAAATTGACAGCTGAATCACTTTGTCGCATACGACAAATTGACAGTTGAACCAATTTGTCGCATACGACAAATTGACAGTTGAACCAATTTGTCGCATACGACAAATTGACAGTAGTACCAATTTGTCGCATACGACAAATTGACAGTTGAACCAATTTGTCGCATACGACAAATTGACAGTAGTACCAATTTGTCGCAAACGGCAAATTGACAGTTGAATCAATTTGTCGCATACGACAAATTGACAGTTAAACCAATTTGTCGCATACGACAAATTGGCAGTTGAATCAATTTGTCGCATACGACAAATTATGACAAATTGACAGTTGAACCAATTTGTCGCATACGACAAATTGACAGTTGAATCAATTTGTCGCATACGACAAATTGACAGTTGAACCAATTTGTCGCATACGACAAATTGACTGTAGTACCAATTTGTCGCATACGACAAATTGACAGGTGAATCAATTTGTCGCATACGACAAATTGACAGTAGTACCAGTTTGTCGCAAACGGCAAATTGACAGTTGAATCAATTTGTCGCATACGACAAATTGACAGTTGAACCAATTTGTCGCATACGACAAATTGACAGTAGTACCAATTTGTCGCATACGACAAATTAAGAGTTGAACCAAATTGTCGCATACGACAAATTGACAGTAGCACCAATTTGTCGCATACGACAAATTGACAGTTGAATCAATTTGTCGCATACGACAAATTGACAGTTAAACCAATTTGTCGCATACGACAAGTTGACAGTTGAACCAATTTGTCGCATACGACAAATTGACAGTAGTACCAATTTGTCGCATACGACAAATTGACAGTTGAACCAATTTGTCGCATACGACAAATTGACAGTTGAATCAATTTGTCGCATACGACAAATTGACAGTTGAACCAATTTGTCGCTTACGACAAATTGACAGTAGTACCAATTTGTCGCAAACGACAAATTGACAGTTGAACCATTTTGTCGCATACGACAAATTGACAGTTGAATCAATTTGTCGCATACGACAAATTGACAGTAGTACCAATTTGTCGCAAACGACAAATTGACAGTACTACCAATTTGTCGCATACGACAAATTGACAGTTGAACCAATTTGTCGCATACGACAAATTGGCAGTTGAATCAATTTGTCGCATACGACAAATTACGACAAATTGACAGTTGAACCAATTTGTCGCATACGACAAATTGACTGTTGAACCAATTTGTCGCATACGACAAATTGACAGTAGTACCAATTTGTCGCTTACGACAAATTGACAGTAGTACCAATTTGTCGCATACGACAAATTGACAGTTGAACCAATTTGTCGCATACGACAAATTGACTGTAGTACCAATTTGTCGCATACGACAAATTGACAGGTGAATCAATTTGTCGCATACGACAAATTGACAGTAGTACCAGTTTGTCGCAAACGGCAAATTGACAGTTGAATCAATTTGTCGCATACGACAAATTGACAGTTGAACCAATTTGTCGCATACGACAAATTGACAGTAGTACCAATTTGTCGCATACGACAAATTAAGAGTTGAACCAAATTGTCGCATACGACAAATTGACAGTAGCACCAATTTGTCGCATACGACAAATTGACAGTTGAATCAATTTGTCGCATACGACAAATTGACAGTTAAACCAATTTGTCGCATACGACAAGTTGACAGTTGAACCAATTTGTCGCATACGACAAATTGACAGTAGTACCAATTTGTCGCATACGACAAATTGACAGTTGAACCAATTTGTCGCATACGACAAATTGACAGTTGAATCAATTTGTCGCATACGACAAATTGACAGTTGAACCAATTTGTCGCTTACGACAAATTGACAGTAGTACCAATTTGTCGCAAACGACAAATTGACAGTTGAACCATTTTGTCGCATACGACAAATTGACAGTTGAATCAATTTGTCGCATACGACAAATTGACAGTAGTACCAATTTGTCGCAAACGACAAATTGACAGTACTACCAATTTGTCGCATGCGACAAATTGACAGTTGAACCAATTTGTCGCATACGACAAATTGGCAGTTGAATCAATTTGTCGCATACGACAAATTACGACAAATTGACAGTTGAACCAATTTGTCGCATACGACAAATTGACTGTTGAACCAATTTGTCGCATACGACAAATTGACAGTTGAACCAATTTGTCGCATACGACAAATTGACAGTAGTACCAATTTGTCGCATACGACAAATTGACAGTTGAACCAATTTGTCGCATACGACAAATTGACAGTAGTACCAATTTGTCGCATACGACAAATTGACAGTTGAACCAATTTGTCGCATACGACAAATTGACAGTAGTACCAGTTTGTCGCAAACGGCAAATTGACAGTTGAACCAATTTGTCGCATACGACAAATTGACAGTTGAACCAATTTGTCGCATACGACAAATTGACAGTTGAACCAATTTGTCGCATACGACAAATTGACAGTAGTACCAATTTGTCGCATACGACAAATTGACAGTTGAATCAATTTGTCGCATACGACAAATTGACAGTTAAACCAATTTGTCGCATACGACAAATTGGCAGTTGAATCAATTTTTCGCATACGACAAATTACGATAAATTGACAGTTGAACCAATTTGTCGCATACGACAAATTGACAGTTGAATCAATTTGTCGCATACGACAAATTGACAGTTGAACCAATTTGTCGCATACGACAAATTGACAGTAGTACCAATTTGTCGCAAACGACAAATTGACAGGTGAATCAATTTGTCGCATACGACAAATTGACAGTTGAACCAATTTGTCGCAAGCGACAAATTGACAGTTGAATCAGTTTGTCGCATACGATAAATTGACAGCTGAATCAATTTGTCGCATACGACAAATTGACAGTTGAACCAATTTGTCGCATACGACAAATTGACAGTAGTACCAATTTGTCGCAAACGACAAATTGACAGTACTACCATTTTGTCGCATACGACAAATTGACAGTTGAACCAATTTGTCGTATACGACAAATTGGCAGTTGAATCAATTTGTCGCATACGACAAATTACGACAAATTGACAGTTGAACCAATTTGTCGCATACGACAAATTGACAGTTGAACCAATTTGTCGCATACGACAAATTGACAGTAGTACCAATTTGTCGCATACGACAAATTGACAGTTGAACCAATTTGTCGCATACGACAAATTGACAGTAGTACCAATTTGTCGCATACGACAAATTGACAGTTAAACCAATTTGTCGCATACGACAAATTGGCAGTTGAATCAATTTGTCGCATACGACAAATTACGACAAATTGACAGTTGAACCAATTTGTCGCATACGACAAATTGACAGTTGAACCAATTTGTCGCATACGACAAATTGACAGTTGAACCAATTTGTCGCATACGACAAATTGACAGTAGTACCAATTTGTCGCATACGACAAATTGACAGGTGAATCAATTTGTCGCATACGAGAAATTGACAGTAGTACCAGTTTGTCGCAAACGGCAAATTGACAGTTGAATCAATTTGTCGCATACGACAAATTGACAGTACTACCAATTTGTCGCATACGACAAATTGACAGTTGAACCAATTTGTCGCACACGACAAATTGACAGTAGTACCAATTTGTCGCATACGACAAATTGACAGGTGAATCAATTTGTCGCAAACGACAAATTGACAGTAGTACCAATTTGTCGCATACGACAAATTGACAGGTGAATCAATTTGTCGCATACGACAAATTGACAGTTGAACCAATTTGTCGCATGCGACAAATTGACAGTTGAATCAATTTGTTGCATACGACAAATTGACAGTTGAACCAATTTGTCGCATACGACAAATTGACAGTTGAACCAATTTGTCGCATACGACAAATTGACAGTAGTACCAATTGGTCGCAAACGACAAATTGACAGTACTACCATTTTGTCGCATACGACAATTTGACAGTTGAACCAATTTGTCGCATACGACAAATTGGCAGTTGAATCAATTTGTCGCATACGACAAATTACGACAAATTGACAGTTGAACCAATTTGTCGCATACGACAAATTGACAGTTGAACCAATTTGTCGCATACGACAAATTGACAGTAGTACCAATTTGTCGCTTACGACAAATTGACAGTTGAACCAATTTGTCGCATACGACAAATTGACAGTAGTACCAATTTGTCGCAAACGGCAAATTGACAGTTGAATCAATTTGTCGCATACGACAAATTGACAGTTAAACCAATTTGTCGCATACGACAATTTGGCAGTTGAATCAATTTGTCGCATACGACAAATTACGACAAATTGACAGTTAAACCAATTTGTCGCATACGACAAATTGACAGTTGAATCAATTTGTCGCATACGACAAATTGACAGTTGAACCAATTTGTCGCATACGACAAATTGACAGTAGTACCAATTTGTCGCATACGACAAATTGACAGGTGAATCAATTTGTCGCATACGACAAATTGACAGTAGTACCAGTTTGTCGCAAACGGCAAATTGACAGTTGAATCAATTTGTCGCATACGACAAATTGACAGTACTACCAATTTGTCGCATACGACAAATTGACAGTTGAACCAATTTGTCGCACACGACAAATTGACAGTAGTACCAATTTGTCGCATACGACAAATTGACAGGTGAATCAATTTGTCGCAAACGACAAATTGACAGTACTACCAATTTGTCGCATACGACAAATTGACAGTTGAACCAATTTGTCGCATACGACAAATTGGCAGTTGAATCAATTTGTCGCATACGACAAATTACGACAAATTGACAGTTGAACCAATGTGTCGCATACGACAAATTGACTGTTGAACCAATTTGTCGCATACGACAAATTGACAGTTGAACCAATTTGTCGCATACGACAAATTGACAGTAGTACCAATTTGTCGCATACGACAAATTGACAGTTGAACCAATTTGTCGCATACGACAAATTGACAGTAGTACCAATTTGTCGCACACGACAAATTGACAGTAGTACCAGTTTGTCGCAAACGGCAAATTGACAGTTGAATCAATTTGTCGCATACGACAAATTGACAGTACTACCAATTTGTCGCATACGACAAATTGACAGTTGAACCAATTTGTCGCACACGACAAATTGACAGTTGAACCAATTTGTCGCATACGACAAATTGACAGTAGTACCAATTTGTCGCATACGACAAATTGAGAGTTGAACCAAATTGTCGCATACGACAAATTGACAGTAGCACCAATTTGTCGCATACGACAAATTGACAGTTGAATCAATTTGTCGCATACGACAAATTGACAGTTAAACCAATTTGTCGCATACGACAAATTGGCAGTTAAATCAATTTGTCGCATACGACAAATTACGACAAATTGACAGTTGAACCAATTTGTCGCATACGACAAATTGACAGTTGAATCAATTTGTCGCAAACAACAAATTGACAGTTGAACCAATTTGTCGCATACGACAAATTGACAGTAGTACCAATTTGTCGCATACGACAAATTGACAGGTGAATCAATTTGTCGCATACGACAAATTGACAGTTGAACCAATTTGTCGCATGCGACAAATTGACAGTTGAATCAATTTGTTGCATACGATAAATTGACAGCTGAATCACTTTGTCGCATACGACAAATTGACAGTTGAACCAATTTGTCGCATACGACAAATTGACAGTTGAACCAATTTGTCGCATACGACAAATTGACAGTAGTACCAATTTGTCGCATACGACAAATTGACAGTTGAACCAATTTGTCGCATACGACAAATTGACAGTAGTACCAATTTGTCGCAAACGGCAAATTGACAGTTGAATCAATTTGTCGCATACGACAAATTGACAGTTAAACCAATTTGTCGCATACGACAAATTGGCAGTTGAATCAATTTGTCGCATACGACAAATTATGACAAATTGACAGTTGAACCAATTTGTCGCATACGACAAATTGACAGTTGAATCAATTTGTCGCATACGACAAATTGACAGTTGAACCAATTTGTCGCATACGACAAATTGACTGTAGTACCAATTTGTCGCATACGACAAATTGACAGGTGAATCAATTTGTCGCATACGACAAATTGACAGTACTACCAATTTGTCGCATACGACAAATTGACAGTTGAACCAATTTGTCGCACACGACAAATTGACAGTAGTACCAATTTGTCGCATACGACAAATTGACAGGTGAATCAATTTGTCGCAAACGACAAATTGACAGTAGTACCAATTTGTCGCATACGACAAATTGACAGGTGAATCAATTTGTCGCATACGACAAATTGACAGTTGAACCAATTTGTCGCATGCGACAAATTGACAGTTGAATCAATTTGTTGCATACGATAAATTGACAGCTGAATCAATTTGTCGCATACGACAAATTGACAGTTGAACCAATTTGTCGCATACGACAAATTGACAGTTGAACCAATTTGTCGCATACGACAAATTGACAGTAGTACCAATTGGTCGCAAACGACAAATTGACAGTACTACCATTTTGTCGCATACGACAATTTGACAGTTGAACCAATTTGTCGCATACGACAAATTGGCAGTTGAATCAATTTGTCGCATACGACAAATTACGACAAATTGACAGTTGAACCAATTTGTCGCATACGACAAATTGACAGTTGAACCAATTTGTCGCATACGACAAATTGACAGTAGTACCAATTTGTCGCTTACGACAAATTGACAGTTGAACCAATTTGTCGCATACGACAAATTGACAGTAGTACCAATTTGTCGCAAACGGCAAATTGACAGTTGAATCAATTTGTCGCATACGACAAATTGACAGTTAAACCAATTTGTCGCATACGACAATTTGGCAGTTGAATCAATTTGTCGCATACGACAAATTACGACAAATTGACAGTTGAACCAATTTGTCGCATACGACAAATTGACAGTTGAATCAATTTGTCGCATACGACAAATTGACAGTTGAACCAATTTGTCGCATACGACAAATTGACAGTAGTACCAATTTGTCGCATACGACAAATTGACAGGTGAATCAATTTGTCGCATACGACAAATTGACAGTAGTACCAGTTTGTCGCAAACGGCAAATTGACAGTTGAATCAATTTGTCGCATACGACAAATTGACAGTACTACCAATTTGTCGCATACGACAAATTGACAGTTGAACCAATTTGTCGCACACGACAAATTGACAGTAGTACCAATTTGTCGCATACGACAAATTGACAGGTGAATCAATTTGTCGCAAACGACAAATTGACAGTACTACCAATTTGTCGCATACGACAAATTGACAGTTGAACCAATTTGTCGCATACGACAAATTGGCAGTTGAATCAATTTGTCGCATACGACAAATTACGACAAATTGACAGTTGAACCAATGTGTCGCATACGACAAATTGACTGTTGAACCAATTTGTCGCAAACGGCAAATTGACAGTTGAATCAATTTGTCGCATACGACAAATTGACAGTTGAACCAATTTGTCGCACACGACAAATTGACAGTTGAACCAATTTGTCGCATACGACAAATTGACAGTAGTACCAATTTGTCGCATACGACAAATTGAGAGTTGAACCAAATTGTCGCATACGACAAATTGACAGTAGCACCAATTTGTCGCATACGACAAATTGACAGTTGAATCAATTTGTCGCATACGACAAATTGACAGTTAAACCAATTTGTCGCATACGACAAATTGGCAGTTAAATCAATTTGTCGCATACGACAAATTACGACAAATTGACAGTTGAACCAATTTGTCGCATACGACAAATTGACAGTTGAATCAATTTGTCGCAAACAACAAATTGACAGTTGAACCAATTTGTCGCATACGACAAATTGACAGTAGTACCAATTTGTCGCATACGACAAATTGACAGGTGAATCAATTTGTCGCATACGACAAATTGACAGTTGAACCAATTTGTCGCATGCGACAAATTGACAGTTGAATCAATTTGTTGCATACGATAAATTGACAGCTGAATCACTTTGTCGCATACGACAAATTGACAGTTGAACCAATTTGTCGCATACGACAAATTGACAGTTGAACCAATTTGTCGCATACGACAAATTGACAGTAGTACCAATTTGTCGCATACGACAAATTGACAGTTGAACCAATTTGTCGCATACGACAAATTGACAGTAGTACCAATTTGTCGCAAACGGCAAATTGACAGTTGAATCAATTTGTCGCATACGACAAATTGACAGTTAAACCAATTTGTCGCATACGACAAATTGGCAGTTGAATCAATTTGTCGCATACGACAAATTATGACAAATTGACAGTTGAACCAATTTGTCGCATACGACAAATTGACAGTTGAATCAATTTGTCGCATACGACAAATTGACAGTTGAACCAATTTGTCGCATACGACAAATTGACTGTAGTACCAATTTGTCGCAAACGGCAAATTGACAGTTGAATCAATTTGTCGCATACGACAAATTGACAGTTGAACCAATTTGTCGCATACGACAAATTGACAGTAGTACCAATTTGTCGCATACGACAAATTAAGAGTTGAACCAAATTGTCGCATACGACAAATTGACAGTAGCACCAATTTGTCGCATACGACAAATTGACAGTAGCACCAATTTGTCGCATACGACAAATTGACAGTTGAATCAATTTGTCGCATACGACAAATTGACAGTTAAACCAATTTGTCGCATACGACAAGTTGACAGTTGAACCAATTTGTCGCATACGACAAATTGACAGTAGTACCAATTTGTCGCATACGACAAATTGACAGTTGAACCAATTTGTCGCATACGACAAATTGACAGTTGAATCAATTTGTCGCATACGACAAATTGACAGTTGAACCAATTTGTCGCTTACGACAAATTGACAGTAGTACCAATTTGTCGCAAACGACAAATTGACAGTTGAACCATTTTGTCGCATACGACAAATTGACAGTTGAATCAATTTGTCGCATACGACAAATTGACAGTAGTACCAATTTGTCGCAAACGACAAATTGACAGTACTACCAATTTGTCGCATACGACAAATTGACAGTTGAACCAATTTGTCGCATACGACAAATTGGCAGTTGAATCAATTTGTCGCATACGACAAATTACGACAAATTGACAGTTGAACCAATTTGTCGCATACGACAAATTGACTGTTGAACCAATTTGTCGCATACGACAAATTGACAGTTGAACCAATTTGTCGCATACGACAAATTGACAGTAGTACCAATTTGTCGCATACGACAAATTGACAGTTGAACCAATTTGTCGCATACGACAAATTGACAGTAGTACCAATTTGTCGCATACGACAAATTGACAGTTGAACCAATTTGTCGCATACGACAAATTGACAGTAGTACCAGTTTGTCGCAAACGGCAAATTGACAGTTGGACCAATTTGTCGCATACGACAAATTGACAGTTGAACCAATTTGTCGCATACGACAAATTGACAGTTGAACCAATTTGTCGCATACGACAAATTGACAGTAGTACCAATTTGTCGCATACGACAAATTGACAGTTGAACCAATTTGTCGCATACGACAAATTGACTGTAGTACCAATTTGTCGCATACGACAAATTGACAGGTGAATCAATTTGTCGCATACGACAAATTGACAGTAGTACCAGTTTGTCGCAAACGGCAAATTGACAGTTGAATCAATTTGTCGCATACGACAAATTGACAGTTGAACCAATTTGTCGCATACGACAAATTGACAGTAGTACCAATTTGTCGCATACGACAAATTAAGAGTTGAACCAAATTGTCGCATACGACAAATTGACAGTAGCACCAATTTGTCGCATACGACAAATTGACAGTTGAATCAATTTGTCGCATACGACAAATTGACAGTTAAACCAATTTGTCGCATACGACAAGTTGACAGTTGAACCAATTTGTCGCATACGACAAATTGACAGTAGTACCAATTTGTCGCATACGACAAATTCACAGTTGAACCAATTTGTCGCATACGACAAATTGACAGTTGAATTAATTTGTCGCATACGACAAATTGACAGTTGAACCAATTTGTCGCTTACGACAAATTGACAGTAGTACCAATTTGTCGCAAACGACAAATTGACAGTTGAACCATTTTGTCGCATGCGACAAATTGACAGTTGAATCAATTTGTCGCATACGACAAATTGACAGTAGTACCAATTTGTCGCAAACGACAAATTGACAGTACTACCAATTTGTCGCATACGACAAATTGACAGTTGAACCAATTTGTCGCATACGACAAATTGGCAGTTGAATCAATTTGTCGCATACGACAAATTACGACAAATTGACAGTTGAACCAATTTGTCGCATACGACAAATTGACTGTTGAACCAATTTGTCGCATACGACAAATTGACAGTTGAATCAATTTGTCGCATACGACAAATTGACAGTTAAACCAATTTGTCGCATACGACAATTTGGCAGTTGAATCAATTTGTCGCATACGACAAATTACGACAAATTGACAGTTGAACCAATTTGTCGCATACGACAAATTGACAGTTGAATCAATTTGTCGCATACGACAAATTGACAGTTGAACCAATTTGTCGCATACGACAAATTGACAGTAGTACCAATTTGTCGCATACGACAAATTGACAGGTGAATCAATTTGTCGCATACGACAAATTGACAGTAGTACCAGTTTGTCGCAAACGGCAAATTGACAGTTGAATCAATTTGTCGCATACGACAAATTGACAGTACTACCAATTTGTCGCATACGACAAATTGACAGTTGAACCAATTTGTCGCACACGACAAATTGACAGTAGTACCAATTTGTCGCATACGACAAATTGACAGGTGAATCAATTTGTCGCAAACGACAAATTGACAGTACTACCAATTTGTCGCATACGACAAATTGACAGTTGAACCAATTTGTCGCATACGACAAATTGGCAGTTGAATCAATTTGTCGCATACGACAAATTACGACAAATTGACAGTTGAACCAATGTGTCGCATACGACAAATTGACTGTTGAACCAATTTGTCGCATACGACAAATTGACAGTTGAACCAATTTGTCGCATACGACAAATTGACAGTAGTACCAATTTGTCGCATACGACAAATTGACAGTTGAACCAATTTGTCGCATACGACAAATTGACAGTAGTACCAATTTGTCGCACACGACAAATTGACAGTTGAACCAATTTGTCGCATACGACAAATTGACAGTAGTACCAGTTTGTCGCAAACGGCAAATTGACAGTTGAATCAATTTGTCGCATACGACAAATTAACAGTACTACCAATTTGTCGCATACGACAAATTGACAGTTGAACCAATTTGTCGCACACGACAAATTGACAGTTGAACCAATTTGTCGCATACGACAAATTGACAGTAGTACCAATTTGTCGCATACGACAAATTGAGAGTTGAACCAAATTGTCGCATACGACAAATTGACAGTAGCACCAATTTGTCGCATACGACAAATTGACAGTTGAATCAATTTGTCGCATACGACAAACTGACAGTTAAACCAATTTGTCGCATACGACAAATTGGCAGTTAAATCAATTTGTCGCATACGACAAATTACGACAAATTGACAGTTGAACCAATTTGTCGCATACGACAAATTGACAGTTGAATCAATTTGTCGCAAACAACAAATTGACAGTTGAACCAATTTGTCGCATACGACAAATTGACAGTAGTACCAATTTGTCGCATACGACAAATTGACAGGTGAATCAATTTGTCGCATACGACAAATTGACAGTTGAACCAATTTGTCGCATGCGACAAATTGACAGTTGAATCAATTTGTTGCATACGATAAATTGACAGCTGAATCACTTTGTCGCATACGACAAATTGACAGTTGAACCAATTTGTCGCATACGACAAATTGACAGTTGAACCAATTTGTCGCATACGACAAATTGACAGTAGTACCAATTTGTCGCATACGACAAATTGACAGTTGAACCAATTTGTCGCATACGACAAATTGACAGTAGTACCAATTTGTCGCAAACGGCAAATTGACAGTTGAATCAATTTGTCGCATACGACAAATTGACAGTTAAACCAATTTGTCGCATACGACAAATTGGCAGTTGAATCAATTTGTCGCATACGACAAATTATGACAAATTGACAGTTGAACCAATTTGTCGCATACGACAAATTGACAGTTGAATCAATTTGTCGCATACGACAAATTGACAGTTGAACCAATTTGTCGCATACGACAAATTGACTGTAGTACCAATTTGTCGCATACGACAAATTGACAGGTGAATCAATTTGTCGCATACGACAAATTGACAGTAGTACCAGTTTGTCGCAAACGGCAAATTGACAGTTGAATCAATTTGTCGCATACGACAAATTGACAGTTGAACCAATTTGTCGCATACGACAAATTGACAGTAGTACCAATTTGTCGCATACGACAAATTAAGAGTTGAACCAAATTGTCGCATACGACAAATTGACAGTAGCACCAATTTGTCGCATACGACAAATTGACAGTTGAATCAATTTGTCGCATACGACAAATTGACAGTTAAACCAATTTGTCGCATACGACAAGTTGACAGTTGAACCAATTTGTCGCATACGACAAATTGACAGTAGTACCAATTTGTCGCATACGACAAATTGACAGTTGAACCAATTTGTCGCATACGACAAATTGACAGTTGAATCAATTTGTCGCATACGACAAATTGACAGTTGAACCAATTTGTCGCTTACGACAAATTGACAGTAGTACCAATTTGTCGCAAACGACAAATTGACAGTTGAACCATTTTGTCGCATACGACAAATTGACAGTTGAATCAATTTGTCGCATACGACAAATTGACAGTAGTACCAATTTGTCGCAAACGACAAATTGACAGTACTACCAATTTGTCGCTTACGACAAATTGACAGTTGAACCAATTTGTCGCATACGACAAATTGGCAGTTGAATCAATTTGTCGCATACGACAAATTACGACAAATTGACAGTTGAACCAATTTGTCGCATACGACAAATTGACTGTTGAACCAATTTGTCGCATACGACAAATTGACAGTTGAACCAATTTGTCGCATACGACAAATTGACAGTAGTACCAATTTGTCGCATACGACAAATTGACAGTTGAACCAATTTGTCGCATACGACAAATTGACAGTAGTACCAATTTGTCGCATACGACAAATTGACAGTTGAACCAATTTGTCGCATACGACAAATTGACAGTAGTACCAGTTTGTCGCAAACGGCAAATTGACAGTTGGACCAATTTGTCGCATACGACAAATTGACAGTTGAACCAATTTGTCGCATACGACAAATTGACAGTTGAACCAATTTGTCGCATACGACAAATTGACAGTAGTACCAATTTGTCGCATACGACAAATTGACAGTTGAACCAATTTGTCGCATACGACAAATTGACTGTAGTACCAATTTGTCGCATACGACAAATTGACAGGTGAATCAATTTGTCGCATACGACAAATTGACAGTAGTACCAGTTTGTCGCAAACGGCAAATTGACAGTTGAATCAATTTGTCGCATACGACAAATTGACAGTTGAACCAATTTGTCGCATACGACAAATTGACAGTAGTACCAATTTGTCGCATACGACAAATTAAGAGTTGAACCAAATTGTCGCATACGACAAATTGACAGTAGCACCAATTTGTCGCATACGACAAATTGACAGTTGAATCAATTTGTCGCATACGACAAATTGACAGTTAAACCAATTTGTCGCATACGACAAGTTGACAGTTGAACCAATTTGTCGCATACGACAAATTGACAGTAGTACCAATTTGTCGCATACGACAAATTGACAGTTGAACCAATTTGTCGCATACGACAAATTGACATTTGAATCAATTTGTCGCATACGACAAATTGACAGTTGAACCAATTTGTCGCTTACGACAAATTGACAGTAGTACCAATTTGTCGCAAACGACAAATTGACAGTTGAACCATTTTGTCGCATACGACAAATTGACAGTTGAATCAATTTGTCGCATACGACAAATTGACAGTAGTACCAATTTGTCGCAAACGACAAATTGACAGTACTACCAATTTGTCGCATACGACAAATTGACAGTTGAACCAATTTGTCGCATACGACAAATTGGCAGTTGAATCAATTTGTCGCATACGACAAATTACGACAAATTGACAGTTGAACCAATTTGTCGCATACGACAAATTGACTGTTGAACCAATTTGTCGCATACGACAAATTGACAGTTGAACCAATTTGTCGCATACGACAAATTGACAGTAGTACCAATTTGTCGCATACGACAAATTGACAGTTGAACCAATTTGTCGCATACGACAAATTGACAGTAGTACCAATTTGTCGCATACGACAAATTGACAGTTGAACCAATTTGTCGCATACGACAAATTGACAGTAGTACCAGTTTGTCGCAAACGGCAAATTGACAGTTGAACCAATTTGTCGCATACGACAAATTGACAGTTGAACCAATTTGTCGCATACGACAAATTGACAGTTGAACCATTTTGTCGCATACGACAAATTGACAGTTGAATCAATTTGTCGCATACGACAAATTGACAGTAGTACCAATTTGTCGCAAACGACAAATTGACAGTACTACCAATTTGTCGCATACGACAAATTGACAGTTGAACCAATTTGTCGCATACGACAAATTGGCAGTTGAATCAATTTGTCGCATACGACAAATTACGACAAATTGACAGTTGAACCAATTTGTCGCATACGACAAATTGACTGTTGAACCAATTTGTCGCATACGACAAATTGACAGTTGAACCAATTTGTCGCATACGACAAATTGACAGTAGTACCAATTTGTCGCATACGACAAATTGACAGTTGAACCAATTTGTCGCATACGACAAATTGACAGTAGTACCAATTTGTCGCATACGACAAATTGACAGTTGAACCAATTTGTCGCATACGACAAATTGACAGTAGTACCAGTTTGTCGCAAACGGCAAATTGACAGTTGGACCAATTTGTCGCATACGACAAATTGACAGTTGAACCAATTTGTCGCATACGACAAATTGACAGTTGAACCAATTTGTCGCATACGACAAATTGACTGTAGTACCAATTTGTCGCATACGACAAATTGACAGGTGAATCAATTTGTCGCATACGACAAATTGACAGTAGTACCAGTTTGTCGCAAACGGCAAATTGACAGTTGAATCAATTTGTCGCATACGACAAATTGACAGTTGAACCAATTTGTCGCATACGACAAATTGACAGTAGTACCAATTTGTCGCATACGACAAATTAAGAGTTGAACCAAATTGTCGCATACGACAAATTGACAGTAGCACCAATTTGTCGCATACGACAAATTGACAGTTGAATCAATTTGTCGCATACGACAAATTGACAGTTAAACCAATTTGTCGCATACGACAAGTTGACAGTTGAACCAATTTGTCGCATACGACAAATTGACAGTAGTACCAATTTGTCGCATACGACAAATTGACAGTTGAACCAATTTGTCGCATACGACAAATTGACATTTGAATCAATTTGTCGCATACGACAAATTGACAGTTGAACCAATTTGTCGCTTACGACAAATTGACAGTAGTACCAATTTGTCGCAAACGACAAATTGACAGTTGAACCATTTTGTCGCATACGACAAATTGACAGTTGAATCAATTTGTCGCATACGACAAATTGACAGTAGTACCAATTTGTCGCAAACGACAAATTGACAGTACTACCAATTTGTCGCATACGACAAATTGACAGTTGAACCAATTTGTCGCATACGACAAATTGGCAGTTGAATCAATTTGTCGCATACGACAAATTACGACAAATTGACAGTTGAACCAATTTGTCGCATACGACAAATTGACTGTTGAACCAATTTGTCGCATACGACAAATTGACAGTTGAACCAATTTGTCGCATACGACAAATTGACAGTAGTACCAATTTGTCGCATACGACAAATTGACAGTTGAACCAATTTGTCGCATACGACAAATTGACAGTAGTACCAATTTGTCGCATACGACAAATTGACAGTTGAACCAATTTGTCGCATACGACAAATTGACAGTAGTACCAGTTTGTCGCAAACGGCAAATTGACAGTTGAACCAATTTGTCGCATACGACAAATTGACAGTTGAACCAATTTGTCGCATACGACAAATTGACAGTTGAACCATTTTGTCGCATACGACAAATTGACAGTTGAATCAATTTGTCGCATACGACAAATTGACAGTAGTACCAATTTGTCGCAAACGACAAATTGACAGTACTACCAATTTGTCGCATACGACAAATTGACAGTTGAACCAATTTGTCGCATACGACAAATTGGCAGTTGAATCAATTTGTCGCATACGACAAATTACGACAAATTGACAGTTGAACCAATTTGTCGCATACGACAAATTGACTGTTGAACCAATTTGTCGCATACGACAAATTGACAGTTGAACCAATTTGTCGCATACGACAAATTGACAGTAGTACCAATTTGTCGCATACGACAAATTGACAGTTGAACCAATTTGTCGCATACGACAAATTGACAGTAGTACCAATTTGTCGCATACGACAAATTGACAGTTGAACCAATTTGTCGCATACGACAAATTGACAGTAGTACCAGTTTGTCGCAAACGGCAAATTGACAGTTGGACCAATTTGTCGCATACGACAAATTGACAGTTGAACCAATTTGTCGCATACGACAAATTGACAGTAGCACCAATTTGTCGCATACGACAAATTGACAGTTGAATCAATTTGTCGCATACGACAAATTGACAGTTAAACCAATTTGTCGCATACGACAAGTTGACAGTTGAACCAATTTGTCGCATACGACAAATTGACAGTAGTACCAATTTGTCGCATACGACAAATTGACAGTTGAACCAATTTGTCGCATACGACAAATTGACAGTTGAATCAATTTGTCGCATACGACAAATTGACAGTTGAACCAATTTGTCGCTTACGACAAATTGACAGTAGTACCAATTTGTCGCAAACGACAAATTGACAGTTGAACCATTTTGTCGCATACGACAAATTGACAGTTGAATCAATTTGTCGCATACGACAAATTGACAGTAGTACCAATTTGTCGCAAACGACAAATTGACAGTACTACCAATTTGTCGCATACGACAAATTGACAGTTGAACCAATTTGTCGCATACGACAAATTGGCAGTTGAATCAATTTGTCGCATACGACAAATTACGACAAATTGACAGTTGAACCAATTTGTCGCATACGACAAATTGACTGTTGAACCAATTTGTCGCATACGACAAATTGACAGTTGAACCAATTTGTCGCATACGACAAATTGACAGTAGTACCAATTTGTCGCATACGACAAATTGACAGTTGAACCAATTTGTCGCATACGACAAATTGACAGTAGTACCAATTTGTCGCATACGACAAATTGACAGTTGAACCAATTTGTCGCATACGACAAATTGACAGTAGTACCAGTTTGTCGCAAACGGCAAATTGACAGTTGAACCAATTTGTCGCATACGACAAATTGACAGTTGAACCAATTTGTCGCATACGACAAATTGACAGTTGAACCAATTTGTCGCATACGACAAATTGACAGTAGTACCAATTTGTCGCATACGACAAATTGACAGTTGAATCAATTTGTCGCATACGACAAATTGACAGTTAAACCAATTTGTCGCATACGACAAATTGGCAGTTGAATCAATTTTTCGCATACGACAAATTACGATAAATTGACAGTTGAACCAATTTGTCGCATACGACAAATTGACAGTTGAATCAATTTGTCGCATACGACAAATTGACAGTTGAACCAATTTGTCGCATACGACAAATTGACAGTAGTACCAATTTGTCGCAAACGACAAATTGACAGGTGAATCAATTTGTCGCATACGACAAATTGACAGTTGAACCAATTTGTCGCAAGCGACAAATTGACAGTTGAATCAGTTTGTCGCATACGATAAATTGACAGCTGAATCAATTTGTCGCATACGACAAATTGACAGTTGAACCAATTTGTCGCATACGACAAATTGACAGTAGTACCAATTTGTCGCAAACGACAAATTGACAGTACTACCATTTTGTCGCATACGACAAATTGACAGTTGAACCAATTTGTCGTATACGACAAATTGGCAGTTGAATCAATTTGTCGCATACGACAAATTACGACAAATTGACAGTTGAACCAATTTGTCGCATACGACAAATTGACAGTTGAACCAATTTGTCGCATACGACAAATTGACAGTAGTACCAATTTGTCGCATACGACAAATTGACAGTTGAACCAATTTGTCGCATACGACAAATTGACAGTAGTACCAATTTGTCGCATACGACAAATTGACAGTTGAACCAATTTGTCGCATACGACAAATTGACAGTAGTACCAATTTGTCGCATACGACAAATTGACAGTTGAACCAATTTGTCGCATACGACAAATTGACAGTAGTACCAGTTTGTCGCAAACGGCAAATTGACAGTTGAACCAATTTGTCGCATACGACAAATTGACAGTTGAACCAATTTGTCGCATACGACAAATTGACAGTTGAACCAATTTGTCGCATACGACAAATTGACAGTAGTACCAATTTGTCGCATACGACAAATTGACAGTTGAATCAATTTGTCGCATACGACAAATTGACAGTTAAACCAATTTGTCGCATACGACAAATTGGCAGTTGAATCAATTTTTCGCATACGACAAATTACGATAAATTGACAGTTGAACCAATTTGTCGCATACGACAAATTGACAGTTGAATCAATTTGTCGCATACGACAAATTGACAGTTGAACCAATTTGTCGCATACGACAAATTGACAGTAGTACCAATTTGTCGCAAACGACAAATTGACAGGTGAATCAATTTGTCGCATACGACAAATTGACAGTTGAACCAATTTGTCGCAAGCGACAAATTGACAGTTGAATCAGTTTGTCGCATACGATAAATTGACAGCTGAATCAATTTGTCGCATACGACAAATTGACAGTTGAACCAATTTGTCGCATACGACAAATTGACAGTAGTACCAATTTGTCGCAAACGACAAATTGACAGTACTACCATTTTGTCGCATACGACAAATTGACAGTTGAACCAATTTGTCGTATACGACAAATTGGCAGTTGAATCAATTTGTCGCATACGACAAATTACGACAAATTGACAGTTGAACCAATTTGTCGCATACGACAAATTGACAGTTGAACCAATTTGTCGCATACGACAAATTGACAGTAGTACCAATTTGTCGCATACGACAAATTGACAGTTGAACCAATTTGTCGCATACGACAAATTGACAGTAGTACCAATTTGTCGCAAACGGCAAATTGACAGTTGAATCAATTTGTCGCAAACGACAAATTGACAGTACTACCAATTTGTCGCATACGACAAATTGACAGTTGAATTAATTTGTCGCATACGACAAATTGACAGTTGAACCAATTTGTCGTATACGACAAATTGACAGTAGTACCAATTTGTCGCATACGACAAATTGACAGTTGAACCAATTTGTCGCATGCGACAAATTGACAGTTGAATCATTTTGTCGCATACGATAAATTGACAGTTGAATCAATTTGTCGCATACGACAAATTGACAGTTGAACCAATTTGTCGCATACGACAAGTTGACAGTAGTACCAATTTGTCGCAAACGACAAATTGACAGTTGAACCATTTTGTCGCATACGACAAATTGACAGTTGAATCAATTTGTCGCATACGACAAATTGACAGTAGTACCAATTTGTCGCAAACGACAAATTGACAGTACTACCAATTTGTCGCATACGACAAATTGACAGTTGAACCAATTTGTCGCATACGACAAATTGGCAGTTGAATCAATTTGTCGCATACGACAAATTACGACAAATTGACAGTTGAACCAATTTGTCGCATACGACAAATTGACAGTTGAACCAATTTGTCGCATACGACAAATTGACAGTAGTACCAATTTGTCGCAAACGACAAATTGACAGGTGAATCAATTTGTCGCATACGACAAATTGACAGTTGAACCAATTTGTCGCAAGCGACAAATTGACAGTTGAATCAGTTTGTCGCATACGATAAATTGACAGCTGAATCAATTTGTCGCATACGACAAATTGACAGTTGAACCAATTTGTCGCATACGACAAATTGACAGTAGTACCAATTTGTCGCAAACGACAAATTGACAGTACTACCATTTTGTCGCATACGACAAATTGACAGTTGAACCAATTTGTCGTATACGACAAATTGGCAGTTGAATCAATTTGTCGCATACGACAAATTACGACAAATTGACAGTTGAACCAATTTGTCGCATACGACAAATTGACAGTTGAACCAATTTGTCGCATACGACAAATTGACAGTAGTACCAATTTGTCGCATACGACAAATTGACAGTTGAACCAATTTGTCGCATACGACAAATTGACAGTAGTACCAATTTGTCGCAAACGGCAAATTGACAGTTGAATCAATTTGTCGCAAACGACAAATTGACAGTACTACCAATTTGTCGCATACGACAAATTGACAGTTGAATTAATTTGTCGCATACGACAAATTGACAGTTGAACCAATTTGTCGTATACGACAAATTGACAGTAGTACCAATTTGTCGCATACGACAAATTGACAGTTGAACCAATTTGTCGCATGCGACAAATTGACAGTTGAATCATTTTGTCGCATACGATAAATTGACAGTTGAATCAATTTGTCGCATACGACAAATTGACAGTTGAACCAATTTGTCGCATACGACAAATTGACAGTAGTACCAATTTGTCGCAAACGACAAATTGACAGTTGAACCAATTTGTCGCATACGACAAATTGACAGTTGAATCAATTTGTCGCATACGACAAATTGACAGTTGAACCAATTTGTCGCATACGACAAATTGACACAAATTGATTCAACTGTCAATTTGTCGCATACGACAAATTGACAGTTGAATCAATTTGTCGCATACGATAAATTGACAGTTGAACCATTTTGTCGCATACGACAAATTGACAGTAGTTCCAATTTGTCGCAAACGACAAATTGACGGTTGAACCAATTTGTCGCATACGACAAATTGACAGTAGTACCAATTTGTCGCAAACGACAAATTGACAGTTGAACCATTTTGTCGCATACGACAAATTGACAGTTGAATCAATTTGTCGCATACGACAAATTGACAGTAGTACCAATTTGTCGCATACGACAAATTGACAGTTGAACCAATTTGTCGCATGCGACAAATTGACAGTTGAATCATTTTGTCGCATACGATAAATTGACAGTTGAATCAATTTGTCGCATACGACAAATTGACAGTTGAACCAATTTGTCGCATACGACAAATTGACAGTAGTACCAATTTGTCGCAAACGACAAATTGACAGTTGAACCAATTTGTCGCATACGACAAATTGACAGTTGAATCAATTTGTCGCATACGACAAATTGACAGTTGAACCAATTTGTCGCATACGACAAATTGACACAAATTGATTCAACTGTCAATTTGTCGCATACGACAAATTGACAGTTGAATCAATTTGTCGCATACGATAAATTGACAGTTGAACCATTTTGTCGCATACGACAAATTGACAGTAGTTCCAATTTGTCGCAAACGACAAATTGACGGTTGAACCAATTTGTCGCATACGACAAATTGACAGTTGAACCAATTTGTCGCATACGACAAATTCACAGTAGTACCAATTTGTCGCAAACGGCAAATTGACAGTTGAATCAATTTGTCGCATACGACAAATTGACAGTACTACCAATTTGTCGCATACGACAAATTGACAGTTGAATTAATTTGTCGCATACGACAAATTGACAGTTGAACCAATTTGTCGTATACGACAATATGACAGTAGTACCAATTTGTCGCATACGACAAATTGACAGTTGAACCAATTTGTCGCATGCGACAAATTGACAGTTGAATCAATTTGTCGCATACGATAAATTGACAGTTGAATCAATTTGTCGCATACGACAAATTGACAGTTGAACCAATTTGTCGCATACGACAAATTGACAGTAGTACCAATTTGTCGCAAACGACAAATTGACAGTTGAACCATTTTGTCGCATACGACAAATTGACAGTTGAATCAATTTGTCGCATACGACAAATTGACAGTACTACCAATTTGTCGCATACGACAAATTGACAGTTGAACCAATTTGTCGCTAACGACAAATTGGCAGTTGAATCAATTTGTCGCATACGACAAATTACGACAAATTGACAGTTGAACCAATTTGTCGCATACGACAAATTGACTGTTGAACCAATTTGTCGCATACGACAAATTGACAGTTGAACCAATTTGTCGCATACGACAAATTGACAGTAGTACCAATTTGTCGCAAACGACAAATTGACAGTTGAACCAATTTGTCGCATACGACAAATTGACAGTTGAATCAATTTGTCGCATACGACAAATTGACAGTTGAACCAATTTGTCGCATACGACAAATTGACAGTAGTACCAATTTGTCGCAAACGACAAATTGACAGTACTACCAATTTGTCGCATACGACAAATTGACAGTTGAACCAATTTGTCGCATACGACAAATTGGCAGTTGAATCAATTTGTCGCATACGACAAATTACGACAAATTGACAGTTGAACCAATTTGTCGCATACGACAAATTGACAGTTGAACCAATTTGTCGCATACGACAAATTGACAGTAGTACCAATTTGTCGCATACGACAAATTGACAGTTGAACCAATTTGTCGCATACGACAAATTGACAGTAGTACCAATTTGTCGCAAACGGCAAATTGACAGTTGAATCAATTTGTCGCATACGACAAAATTGGTTTAACTGTCAATTTGTCGCATACGACAAATTGACAGTTGAATTAATTTGTCGCATACGACAAATTGACAGGTGAATCAATTTGTCGCATACGACAAATTGACAGTTGAACCAATTTGTCGCATGCGACAATTTGACAGTTGAATCAATTTGTCGCATACGATAAATTGACAGTTGAATCAATTTGTCGCATACGACAAATTGACAGTTGAACCAATTTGTCGCATACGACAAATTGACAGTAGTACCAATTTGTCGCAAACGACAAATTGACAGTTGAACCAATTTGTCGCATACGACAAATTGACAGTTGAATCAATTTGTCGCATACGACAAGTTGACAGTTGAACCAATTTGTCGCATACGACAAATTGACAGTAGTACCAATTTGTCGCAAACGACAAATTGACAGTACTACCATTTTGTCGCATACGACAAATTGACAGTTGAACCAATTTGTCGCATACGACAAATTGGCAGTTGAATCAATTCGTCGCATACGACAAATTACGACAAATTGACAGTTGAACCAATTTGTCGCATACGACAAATTGACAGTTGAACCAATTTGTCGCATACGACAAATTGACAGTAGTACCAATTTGTCGCATACGACAAATTGACAGTTGAACCAATTTGTCGCATACGACAAATTGACAGTACTACCAATTTGTCGCATACGACAAATTGACAGTTGAACCAATTTGTCGCTAACGACAAATTGGCAGTTGAATCAATTTGTCGCATACGACAAATTACGACAAATTGACAGTTGAACCAATTTGTCGCATACGACAAATTGACTGTTGAACCAATTTGTCGCATACGACAAATTGACAGTTGAACCAATTTGTCGCATACGACAAATTGACAGTAGTACCAATTTGTCGCAAACGACAAATTGACAGTTGAACCAATTTGTCGCATACGACAAATTGACAGTTGAATCAATTTGTCGCATACGACAAATTGACAGTTGAACCAATTTGTCGCATACGACAAATTGACAGTAGTACCAATTTGTCGCAAACGACAAATTGACAGTACTACCAATTTGTCGCATACGACAAATTGACAGTTGAACCAATTTGTCGCATACGACAAATTGGCAGTTGAATCAATTTGTCGCATACGACAAATTACGACAAATTGACAGTTGAACCAATTTGTCGCATACGACAAATTGACAGTTGAACCAATTTGTCGCATACGACAAATTGACAGTAGTACCAATTTGTCGCATACGACAAATTGACAGTTGAACCAATTTGTCGCATACGACAAATTGACAGTAGTACCAATTTGTCGCAAACGGCAAATTGACAGTTGAATCAATTTGTCGCATACGACAAAATTGGTTTAACTGTCAATTTGTCGCATACGACAAATTGACAGTTGAATTAATTTGTCGCATACGACAAATTGACAGGTGAATCAATTTGTCGCATACGACAAATTGACAGTTGAACCAATTTGTCGCATGCGACAATTTGACAGTTGAATCAATTTGTCGCATACGATAAATTGACAGTTGAATCAATTTGTCGCATACGACAAATTGACAGTTGAACCAATTTGTCGCATACGACAAATTGACAGTAGTACCAATTTGTCGCAAACGACAAATTGACAGTTGAACCAATTTGTCGCATACGACAAATTGACAGTTGAATCAATTTGTCGCATACGACAAGTTGACAGTTGAACCAATTTGTCGCATACGACAAATTGACAGTAGTACCAATTTGTCGCAAACGACAAATTGACAGTACTACCATTTTGTCGCATACGACAAATTGACAGTTGAACCAATTTGTCGCATACGACAAATTGGCAGTTGAATCAATTCGTCGCATACGACAAATTACGACAAATTGACAGTTGAACCAATTTGTCGCATACGACAAATTGACAGTTGAACCGATTTGTCGCATACGACAAATTGACAGTAGTACCAAATTGTCGCATACGACAAATTGACAGTTGAACCAATTTGTCGCATACGACAAATTGACAGTAGTACCAATTTGTCGCAAACAGCAAATTGACAGTTGAATCAATTTGTCGCATACGACAATTTGACAGTTGAACCAATTTGTCGCATACGACAAATTGGCAGTTGAATCAATTTGTCGCATACGACAAATTACGACAAATTGACAGTTGAACCAATTTGTCGCATACGACAAATTGACAGTTGAACCAATTTGTCGCATACGACAAATTGACAGTAGTACCAATTTGTCGCATACGACAAATTGACAGTTGAACCAATTTGTCGCATACGACAAATTGACAGTAGTACCAATTTGTCGCAAACGGCAAATTGACAGTTGAAACAATTTGTCGCATACGACAAATTGACAGTTAAACCAATTTGTCGCATACTACAATTTGGCAGTTGAATCAATTTGTCGCATACGACAAATTACGACAAATTGACAGTTGAACCAATTTGTCGCATACGACAAATTGACAGTTGAATCAATTTGTCGCATACGACAAATTGACAGTTGAACCAATTTGTCGCATACGACAAATTGACAGTAGTACCAATTTGTCGCATACGACAAATTGACAGGTGAATCAATTTGTCGCATACGACAAATTGACAGTAGTACCAGTTTGTCGCAAACGGCAAATTGACAGTTGAATCAATTTGTCGCATACGACAAATTACGACAAATTGACAGTTGAACCAATGTGTCGCATACGACAAATTGACTGTTGAACCAATTTGTCGCATACGACAAATTGACAGTTGAACCAATTTGTCGCATACGACAAATTGACAGTAGTACCAATTTGTCGCATACGACAAATTGACAGTTGAACCAATTTGTCGCATACGACAAATTGACAGTAGTACCAATTTGTCGCATACGACAAATTGACAGTTGAACCAATTTGTCGCATACGACAAATTGACAGTAGTACCAGTTTGTCGCAAACGGCAAATTGACAGTTGAATCAATTTGTCGCATACGACAAATTGACAGTACTACCAATTTGTCGCATACGACAAATTGACAGTTGAACCAATTTGTCGCACACGACAAATTGACAGTTGAACCAATTTGTCGCAAACGACAAATTACGACAAATTGACAGTTGAACCAATTTGTCGCATACGACAAATTGACAGTTGAATCAATTTGTCGCAAACGACAAATTGACAGGTGAATCAATTTGTCGCATACGACAAATTGACAGTTGAACCAATTTGTCGCATGCGACAAATTGACAGTTGAACCAATTTGTCGCATACGACAAATTGACAGTAGTACCAATTTGTCGCAAACGACAAATTGACAGTTGAACCAATTTGTCGCATACGACAAATTGACAGTTGAATCAATTTGTCGCATACGACAAATTGACAGTTGAACCAATTTGTCGCATACGACAAATTGACAGTAGTACCAATTTGTCGCAAACGACAAATTGACAGTACTACCAATTTGTCGCATACGACAAATTGACAGTTGAACCAATTTGTCGCATACGACAAATTGGCAGTTGAATCAATTTGTCGCATACGACAAATTACGACAAATTGACAGTTGAACCAATTTGTCGCATACGACAAATTGACAGTTGAACCAATTTGTCGCATACGACAAATTGACAGTAGTACCAATTTGTCGCATACGACAAATTGACAGTTGAACCAATTTGTCGCATACGACAAATTGACAGTAGTACCAATTTGTCGCAAACGGCAAATTGACAGTTGAATCAATTTGTCGCATACGACAAAATTGGTTTAACTGTCAATTTGTCGCATACGACAAATTGACAGTTGAATTAATTTGTCGCATACGACAAATTGACAGGTGAATCAATTTGTCGCATACGACAAATTGACAGTTGAACCAATTTGTCGCATGCGACAATTTGACAGTTGAATCAATTTGTCGCATACGATAAATTGACAGTTGAATCAATTTGTCGCATACGACAAATTGACAGTTGAACCAATTTGTCGCATACGACAAATTGACAGTAGTACCAATTTGTCGCAAACGACAAATTGACAGTTGAACCAATTTGTCGCATACGACAAATTGACAGTTGAATCAATTTGTCGCATACGACAAGTTGACAGTTGAACCAATTTGTCGCATACGACAAATTGACAGTAGTACCAATTTGTCGCAAACGACAAATTGACAGTACTACCATTTTGTCGCATACGACAAATTGACAGTTGAACCAATTTGTCGCATACGACAAATTGGCAGTTGAATCAATTCGTCGCATACGACAAATTACGACAAATTGACAGTTGAACCAATTTGTCGCATACGACAAATTGACAGTTGAACCGATTTGTCGCATACGACAAATTGACAGTAGTACCAAATTGTCGCATACGACAAATTGACAGTTGAACCAATTTGTCGCATACGACAAATTGACAGTAGTACCAATTTGTCGCAAACAGCAAATTGACAGTTGAATCAATTTGTCGCATACGACAATTTGACAGTTGAACCAATTTGTCGCATACGACAAATTGGCAGTTGAATCAATTTGTCGCATACGACAAATTACGACAAATTGACAGTTGAACCAATTTGTCGCATACGACAAATTGACAGTTGAACCAATTTGTCGCATACGACAAATTGACAGTAGTACCAATTTGTCGCATACGACAAATTGACAGTTGAACCAATTTGTCGCATACGACAAATTGACAGTAGTACCAATTTGTCGCAAACGGCAAATTGACAGTTGAAACAATTTGTCGCATACGACAAATTGACAGTTAAACCAATTTGTCGCATACTACAATTTGGCAGTTGAATCAATTTGTCGCATACGACAAATTACGACAAATTGACAGTTGAACCAATTTGTCGCATACGACAAATTGACAGTTGAATCAATTTGTCGCATACGACAAATTGACAGTTGAACCAATTTGTCGCATACGACAAATTGACAGTAGTACCAATTTGTCGCATACGACAAATTGACAGGTGAATCAATTTGTCGCATACGACAAATTGACAGTAGTACCAGTTTGTCGCAAACGGCAAATTGACAGTTGAATCAATTTGTCGCATACGACAAATTACGACAAATTGACAGTTGAACCAATGTGTCGCATACGACAAATTGACTGTTGAACCAATTTGTCGCATACGACAAATTGACAGTTGAACCAATTTGTCGCATACGACAAATTGACAGTAGTACCAATTTGTCGCATACGACAAATTGACAGTTGAACCAATTTGTCGCATACGACAAATTGACAGTAGTACCAATTTGTCGCATACGACAAATTGACAGTTGAACCAATTTGTCGCATACGACAAATTGACAGTAGTACCAGTTTGTCGCAAACGGCAAATTGACAGTTGAATCAATTTGTCGCATACGACAAATTGACAGTACTACCAATTTGTCGCATACGACAAATTGACAGTTGAACCAATTTGTCGCACACGACAAATTGACAGTTGAACCAATTTGTCGCAAACGACAAATTACGACAAATTGACAGTTGAACCAATTTGTCGCATACGACAAATTGACAGTTGAATCAATTTGTCGCAAACGACAAATTGACAGGTGAATCAATTTGTCGCATACGACAAATTGACAGTTGAACCAATTTGTCGCATGCGACAAATTGACAGTTGAATCAATTTGTTGCATACGATAAATTGACAGCTTAATCAATTTGTCGCATACGACAAATTGACAGTTGAACCAATTTGTCGCATACGACAAATTGACAGTTGAACCAATTTGTCGCATACGACAAATTGACAGTAGTACCAATTTGTCGCATACGACAAATTGACAGTTGAACCAATTTGTCGCATACGACAAATTGACAGTAGTACCAATTTGTCGCAAACGGCAAATTGACAGTTGAATCAATTTGTCGCATACGACAAATTGACAGTTAAACCAATTTGTCGCATACTACAATTTGGCAGTTGAATCAATTTGTCGCATACGACAAATTACGACAAATTGACAGTTGAACCAATTTGTCGCATACGACAAATTGACAGTTGAATCAATTTGTCGCATACGACAAATTGACAGTTGAACCAATTTGTCGCATACGACAAATTGACAGTAGTACCAATTTGTCGCATACGACAAATTGACAGGTGAATCAATTTGTCGCATACGACAAATTGACAGTAGTACCAGTTTGTCGCAAACGGCAAATTGACAGTTGAATCAATTTGTCGCATACGACAAATTGACAGTACTACCAATTTGTCGCATACGACAAATTGACAGTTGAACCAATTTGTCGCACACGACAAATTGACAGTAGTACCAATTTGTCGCATACGACAAATTGACAGGTGAATCAATTTGTCGCAAACGACAAATTGACAGTACTACCAATTTGTCGCATACGACAAATTGACAGTTGAACCAATTTGTCGCATACGACAAATTGGCAGTTGAATCAATTTGTCGCATACGACAAATTGGCAGTTGAATCAATTTGTCGCATACGACAAATTACGACAAATTGACAGTTGAACCAATGTGTCGCATACGACAAATTGACTGTTGAACCAATTTGTCGCATACGACAAATTGACAGTTGAACCAATTTGTCGCATACGACAAATTGACAGTAGTACCAATTTGTCGCATACGACAAATTGACAGTTGAACCAATTTGTCGCATACGACAAATTGACAGTAGTACCAATTTGTCGCATACGACAAATTGACAGTTGAACCAATTTGTCGCATACGACAAATTGACAGTAGTACCAGTTTGTCGCAAACGGCAAATTGACAGTTGAATCAATTTGTCGCATACGACAAATTGACAGTACTACCAATTTGTCGCATACGACAAATTGACAGTTGAACCAATTTGTCGCACACGACAAATTGACAGTTGAACCAATTTGTCGCATACGACAAATTGACAGTAGTACCAATTTGTCGCATACGACAAATTGAGAGTTGAACCAAATTGTCGCATACGACAAATTGACAGTAGCACCAATTTGTCGCATACGACAAATTGACAGTTGAATCAATTTGTCGCATACGACAAATTGACAGTTAAACCAATTTGTCGCATACGACAAATTGGCAGTTAAATCAATTTGTCGCATACGACAAATTACGACAAATTGACAGTTGAACCAATTTGTCGCATACGACAAATTGACAGTTGAATCAATTTGTCGCAAACGACAAATTGACAGTTGAACCAATTTGTCGCATACGACAAATTGACAGTAGTACCAATTTGTCGCAAACGACAAATTGACAGTTGAACCAATTTGTCGCACACGACAAATTGACAGTTGAACCAATTTGTCGCAAACGACAAATTACGACAAATTGACAGTTGAACCAATTTGTCGCATACGACAAATTGACAGTTGAATCAATTTGTCGCAAACGACAAATTGACAGGTGAATCAATTTGTCGCATACGACAAATTGACAGTTGAACCAATTTGTCGCATGCGACAAATTGACAGTTGAATCAATTTGTTGCATACGATAAATTGACAGCTTAATCAATTTGTCGCATACGACAAATTGACAGTTGAACCAATTTGTCGCATACGACAAATTGACAGTTGAACCAATTTGTCGCATACGACAAATTGACAGTAGTACCAATTTGTCGCATACGACAAATTGACAGTTGAACCAATTTGTCGCATACGACAAATTGACAGTAGTACCAATTTGTCGCAAACGGCAAATTGACAGTTGAATCAATTTGTCGCATACGACAAATTGACAGTTAAACCAATTTGTCGCATACTACAATTTGGCAGTTGAATCAATTTGTCGCATACGACAAATTACGACAAATTGACAGTTGAACCAATTTGTCGCATACGACAAATTGACAGTTGAATCAATTTGTCGCATACGACAAATTGACAGTTGAACCAATTTGTCGCATACGACAAATTGACAGTAGTACCAATTTGTCGCATACGACAAATTGACAGGTGAATCAATTTGTCGCATACGACAAATTGACAGTAGTACCAGTTTGTCGCAAACGGCAAATTGACAGTTGAATCAATTTGTCGCATACGACAAATTGACAGTACTACCAATTTGTCGCATACGACAAATTGACAGTTGAACCAATTTGTCGCACACGACAAATTGACAGTAGTACCAATTTGTCGCATACGACAAATTGACAGGTGAATCAATTTGTCGCAAACGACAAATTGACAGTACTACCAATTTGTCGCATACGACAAATTGACAGTTGAACCAATTTGTCGCATACGACAAATTGGCAGTTGAATCAATTTGTCGCATACGACAAATTGGCAGTTGAATCAATTTGTCGCATACGACAAATTACGACAAATTGACAGTTGAACCAATGTGTCGCATACGACAAATTGACTGTTGAACCAATTTGTCGCATACGACAAATTGACA
Source organism: Oscheius myriophilus (assembly GCA_964057215.1). Taxonomy (NCBI): domain Eukaryota; kingdom Metazoa; phylum Nematoda; class Chromadorea; order Rhabditida; family Rhabditidae; genus Oscheius; species Oscheius myriophilus. The sequence continues at coordinate 7,919,650 of OZ059904.1, forward strand.
GTTGAACCAATTTGTCGCATACGACAAATTGACAGTAGTACCAATTTGTCGCATACGACAAATTGACAGTTGAACCAATTTGTCGCATACGACAAATTGACAGTAGTACCAATTTGTCGCATACGACAAATTGACAGTTGAACCAATTTGTCGCATACGACAAATTGACAGTAGTACCAGTTTGTCGCAAACGGCAAATTGACAGTTGAATCAATTTGTCGCATACGACAAATTGACAGTACTACCAATTTGTCGCATACGACAAATTGACAGTTGAACCAATTTGTCGCACACGACAAATTGACAGTTGAACCAATTTGTCGCATACGACAAATTGACAGTAGTACCAATTTGTCGCATACGACAAATTGAGAGTTGAACCAAATTGTCGCATACGACAAATTGACAGTAGCACCAATTTGTCGCATACGACAAATTGACAGTTGAATCAATTTGTCGCATACGACAAATTGACAGTTAAACCAATTTGTCGCATACGACAAATTGGCAGTTAAATCAATTTGTCGCATACGACAAATTACGACAAATTGACAGTTGAACCAATTTGTCGCATACGACAAATTGACAGTTGAATCAATTTGTCGCAAACGACAAATTGACAGTTGAACCAATTTGTCGCATACGACAAATTGACAGTAGTACCAATTTGTCGCATACGACAAATTGACAGGTGAATCAATTTGTCGCATACGACAAATTGACAGTTGAACCAATTTGTCGCATGCGACAAATTGACAGTTGAATCAATTTGTTGCATACGATAAATTGACAGTTGAACCAATTTGTCGCATACGACAAATTGACAGTTGAACCAATTTGTCGCATACGACAAATTGACAGTAGTACCAATTTGTCGCAAACGACAAATTGACAGTACTACCATTTTGTCGCATACGACAAATTGACAGTTGAACCAATTTGTCGCATACGACAAATTGGCAGTTGAATCAAATTGTCGCATACGACAAATTACGACAAATTGACAGTTGAACCAATTTGTCGCATACGACAAATTGACAGTTGAACCAATTTGTCGCATACGACAAATTGACAGTAGTACCAATTTGTCGCAAACGGCAAATTGACAGTTGAATCAATTTGTCGCATACGACAAATTGACAGTTAAACCAATTTGTCGCATACGACAAATTGGCAGTTGAATCAATTTGTCGCATACGACAAATTACGACAAATTGACAGTTGAACCAATTTGTCGCATACGACAAATTGACAGTTGAATCAATTTGTCGCATACGACAAATTGACAGTTGAACCAATTTGTCGCATACGACAAATTGACAGTAGTACCAATTTGTCGCATACGACAAATTGACAGGTGAATCAATTTGTCGCATACGACAAATTGACAGTAGTACCAGTTTGTCGCAAACGGCAAATTGACAGTTGAATCAATTTGTCGCATACGACAAATTGACAGTACTACCAATTTGTCGCATACGACAAATTGACAGTTGAACCAAATTGTCGCACACGACAAATTGACAGTTGAACCAATTTGTCGCATACGACAAATTGACAGTAGTACCAATTTGTCGCATACGACAAATTAAGAGTTGAACCAAATTGTCGCATACGACAAATTGACAGTAGCACCAATTTGTCGCATACGACAAATTGACAGTTGAATCAATTTGTCGCATACGACAAATTGACAGTTAAACCAATTTGTCGCATACGACAAGTTGACAGTTGAACCAATTTGTCGCATACGACAAATTGACAGTAATACCAATTTGTCGCATACGACAAATTGACAGTTGAACCAATTTGTCGCATACGACAAATTGACAGTTGAATCAATTTGTCGCATACGACAAATTGACAGTTGAACCAATTTGTCGCTTACGACAAATTGACAGTAGTACCAATTTGTCGCAAACGACAAATTGACAGTTGAACCATTTTGTCGCATACGACAAATTGACAGTTGAATCAATTTGTCGCATACGACAAATTGACAGTAGTACCAATTTGTCGCAAACGACAAATTGACAGTACTACCAATTTGTCGCATACGACAAATTGACAGTTGAACCAATTTGTCGCATACGACAAATTGGCAGTTGAATCAATTTGTCGCATACGACAAATTACGACAAATTGACAGTTGAATCAATTTGTCGCATTCGACAAATTGACTGTTGAACCAATTTGTCGCATACGACAAATTGACAGTTGAACCAATTTGTCGCATACGACAAATTGACAGTTGAATCAATTTGTCGCATACGACAATATGACAGTAGTACCAATTTGTCGCATACGACAAATTGACAGTTGAACCAATTTGTCGCATGCGACAAATTGACAGTTGAATCAATTTGTCGCATACGACAAATTGACAGTAGTACCAGTTTGTCGCATACGACAAATTGACAGTTGAACCAATTTGTCGCATACGACAAATTGACAGTAGTACCAATTTGTCGCAAACGACAAATTGACAGTTGAACCATTTTGTCGCATACGACAAATTGACAGTTGAATCAATTTGTCGCATACGACAAATTGACAGTACTACCAATTTGTCGCATACGACAAATTGACAGTTGAACCAATTTGTCGCTAACGACAAATTGGCAGTTGAATCAATTTGTCGCATACGACAAATTACGACAAATTGACAGTTGAACCAATTTGTCGCATACGACAAATTGACTGTTGAACCAATTTGTCGCATACGACAAATTGACAGTTGAACCAATTTGTCGCATACGACAAATTGACAGTAGTACCAATTTGTCGCAAACGACAAATTGACAGGTGAATCAATTTGTCGCATACGACAAATTGACAGTTGAACCAATTTGTCGCAAGCGACAAATTGACAGTTGAATCAGTTTGTCGCATACGATAAATTGACAGCTGAATCAATTTGTCGCATACGACAAATTGACAGTTGAACCAATTTGTCGCATACGACAAATTGACAGTAGTACCAATTTGTCGCAAACGACAAATTGACAGTACTACCATTTTGTCGCATACGACAAATTGACAGTTGAACCATACGACAAATTGGCAGTTGAATCAATTTGTCGCATACGACAAATTACGACAAATTGACAGTTGAACCAATTTGTCGCATACGACAAATTGACAGTTGAACCAATTTGTCGCATACGACAAATTGACAGTAGTACCAATTTGTCGCATACGACAAATTGACAGTTGAACCAATTTGTCGCATACGACAAATTGACAGTAGTACCAATTTGTCGCAAACGGCAAATTGACAGTTGAATCAATTTGTCGCAAACGACAAATTGACAGTACTACCAATTTGTCGCATACGACAAATTGACAGTTGAATTAATTTGTCGCATACGACAAATTGACAGTTGAACCAATTTGTCGTATACGACAAATTGACAGTAGTACCAATTTGTCGCATACGACAAATTGACAGTTGAACCAATTTGTCGCATGCGACAAATTGACAGTTGAATCATTTTGTCGCATACGATAAATTGACAGTTGAATCAATTTGTCGCATACGACAAATTGACAGTTGAACCAATTTGTCGCATACGACAAATTGACAGTAGTACCAATTTGTCGCAAACGACAAATTGACAGTTGAACCAATTTGTCGCATACGACAAATTGACAGTTGAATCAATTTGTCGCATACGACAAATTGACAGTTGAACCAATTTGTCGCATACGACAAATTGACACAAATTGATTCAACTGTCAATTTGTCGCATACGACAAATTGACAGTTGAATCAATTTGTCGCATACGATAAATTGACAGTTGAACCAATTTGTCGCATACGACAAATTGACAGTAGTTCCAATTTGTCGCAAACGACAAATTGACGGTTGAACCAATTTGTCGCATACGACAAATTGACAGTTGAACCAATTTGTCGCATACGACAAATTCACAGTAGTACCAATTTGTCGCAAACGGCAAATTGACAGTTGAATCAATTTGTCGCATTCGACAAAATGACAGTACTACCAATTTGTCGCATACGACAAATTGACAGTTGAATTAATTTGTCGCATACGACAAATTGACAGTTGAACCAATTTGTCGTATACGACAATATGACAGTAGTACCAATTTGTCGCATACGACAAATTGACAGTTGAACCAATTTGTCGCATGCGACAAATTGACAGTTGAATCAATTTGTCGCTTACGATAAATTGACAGTTGAATCAATTTGTCGCATACGACAAATTGACAGTTGAATCAATTTGTCGCATACGACAAATTGACAGTACTACCAATTTGTCGCATACGACAAATTGACAGTTGAACCAATTTGTCGCTAACGACAAATTGGCAGTTGAATCAATTTGTCGCATACGACAAATTACGACAAATTGACAGTTGAACCAATTTGTCGCATACGACAAATTGACTGTTGAACCAATTTGTCGCATACGACAAATTGACAGTTGAACCAATTTGTCGCATACGACAAATTGACAGTAGTACCAATTTGTCGCAAACGACAAATTGACAGTTGAACCAATTTGTCGCATACGACAAATTGACAGTTGAATCAATTTGTCGCATACGACAAATTGACAGTTGAACCAATTTGTCGCATACGACAAATTGACAGTAGTACCAAATTGTCGCAAACGACAAATTGACAGTACTACCAATTTGTCGCATACGACAAATTGACAGTTGAACCAATTTGTCGCATACGACAAATTGGCAGTTGAATCAATTTGTCGCATACGACAAATTACGACAAATTGACAGTTGAACCAATTTGTCGCATACGACAAATTGACAGTTGAACCAATTTGTCGCATACGACAAATTGACAGTAGTACCAATTTGTCGCATACGACAAATTGACAGTTGAACCAATTTGTCGCATACGACAAATTGACAGTAGTACCAATTTGTCGCAAACGGCAAATTGACAGTTGAATCAATTTGTCGCATACGACAAAATTGGTTTAACTGTCAATTTGTCGCATACGACAAATTGACAGTTGAATTAATTTGTCGCATACGACAAATTGACAGGTGAATCAATTTGTCGCATACGACAAATTGACAGTTGAACCAATTTGTCGCATGCGACAAATTGACAGTTGAATCAATTTGTCGCATACGATAAATTGACAGTTGAATCAATTTGTCGCATACGACAAATTGACAGTTGAACCAATTTGTCGCATACGACAAATTGACAGTAGTACCAATTTGTCGCAAACGACAAATTGACAGTTGAACCAATTTGTCGCATACGACAAATTGACAGTTGAATCAATTTGTCGCATACGACAAGTTGACAGTTGAACCAATTTGTCGCATACGACAAATTGACAGTAGTACCAATTTGTCGCAAACGACAAATTGACACTACTACCATTTTGTCGCATACGACAAATTGACAGTTGAACCAATTTGTCGCATACGACAAATTGGCAGTTGAATCAATTTGTCGCATACGACAAATTACGACAAATTGACAGTTGAACCAATTTGTCGCATACGACAAATTGACAGTTGAACCAATTTGTCGCATACGACAAATTGACAGTAGTACCAATTTGTCGCATACGACAAATTGACAGTTGAACCAATTTGTCGCATACGACAAATTGACAGTAGTACCAATTTGTCGCAAACAGCAAATTGACAGTTGAATCAATTTGTCGCATACGACAAATTGACAGTACTACCAATTTGTCGCATACGACAAATTGACAGTTGAATTAATTTGTCGCATACGACAAATTGACAGTTGAACCAATTTGTCGTATACGACAAATTGACAGTAGTACCAATTTGTCGCATACGACAAATTGACAATTGAACCAATTTGTCGCATGCGACAAATTGACAGTTGAATCAATTTGTCGCATACGATAAATTGACAGTTGAATCAATTTGTCGCATACGACAAATTGACAGTTGAACCAATTTGTCGCATACGACAAATTGACAGTAGTACCAATTTGTCGCAAACGACAAATTGACAGTTGAACCAATTTGTCGCATACGACAAATTGACAGTTGAATCAATTTGTCGCATACGACAAATTGACAGTAGTACCAATTTGTCGCAAACGACAAATTGACAGTACTACCAATTTGTCGCATACGACAAATTGACAGTTAAACCAATTTGTCGCATACGACAAATTGGCAGTTGAATCAATTTGTCGCATACGACAAATTACGACAAATTGACAGTTGAACCAATGTGTCGCATACGACAAATTGACTGTTGAACCAATTTGTCGCATACGACAAATTGACAGTTGAACTAATTTGTCGCATACGACAAATTGACAGTAGTACCAATTTGTCGCATACGACAAATTGACAGTTGAACCATTTTGTCGCATACGACAAATTGACAGTAGTACCAATTTGTCGCATACGACAAATTGACAGTTGAACCAATTTGTCGCATACGACAAATTGACAGTAGTACCAGTTTGTCGCAAACGGCAAATTGACAGTTGAATCAATTTGTCGCATACGACAAATTGACAGTACTACCAATTTGTCGCATACGACAAATTGACAGTTGAACCAATTTGTCGCACACGACAAATTGACAGTTGAACCAATTTGTCGCAAACGACAAATTGACAGTAGTACCAATTTGTCGCATACGACAAATTGAGAGTTGAACCAAATTGTCGCATACGACAAATTGACAGTAGCACCAATTTGTCGCATACGACAAATTGACAGTTGAATCAATTTGTCGCATACGACAAATTGACAGTTAAACCAATTTGTCGCATACGACAAATTGGCAGTTAAATCAATTTGTCGCATACGACAAATTACGACAAATTGACAGTTGAACCAATTTGTCGCATACGACAAATTGACAGTTGAATCAATTTGTCGCATACGACAAATTGACAGTTGAACCAATTTGTCGCATACGACAAATTGACAGTAGTACCAATTTGTCGCATACGACAAATTGACAGGTGAATCAATTTGTCGCATACGACAAATTGACAGTTGAACCAATTTGTCGCATGCGACAAATTGACAGTTGAATCAATTTGTTGTATACGATAAATTGACAGCTGAATCAATTTGTCGCATACGACAAATTGACAGTTGAACCAATTTGTCGCATACGACAAATTGACAGTTGAACCAATTTGTCGCATACGACAAATTGACAGTAGTACCAATTTGTCGCAAACGACAAATTGACAGTACTACCATTTTGTCGCATACGACAAATTGACAGTTGAACCAATTTGTCGCATACGACAAATTGGCAGTTGAATCAATTTGTCGCATACGACAAATTGACAGTTAAACCAATTTGTCGCATACGACAAATTGACAGTTGAATTAATTTGTCGCATACGACAAATTGACAGGTGAATCAATTTGTCGCATACGACAAATTGACAGTTGAACCAATTTGTCGCATGCGACAAATTGACAGTTGAATCAATTTGTCGCATACGATAAATTGACAGTTGAATCAATTTGTCGCATACGACAAATTGACAGTTGAACCAATTTGTCGCATACGACAAATTGACAGTAGTACCAATTTGTCGCAAACGACAAATTGACAGTTGAACCAATTTGTCGCATACGACAAATTGACAGTTGAATCAATTTGTCGCATACGACAAGTTGACAGTTGAACCAATTTGTCGCATACGACAAATTGACAGTAGTACCAATTTGTCGCAAACGACAAATTGACACTACTACCATTTTGTCGCATACGACAAATTGACAGTTGAACCAATTTGTCGCATACGACAAATTGGCAGTTGAATCAATTTGTCGCATACGACAAATTACGACAAATTGACAGTTGAACCAATTTGTCGCATACGACAAATTGACAGTTGAACCAATTTGTCGCATACGACAAATTGACAGTAGTACCAATTTGTCGCATACGACAAATTGACAGTTGAACCAATTTGTCGCATACGACAAATTGACAGTAGTACCAATTTGTCGCAAACAGCAAATTGACAGTTGAATCAATTTGTCGCATACGACAAATTGACAGTACTACCAATTTGTCGCATACGACAAATTGACAGTTGAATTAATTTGTCGCATACGACAAATTGACAGTTGAACCAATTTGTCGTATACGACAAATTGACAGTAGTACCAATTTGTCGCATACGACAAATTGACAATTGAACCAATTTGTCGCATGCGACAAATTGACAGTTGAATCAATTTGTCGCATACGATAAATTGACAGTTGAATCAATTTGTCGCATACGACAAATTGACAGTTGAACCAATTTGTCGCATACGACAAATTGACAGTAGTACCAATTTGTCGCAAACGACAAATTGACAGTTGAACCAATTTGTCGCATACGACAAATTGACAGTTGAATCAATTTGTCGCATACGACAAATTGACAGTAGTACCAATTTGTCGCAAACGACAAATTGACAGTACTACCAATTTGTCGCATACGACAAATTGACAGTTAAACCAATTTGTCGCATACGACAAATTGGCAGTTGAATCAATTTGTCGCATACGACAGATTACGACAAATTGACAGTTGAACCAATGTGTCGCATACGACAAATTGACTGTTGAACCAATTTGTCGCATACGACAAATTGACAGTTGAACTAATTTGTCGCATACGACAAATTGACAGTAGTACCAATTTGTCGCATACGACAAATTGACAGTTGAACCATTTTGTCGCATACGACAAATTGACAGTAGTACCAATTTGTCGCATACGACAAATTGACAGTTGAACCAATTTGTCGCATACGACAAATTGACAGTAGTACCAGTTTGTCGCAAACGGCAAATTGACAGTTGAATCAATTTGTCGCATACGACAAATTGACAGTACTACCAATTTGTCGCATACGACAAATTGACAGTTGAACCAATTTGTCGCACACGACAAATTGACAGTTGAACCAATTTGTCGCAAACGACAAATTGACAGTAGTACCAATTTGTCGCATACGACAAATTGAGAGTTGAACCAAATTGTCGCATACGACAAATTGACAGTAGCACCAATTTGTCGCATACGACAAATTGACAGTTGAATCAATTTGTCGCATACGACAAATTGACAGTTAAACCAATTTGTCGCATACGACAAATTGGCAGTTAAATCAATTTGTCGCATACGACAAATTACGACAAATTGACAGTTGAACCAATTTGTCGCATACGACAAATTGACAGTTGAATCAATTTGTCGCATACGACAAATTGACAGTTGAACCAATTTGTCGCATACGACAAATTGACAGTAGTACCAATTTGTCGCATACGACAAATTGACAGGTGAATCAATTTGTCGCATACGACAAATTGACAGTTGAACCAATTTGTCGCATGCGACAAATTGACAGTTGAATCAATTTGTTGCATACGATAAATTGACAGCTGAATCAATTTGTCGCATACGACAAATTGACAGTTGAACCAATTTGTCGCATACGACAAATTGACAGTTGAACCAATTTGTCGCATACGACAAATTGACAGTAGTACCAATTTGTCGCAAACGACAAATTGACAGTACTACCATTTTGTCGCATACGACAAATTGACAGTTGAACCAATTTGTCGCATACGACAAATTGGCAGTTGAATCAATTTGTCGCATACGACAAATTACGACAAATTGACAGTTGAACCAATTTGTCGCATACGACAAATTGACAGTTGAACCAATTTGTCGCATACGACAAATTGACAGTAGTACCAATTTGTCGCATACGACAAATTGACAGTTGAACCAATTTGTCGCATACGACAAATTGACAGTAGTACCAATTTGTCGCAAACGGCAAATTGACAGTTGAATCAATTTGTCGCATACGACAAATTGACAGTTAAACCAATTTGTCGCATACGACAAATTGGCAGTTGAATCAATTTGTCGCATACGACAAATTACGACAAATTGACAGTTGAACCAATTTGTCGCATACGACAAATTGACAGTTGAATCAATTTGTCGCATACGACAAATTGACAGTTGAACCAATTTGTCGCATACGACAAATTGACAGTAGTACCAATTTGTCGCATACGACAAATTGACAGGTGAATCAATTTGTCGCATACGACAAATTGACAGTTGAACCAATTTGTCGCATGCGACAAATTGACAGTTGAATCAGTTTGTTGCATACGATAAATTGACAGCTGAATCAATTTGTCGCATACGACAATTTGACAGTTGAACCAATTTGTCGCATACGACAAATTGACAGTTGAACCAATTTGTCGCATACGACAAATTGACAGTAGTACCAATTTGTCGCAAACGACAAATTGACAGTACTACCATTTTGTCGCAAACGACAAATTGACAGTTGAACCAATTTGTCGCATACGACAAATTGGCAGTTGAATCAATTTGTCGCATACGACAAATTACGACAAATTGACAGTTGAACCAATTTGTCGCATACGACAAATTGACAGTAGTACCAATTTGTCGCATACGACAAATTGACAGTTAAACCAATTTGTCGCATACGACAAATTGACAGTAGTACCAATTTGTCGCATACGACAAATTGACAGTTGAACCAATTTGTCGCATACGACAAATTGACAGTACTACCAATTTGTCGCATACGACAAATTGACAGTTGAATTATATTGTCGCATACGACAAATTGACAGTTGAACCAATTTCTCGTATACGACAAATTGACAGTAGTACCAATTTGTCGCATACGACAAATTGACAGTTGAACCAATTTGTCGCATGCGACAAATTGACAGTTGAATCATTTTGTCGCATACGATAAATTGACAGTTGAATCAATTTGTCGCATACGACAAATTGACAGTTGAACCAATTTGTCGCATACGACAAATTGACAGTAGTACCAATTTGTCGCAAACGACAAATTGACAGTTGAACCAATTTGTCGCATACGACAAATTGACAGTTGAATTAATTTGTCGCATACGACAAATTGACAGTAGTACCAATTTGTCGCAAACGACAAATTGACAGTACTACCAATTTGTCGCATACGACAAATTGACAGTTGAACCAATTTGTCGCATACGACAAATTGGCAGTTGAATCAATTTGTCGCATACGACAAATTACGACAAATTGACAGTTGAACCAATTTGTCGCATACGACAAATTGACAGTAGTACCAATTTGTCGCATACGACAAATTGACAGTTGAACCAATTTGTCGCATACGACAAATTGACAGTAGTACCAATTTGTCGCATACGACAAATTGACAGTTGAACCAATTTGTCGCATACGACAAATTGACAGTAGTACCAGTTTGTCGCAAACGGCAAATTGACAGTTGAATCAATTTGTCGCATACGACAAATTGACAGTACTACCAATTTGTCGCATACGACAAATTGACAGTAGTACCAATTTGTCGCAAACGACAAATTGACAGTACTACCAATTTGTCGCATACGACAAATTGACAGTTGAACCAATTTGTCGCATACGACAAATTGGCAGTTGAATCAATTTGTCGCATACGACAAATTACGACAAATTGACAGTTGAATCAATTTGTCGCATACGACAAATTACGACAAATTGACAGTTGAACCAATTTGTCGCATACGACAAATTGACAGTAGTACCAATTTGTCGCATACGACAAATTGACAGTTGAACCAATTTGTCGCATACGACAAATTGACAGTAGTACCAATTTGTCGCATACGACAAATTGACAGTTGAACCAATTTGTCGCATACGACAAATTGACAGTAGTACCAGTTTGTCGCAAACGGCAAATTGACAGTTGAATCAATTTGTCGCATACGACAAATTGACAGTACTACCAATTTGTCGCATACGACAAATTGACAGTAGTACCAATTTGTCGCAAACGACAAATTGACAGTACTACCAATTTGTCGCATACGACAAATTGACAGTTGAACCAATTTGTCGCATACGACAAATTGGCAGTTGAATCAATTTGTCGCATACGACAAATTACGACAAATTGACAGTTGAACCAATTTGTCGCATACGACAAATTGACAGTAGTACCAATTTGTCGCATACGACAAATTGACAGTTGAACCAATTTGTCGCATACGACAAATTGACAGTAGTACCAATTTGTCGCATACGACAAATTGAGAGTTGAACCAAATTGTCGCATACGACAAATTGACAGTTGAATCAATTTGTCGCATACGACAAATTACGACAAATTGACAGTTGAACCAATTTGTCGCATACGACAAATTGACAGTAGTACCAATTTGTCGCATACGACAAATTGACAGTTGAACCAATTTGTCGCATACGACAAATTGACAGTAGTACCAATTTGTCGCATACGACAAATTGACACTTGAACCAATTTGTCGCATACGACAAATTGACTGTAGTACCAGTTTGTCGCAAACGGCAAATTGACAGTTGAATTAATTTGTCGCATACGACAAATTGACAGTACTACCAATTTGTCGCATACGACAAATTGACAGTTGAACTAATTTGTCGCACACGACAAATTGACAGTTGAACCAATTTGTCGCATACGACAAATTGACAGTAGTACCAATTTGTCGCATACGACAAATTGAGAGTTGAACCAAATTGTCGCATACGACAAATTGACAGTAGCACCAATTTGTCGCATACGACAAATTGACAGTTGAATCAATTTGTCGCATACGACAAATTGACAGTTAAACCAATTTGTCGCATACGACAAATTGGCAGTTGAATCAATTTGTCGCATACGACAAATTACGACAAATTGACAGTTGAACCAATTTGTCGCTTACGACAAATTGACAGTTGAATCAATTTGTCGCATACGACAAGTTGACAGTTGAACCAATTTGTCGCATACGACAAATTGACAGTAGTACCAATTTGTCGCATACGACAAATTGACAGTTGAACCAATTTGTCGCATACGACAAATTGACAGTTGAATCAATTTGTCGCATACGACAAATTGACAGTAGTACCAATTTGTCGCAAACGACAAACTGACAGTACTACCAATTTGTCGCATACGACAAATTGACAGTTGAACCAATTTGTCGCATACGACAAATTGGCAGTTGAATCAATTTGTCGCATACGACAAATTACGACAAGTTGACAGTTGAACCAATTTGTCGCATACGACAAATTGACAGTAGTACCAATTTGTCGCAAACGACAAATTGACAGTACTACCAAATTGTCGCATACGACAAATTGACAGTTGAACCAATTTGTCGCATACAACAAATTGGCAGTTGAACCAATTTGTCGCAGGTACTACTGTCAATTTGTCGTATGCGACAAATTGGTTCAACTGTCAATTTGTCGTATGCGACAAATTGGTAGTACTGTCAATTTGTCGTAATTTGTCGTATGCGACAAATTGATTCAACTGCCAATTTGTCGTATGCGACAAATTGGTTCAACTGTCAATTTGTCGTATGCGACAAAATGGTAGTACTGTCAATTTGTCGTTTGCGACAAATTGGTACTACTGTCAATTTGTCGTATGCGACAAATTGGTTCAACTGTCAATTTGTCGTATGCGACAAATTGATTCACCTGTCAATTTGTCGTATGCGACAAATTGGTACTACTGTCAATTTGTCGTATGCGACAAATTGGTTCAACTGTCAATTTGTCGTATGCGACAATTTGGTTCAACTCTCAATTTGTCGTATGCGACAAATTGGTACTACTGTCAATTTGTCGTATGCGACAAATTGGTTCAACTGTCAATTTGTCGTGTGCGACAAATTGGTTCAACTGTCAATTTGTCGTATGCGACAAATTGGTAGTACTGTCAATTTGTCGTTCGCGACAAATTGATTCAACTGTCAATTTGCCGTTTGCGACAAACTGGTACTACTGTCAATTTGTCGTATGCGACAAATTGGTTCAACTGTCAATTTGTCGTATGCGACAAATTGGTACTACTGTCAATTTGTCGTATGCGACAAATTGGTTCAACTGTCAATTTGTCGTATGCGACAAATTGGTACTACTGTCAATTTGTCGTATGCGACAAATTGGTTCAACTGTCAATTTGTCGTATGCGACAAATTGGTTCAACAGTCAATTTGTCGTATGCGACACATTGGTTCAACTGTCAATTTGTCGTAATTTGTCGTATGCGACAAATTGATTCAACTGCCAATTTGTCGTATGCGACAAATTGGTTTAACTGTCAATTTGTCGTATGCGACAAATTGGTAGTACTGTCAATTTGTCGTTTGCGACAAATTGGTACTACTGTCAATTTGTCGTATGCGACAAATTGATTCAACTGTCAATTTGTCGTATGCGACAATTTGGTTCAACTGTCAATTTGTCGTTTGCGACAAATTGGTACTACTGTCAATTTGTCGTACGCGACAAATTGGTTCAACTGTCAATTTGTCGTATGCGACAAATTGATTCAACTGTCAATTTATCGTATGCGACAAATTGATTCAACTGTCAATTTGTCGCATGCGACAAATTGGTTCAATTGTCAATTTGTCGTATGCGACAAATTGGTACTACTGTCAATTTGTCGTATACGACAAATTGGTTCAACTGTCAATTTGTCGTATGCGACAAATTAATTCAACTGTCAATTTGTCGTATGCGACAAATTGGTAGTACTGTCAATTTGTCGTATGCGACAAATTGATTCAACTGTCAATTTGCTGTTTGCGACAAATTGGTACTACTGTCAATTTGTCGTATGCGACAAATTGGTTCAACTGTCAATTTGTCGTATGCGACAAATTGGTTCAACTGTCACTTTGTCGTAATTTGTCGTATGCGACAAATTGATTCAACTGCCAATTTGTCGTATGCGACAAATTGGTTCAACTGTCAATTTGTCGTATGCGACAAAATGGTAGTACTGTCAATTTGTCGTTTGCGACAAATTGGTACTACTGTCAATTTGTCGTATGCGACAAATTGGTTCAACTGTCAACTTGTCGTATGCGACAAATTGATTCAACTGTCAATTTGTCGTATGCGACAAATTGGTTCAACTGTCAATTTGTCGTTTGCGACAAATTGGTACTACTGTCAATTTGTCGTATGCGACAAATTGGTTCAACTGTCAATTTGTCGTATGCGACAAATTGATTCAACTGTCAATTTATCGTATGCGACAAATTGATTCAACTGTCAATTTGTCGCATGCGACAAATTGGTTCAACTGTCAATTTGTCGTATGCGACAAATTGATTCACCTGTCAATTTGTCGTATGCGACAAATTAATTCAACTGTCAATTTGTCGTATGCGACAAATTGACAGTTAAACCAATTTTGTCGTATGCGACAAATTGATTCAACTGTCAATTTGCCGTTTGCGACAAATTGGTACTACTGTCAATTTGTCGTATGCGACAAATTGGTTCAACTGTCAATTTGTCGTATGCGACAAATTGGTACTACTGTCAATTTGTCGTATGCGACAAATTGGTTCAACTGTCAATTTGTCGTATGCGACAAATTGGTACTACTGTCAATTTGTCGTAATTTGTCGTATGCGACAAATTGATTCAACTGCCAATTTGTCGTATGCGACAAATTGGTTAAACTGTCAATTTGTCGTATGCGACAAATTGGTAGTACTGTCAATTTGTCGTTTGCGACAAATTGGTACTACTGTCAATTTGTCGTATGCGACAAATTGGTTCAACTGTCAATTTGTCGTATGCGACAAATTGATTCAACTGTCAATTTGTCGTATGCGACAAATTGGTTCAACTGTCAATTTGTCGTTTGCGACAAATTGGTACTACTGTCAATTTGTCGTATGCGACAAATTGGTTCAACTGTCAATTTGTCGTATGCGACAAATTGGTTCAACAGTCAATTTGTCGTATGCGACAAATTGGTTCAACTGTCAATTTGTCGTAATTTGTCGTATGCGACAAATTGATTCAACTGCCAATTTGTCGTATGCGACAAATTGGTACTACTGTCAATTTGTCGTATGCGACAAATTGGTGCTACTGTCAATTTGTCGTATGCGACAATTTGGTTCAACTCTCAATTTGTCGTATGCGACAAATTGACAGTTAAACCAATTTTGTCGTATGCGACAAATTGATTCAACTGTCAATTTGCCGTTTGCGACAAATTGGTACTACTGTCAATTTGTCGTATGCGACAAATTGGTTCAACTGTCAATTTGTCGTATGCGACAAATTGGTACTACTGTCAATTTGTCGTAATTTGTCGTATGCGACAAATTGATTCAACTGCCAATTTGTCGTATGCGACAAATTGGTTCAACTGTCAATTTGTCGTATGCGGCAAATTGGTAGTACTGTCAATTTGTCGTTTGCGACAAATTGGTACTACTGTCAATTTGTCGTATGCGACAAATTGGTTCAACTGTCAATTTGTCGTATGCGACAAATTGATTCAACTGTCAATTTGTCGTATGCGACAAATTGGTTCAACTGTCAATTTGTCGTTTGCGACAAATTGGTACTACTGTCAATTTGTCGTATGCGACAAATTGGTTCAACTGTCAATTTGTCGTATGCGACAAATTGGTTCAACAGTCAATTTGTCGTATGCGACAAATTGGTTCAACTGTCAATTTGTCGTAATTTGTCGTATGCGACAAATTGATTCAACTGTCAATTTGTCGTATGCGACAAATTGGTAGTACTGTCAATTTGTCGTTTGCGACAAATTGGTACTACTGTCAATTTGTCGTATGCGACAAATTGACAGTTAAACCAATTTTGTCGTATGCGACAAATTGGTTCAACAGTCAATTTGTCGTATGCGACAAATTGGTTCAACTGTCAATTTGTCGTAATTTGTCGTATGCGACAAATTGATTCAACTGCCAATTTGTCGTATGCGACAAATTGGTACTACTGTCAATTTGCCGTATGCGACAAATTGGTTCAACTGTCAATTTGTCGTATGCGACAAATTGGTTCAACTGTCAATTTGTCGTAATTTGTCGTATGCGACAAATTGGTACTACTGTCAATTTGTCGTATGCGACAAATTGGTGCTACTGTCAATTTGTCGTATGCGACAATTTGGTTCAACTCTCAATTTGTCGTATGCGACAAATTGACAGTTAAACCAATTTTGTCGTATGCGACAAATTGATTCAACTGTCAATTTGCCGTTTGCGACAAATTGGTACTACTGTCAATTTGTCGTATGCGACAAATTGGTTCAACTGTCAATTTGTCGTATGCGACAAATTGGTACTACTGTCAATTTGTCGTATGCGACAAATTGGTTCAACTGTCAATTTGTCGTATGCGACAAATTGGTTCAACTGTCAATTTGTCGTAATTTGTCGTATGCGACAAATTGATTCAACTGCCAATTTGTCGTATGCGACAAATTGGTAGTACTGTCAATTTGTCGTTTGCGACAAATTGGTACTACTGTCAATTTGTCGTATGCGACAAATTGGTTCAACTGTCAATTTGTCGTATGCGACAAATTGATTCAACTGTCAATTTGTCGTATGCGACAAATTGGTTCAACTGTCAATTTGTCGTTTGCGACAAATTGGTACTACTGTCAATTTGTCGTATGCGACAAATTGGTTCAACTGTCAATTTGTCGTATGCGACAAATTGGTTCAACAGTCAATTTTTCGTATGCGACAAATTGGTTCAACTGTCAATTTGTCGTAATTTGTCGTATGCGACAAATTGATTCAACTGCCAATTTGTCGTATGCGACAAATTGGTACTACTGTCAATTTGTCGTATGCGACAAATTGGTGCTACTGTCAATTTGTCGTATGCGACAATTTGGTTCAACTCTCAATTTGTCGTATGCGACAAATTGGTACTACTGTCAATTTGTCGTATGCGACAAATTGGTTCAACTGTCAATTTGTCGTAATTTGTCGTATGCGACAAATTGATTCAACTGCCAATTTGTCGTATGCGACAAATTGGTACTACTGTCAATTTGTCGTATGCGACAAATTGGTAGTACTGTCAATTTGTCGTTTGCGACAAATTGGTACTACTGTCAATTTGTCGTATGCGACAAATTGGTTCAAACTGTCAATTTGTCGTATGCGACAAATTGATTCAACAGTCAATTTGTCGTATGCGACAAATTGGTTCAACTGTCAATTTGTCGTAATTTGTCGTATGCGACAAATTGATTCAACTGTCAATTTGTCGTATGCGACAAATTGGTAGTACTGTCAATTTGTCGTTTGCGACAAATTGGTACTACTGTCAATTTGTCGTATGCGACAAATTGGTTCAACTGTCAATTTGTCGTATGCGACAAATTGATTCAACTGTCAATTTGTCGTATGCGACAAATTGGTTCAACTGTCAATTTGTCGTTTGCGACAAATTGGTACTACTGTCAATTTGTCGTATGCGACAAATTGGTTCAACTGTCAATTTGTCGTATGCGACAAATTGGTTCAACAGTCAATTTGTCGTATGCGACAAATTGGTTCAACTGTCAATTTGTCGTAATTTGTCGTATGCGACAAATTGATTCAACTGCCAATTTGTCGTATGCGACAAATTGGTACTACTGTCAATTTGCCGTATGCGACAAATTGGTTCAACTGTCAATTTGTCGTATGCGACAAATTGGTTCAACTGTCAATTTGTCGTAATTTGTCGTATGCGACAAATTGGTACTACTGTCAATTTGTCGTATGCGACAAATTGGTGCTACTGTCAATTTGTCGTATGCGACAATTTGGTTCAACTCTCAATTTGTCGTATGCGACAAATTGACAGTTAAACCAATTTTGTCGTATGCGACAAATTGATTCAACTGTCAATTTGCCGTTTGCGACAAATTGGTACTACTGTCAATTTGTCGTATGCGACAAATTGGTTCAACTGTCAATTTGTCGTATGCGACAAATTGGTACTACTGTCAATTTGTCGTATGCGACAAATTGGTTCAACTGTCAATTTGTCGTATGCGACAAATTGGTTCAACTGTCAATTTGTCGTAATTTGTCGTATGCGACAAATTGATTCAACTGCCAATTTGTCGTATGCGACAAATTGGTAGTACTGTCAATTTGTCGTTTGCGACAAATTGGTACTACTGTCAATTTGTCGTATGCGACAAATTGGTTCAACTGTCAATTTGTCGTATGCGACAAATTGGTACTACTGTCAATTTGTCGTATGCGACAAATTGGTTCAACTGTCAATTTGTCGTATGCGACAAATTGGTTCAACAGTCAATTTGTCGTATGCGACACATTGGTTCAACTGTCAATTTGTCGTATGCGACAAATTGGTTCAACAGTCAATTTGTCGTATGCGACAAATTGGTTCAACTGTCAATTTGTCGTAATTTGTCGTATGCGACAAATTGATTCAACTGCCAATTTGTCGTATGCGACAAATTGGTACTACTGTAAATTTGTCGTATGCGACAAATTGGTGCTACTGTCAATTTGTCGTATGCGACAATTTGGTTCAACTCTCAATTTGTCGTATGCGACAAATTGGTACTACTGTCAATTTGTCGTATGCGACAAATTGGTTCAACTGTCAATTTGTCGTGTGCGACAAATTGGTTCAACTGTCAATTTGTCGTATGCGACAAATTGGTAGTACTGTCAATTTGTCGTATGCGACAAATTGATTCAACTGTCAATTTGTCGTATGCGACAAATTGGTAGTACTGTCAATTTGTCGTTTGCGACAAATTGGTACTACTGTCAATTTGTCGTATGCGACAAATTGGTTCAACTGTCAATTTGTCGTATGCGACAAATTGATTCAACTGTCAATTTGTCGTATGCGACAAATTGGTTCAACTGTCAATTTGTCGTTTGCGACAAATTGGTACTACTGTCAATTTGTCGTATGCGACAAATTGGTTCAACTGTCAATTTGTCGTATGCGACAAATTGGTTCAACAGTCAATTTGTCGTATGCGACAAATTGGTTCAACTGTCAATTTGTCGTAATTTGTCGTATGCGACAAATTGATTCAACTGCCAATTTGTCGTATGCGACAAATTGGTACTACTGTCAATTTGCCGTATGCGACAAATTGGTTCAACTGTCAATTTGTCGTATGCGACAAATTGGTTCAACTGTCAATTTGTCGTAATTTGTCGTATGCGACAAATTGGTACTACTGTCAATTTGTCGTATGCGACAAATTGGTGCTACTGTCAATTTGTCGTATGCGACAATTTGGTTCAACTCTCAATTTGTCGTATGCGACAAATTGACAGTTAAACCAATTTTGTCGTATGCGACAAATTGGTTCAACTGTCAATTTGTCGTAATTTGTCGTATGCGACAAATTGATTCAACTGCCAATTTGTCGTATGCGACAAATTGGTACTACTGTAAATTTGTCGTATGCGACAAATTGGTGCTACTGTCAATTTGTCGTATGCGACAATTTGGTTCAACTCTCAATTTGTCGTATGCGACAAATTGGTACTACTGTCAATTTGTCGTATGCGACAAATTGGTTCAACTGTCAATTTGTCGTGTGCGACAAATTGGTTCAACTGTCAATTTGTCGTATGCGACAAATTGGTAGTACTGTCAATTTGTCGTATGCGACAAATTGATTCAACTGTCAATTTGTCGTATGCGACAAATTGGTAGTACTGTCAATTTGTCGTTTGCGACAAATTGGTACTACTGTCAATTTGTCGTATGCGACAAATTGGTTCAACTGTCAATTTGTCGTATGCGACAAATTGATTCAACTGTCAATTTGTCGTATGCGACAAATTGGTTCAACTGTCAATTTGTCGTTTGCGACAAATTGGTACTACTGTCAATTTGTCGTATGCGACAAATTGGTTCAACTGTCAATTTGTCGTATGCGACAAATTGGTTCAACAGTCAATTTGTCGTATGCGACAAATTGGTTCAACTGTCAATTTGTCGTAATTTGTCGTATGCGACAAATTGATTCAACTGCCAATTTGTCGTATGCGACAAATTGGTACTACTGTCAATTTGCCGTATGCGACAAATTGGTTCAACTGTCAATTTGTCGTATGCGACAAATTGGTTCAACTGTCAATTTGTCGTAATTTGTCGTATGCGACAAATTGGTACTACTGTCAATTTGTCGTATGCGACAAATTGGTGCTACTGTCAATTTGTCGTATGCGACAATTTGGTTCAACTCTCAATTTGTCGTATGCGACAAATTGACAGTTAAACCAATTTTGTCGTATGCGACAAATTGGTTCAACTGTCAATTTGCCGTTTGCGACAAATTGGTACTACTGTCAATTTGTCGTATGCGACAAATTGGTTCAACTGTCAATTTGTCGTATGCGACAAATTGGTACTACTGTCAATTTGTCGTATGCGACAAATTGGTTCAACTGTCAATTTGTCGTATGCGACAAATTGGTTCAACTGTCAATTTGTCGTAATTTGTCGTATGCGACAAATTGATTCAACTGCCAATTTGTCGTATGCGACAAATTGGTACTACTGTCAATTTGTCGTATGCGACAAATTGGTGCTACTGTCAATTTGTCGTATGCGACAATTTGGTTCAACTCTCAATTTGTCGTATGCGACAAATTGGTACTACTGTCAATTTGTCGTATGCGACAAATTGGTTCAACTGTCAATTTGTCGTGTGCGACAAATTGGTTCAACTGTCAATTTGTCGTATGCGACAAATTGGTAGTACTGTCAATTTGTCGTATGCGACAAATTGATTCAACTGTCAATTTGCCGTTTGCGACAAACTGGTACTACTGTCAATTTGTCGTATGCGACAAATTGGTTCAACTGTCAATTTGTCGTATGCGACAAATTGGTACTACTGTCAATTTGTCGTATGCGACAAATTGGTACTACTGTCAATTTGTCGTATGCGACAAATTGGTTCAACTGTCAATTTGTCGTATGCGACAAATTGGTTCAACAGTCAATTTGTCGTATGCGACACATTGGTTCAACTGTCAATTTGTCGTATGCGACACATTGGTTCAACTGTCAATTTGTCGTAATTTGTCGTATGCGACAAATTGATTCAACTGCCAATTTGTCGTATGCGACAAATTGGTTTAACTGTCAATTTGTCGTATGCGACAAATTGGTAGTACTGTCAATTTGTCGTTTGCGACAAATTGGTACTACTGTCAATTTGTCGTATGCGACAAATTGATTCGACTGTCAATTTGTCGTATGCGACAATTTGGTTCAACTGTCAATTTGTCGTTTGCGACAAATTGGTTCAATTGTCAATTTGTCGTATGCGACAAATTGGTACTACTGTCAATTTGTCGTATACGACAAATTGGTTCAACTGTCAATTTGTCGTATGCGACAAATTGATTCAACTGTCAATTTGCTGTTTGCGACAAATTGGTACTACTGTCAATTTGTCGTATGCGACAAATTGGTTCAAATGTCAATTTGTCGTATGCGACAAATTGGTACTACTGTCAATTTGTCGTATGCGACAAATTGGTTCAACTGTCAATTTGTCGTCTGCGACAATGTGGTTCAACTGTCAATTTGTCGTAATTTGTCGTATGCGACAAATTGATTCAACTGCCAATTTGTCGTATGCGACAAATTGGTTCAACTGTCAATTTGTCGTATGCGACAAAATGGTAGTACTGTCAATTTGTCGTTTGCGACAAATTGGTACTACTGTCAATTTGTCGTATACGACAAATTGGTTCAACTGTCAACTTGTCGTATGCGACAAATTGATTCAACTGTCAATTTGTCGTATGCGACAAATTGGTTCAACTGTCAATTTGTCGTTTGCGACAAATTGGTACTACTGTCAATTTGTCGTATGCGACAAATTGGTTCAACTGTCAATTTGTCGTATGCGACAAATTGATTCAACTGTCAATTTATCGTATGCGACAAATTGATTCAACTGTCAATTTGTCGCATGCGACAAATTGGTTCAACTGTCAATTTGTCGTATGCGACAAATTGATTCACCTGTCAATTTGTCGTATGCGACAAATTGGTAGTACTGTCAATTTGTCGTATGCGACAAATTGATTCAACTGTCAATTTGCCGTTTGCGACAAACTGGTACTACTGTCAATTTGTCGTATGCGACAAATTGGTTCAACTGTCAATTTGTCGTATGCGACAAATTGGTACTACTGTCAATTTGTCGTATGCGACAAATTGGTTCAACTGTCAATTTGTCGTATGCGACAAATTGGTACTACTGTCAATTTGTCGTATGCGACAAATTGGTTCAACTGTCAATTTGTCGTATGCGACAAATTGGTTCAACAGTCAATTTGTCGTATGCGACACATTGGTTCAACTGTCAATTTGTCGTAATTTGTCGTATGCGACAAATTGATTCAACTGCCAATTTGTCGTATGCGACAAATTGGTTTAACTGTCAATTTGTCGTATGCGACAAATTGGTAGTACTGTCAATTTGTCGTTTGCGACAAATTGGTACTACTGTCAATTTGTCGTATGCGACAAATTGATTCAACTGTCAATTTGTCGTATGCGACAATTTGGTTCAACTGTCAATTTGTCGTTTGCGACAAATTGGTACTACTGTCAATTTGTCGTATGCGACAAATTGGTTCAACTGTCAATTTGTCGTATGCGACAAATTGATTCAACTGTCAATTTATCGTATGCGACAAATTGATTCAACTGTCAATTTGTCGCATGCGACAAATTGGTTCAATTGTCAATTTGTCGTATGCGACAAATTGGTACTACTGTCAATTTGTCGTATACGACAAATTGGTTCAACTGTCAATTTGTCGTATGCGACAAATTAATTCAACTGTCAATTTGTCGTATGCGACAAATTGGTAGTACTGTCAATTTGTCGTATGCGACAAATTGATTCAACTGTCAATTTGTCGTATGCGACAAATTGGTAGTACTGTCAATTTGTCGTATGCGACAAATTGGTTCAACTGTCAATTTGCTGTTTGCGACAAATTGGTACTACTGTCAATTTGTCGTATGCGACAAATTGGTTCAACTGTCAATTTGTCGTATGCGACAAATTGGTTCTACTGTCAATTTGTCGTATGCGACAAATTGGTTCAACTGTCAATTTGTCGTATGCGACAAATTGGTTCAACTGTCAATTTGTCGTAATTTGTCGTATGCGACAATTTGATTCAACTGCCAATTTGTCGTATGCGACAAATTGGTTCAACTGTCAATTTGTCGTATGCGACAAAATGGTAGTACTGTCAATTTGTCGTTTGCGACAAATTGGTACTACTGTCAATTTGTCGTATGCGACAAATTGGTTTAACTGTCAACTTGTCGTATGCGACAAATTGATTCAACTGTCAATTTGTCGTATGCGACAAATTGGTTCAACTGTCAATTTGTCGTTTGCGACAAATTGGTACTACTGTCAATTTGTCGTATGCGACAAATTGGTTCAACTGTCAATTTGTCGTATGCGACAAATTGATTCAACTGTCAATTTATCGTATGCGACAAATTGATTCAACTGTCAATTTGTCGCATGCGACAAATTGGTTCAACTGTCAATTTGTCGTATGCGACAAATTGATTCACCTGTCAATTTGTCGTATGCGACAAATTAATTCAACTGTCAATTTGTCGTATGCGACAAATTGACAGTTAAACCAATTTTGTCGTATGCGACAAATTGATTCAACTGTCAATTTGCCGTTTGCGACAAATTGGTACTACTGTCAATTTGTCGTATGCGACAAATTGGTTCAACTGTCAATTTGTCGTATGCGACAAATTGGTACTACTGTCAATTTGTCGTATGCGACAAATTGGTTCAACTGTCAATTTGTCGTATGCGACAAATTGGTTCAACTGTCAATTTGTCGTAATTTGTCGTATGCGACAAATTGATTCAACTGCCAATTTGTCGTATGCGACAAATTGGTTCAACTGTCAATTTGTCGTATGCGACAAATTGGTAGTACTGTCAATTTGTCGTTTGCGACAAATTGGTACTACTGTCAATTTGTCGTATGCGACAAATTGGATCAACTGTCAATTTGTCGTATGCGACAAATTGGTAGTACTGTCAATTTGTCGTTTGCGACAAATTGGTACTACTGTCAATTTGTCGTATGCGACAAATTGATTCAACTGTCAATTTGTCGTATGCGACAAATTGGTTCAACTGTCAATTTGTCGTTTGCGACAAATTGGTACTACTGTCAATTTGTCGTATGCGACAAATTGGTTCAACTGTCAATTTGTCGTATGCGACAAATTGGTTCAACAGTCAATTTGTCGTATGCGACAAATTGGTTCAACTGTCAATTTGTCGTAATTTGTCGTATGCGACAAATTGATTCAACTGCCAATTTGTCGTATGCGACAAATTGGTACTACTGTCAATTTGTCGTATGCGACAAATTGGTTCAACTGTCAATTTGTCGTATGCGACAAATTGATTCAACTGTCAATTTATCGTATGCGACAAATTGATTCAACTGTCAATTTGTCGCATGCGACAAATTGGTTCAACTGTCAATTTGTCGTATGCGACAAATTGGTACTACTGTCATATTGTCGTATACGACAAATTGGTTCAACTGTCAATTTGTCGTATGCGACAAATTAATTCAACTGTCAATTTGTCGTATGCGACAAATTGGTAGTACTGTCAATTTGTCGTATGCGACAAATTGATTCAACTGTCAATTTGCCGTTTGCGACAAATTGGTACTACTGTGAATTTGTCGTATGCGACAAATTGGTTCAACTGTCAATTTGTCGTATGCGACAAATTGATTCAACTGTCAATTTGTCGTATGCGACAAATTGGTTCAACCGTCAATTTGTCGTTTGCGACAAATTGGAACTACTGTCAATTTGTCGTATGCGACAAATTGGTTCAACTGTCAATTTATCGTATGCGACAAATTGATTCAACTGTCAATTTGTCGTATGCGACAAATTGACAGTTGAATCAATTTGTGTCAATTTGTCGTATGCGACAAATTGGTTCAACTGTCAATTTGTCGTATGCGACAAATTGGTTCAACTGTCAATTTGCCGTTTGCGACAAACTGGTACTACTGTCAATTTGTCGTATGCGACAAATTGGTTCAACTGTCAATTTGTCGTATGCGACAAATCGGTACTACTGTCAATTTGTCGTATGCGACAAATTAGTTCAACTGTCAATTTGTCGTATGCGACAAATTGGTACTACTGTCAATTTGTCGTATGCGACAAATTGGTTCAACTGTCAATTTGTCGTATGCGACAAATTGGTTCAACAGTCAATTTGTCGTATGCGACAAATTGGTTCAACTGTCAATTTGTCGTAATTTGTCGTATGCGACAAATTGATTCAACTGCCAATTTGTCGTATGCGACAAATTGGTTCAACTGTCAATTTGCCGTTTGCGACAAATTGGTACTACTGTGAATTTGTCGTATGCGACAAATTGGTTCAACTGTCAATTTGTCGTATGCGTCAAATTGATTCAACTGTCAATTTGTCGTATGCGACAAATTGGTTCAATTGTCAATTTGTCGTATGCGACAAATTGGTACTACTGTCAATTTGTCGTATACGACAAATTGGTTCAACTGTCAATTTGTCGTATGCGACAAATTAATTCAACTGTCAATTTGTCGTATGCGACAAATTGGTAGTACTGTCAATTTGTCGTATGCGACAAATTGATTCAACTGTCAATTTGCTGTTTGCGACAAATTGGTACTACTGTCAATTTGTCGTATGCGACAAATTGGTTCAACTGTCAATTTGTCGTATGCGACTAATTGGTACTACTGTCAATTTGTCGTATGCGACAAATTGGTTCAACTGTCAATTTGTCGTATGCGACAAATTGGTTCAACTGTCAATTTGTCGTAATTTGTCGTATGCGACAAATTGATTCAACTGCCAATTTGTCGTATGCGACAAATTGGTTCAACTGTCAATTTGTCGTATGCGACAAAATGGTAGTACTGTCAATTTGTCGTTTGCGACAAATTGGTACTACTGTCAATTTGTCGTATGCGACAAATTGGTTCAACTGTCAACTTGTCGTATGCGACAAATTGATTCAACTGTCAATTTGTCGTATGCGACAAATTGGTTCAACTGTCAATTTGTCGTTTGCGACAAATTGGTACTACTGTCAATTTGTCGTATGCGACAAATTGGTTCAACTGTCAATTTGTCGTATGCGACAAATTGATTCAACTGTCAATTTATCGTATGCGACAAATTGATTCAACTGTCAATTTGTCGCATGCGACAAATTGGTTCAACTGTCAATTTGTCGTATGCGACAAATTGATTCACCTGTCAATTTGTCGTATGCGACAAATTAATTCAACTGTCAATTTGTCGTATGCGACAAATTGACAGTTAAACCAATTTTGTCGTATGCGACAAATTGATTCAACTGTCAATTTGCCGTTTGCGACAAATTGGTACTACTGTCAATTTGTCGTATGCGACAAATTGGTTCAACTGTCAATTTGTCGTATGCGACAAATTGGTACTACTGTCAATTTGTCGTATGCGACAAATTGGTTCAACTGTCAATTTGTCGTATGCGACAAATTGGTTCAACTGTCAATTTGTCGTAATTTGTCGTATGCGACAAATTGATTCAACTGCCAATTTGTCGTATGCGACAAATTGGTTCAACTGTCAATTTGTCGTATGCGACAAATTGGTAGTACTGTCAATTTGTCGTTTGCGACAAATTGGTACTACTGTCAATTTGTCGTCTGCGACAAATTGGTTCAACTGTCAATTTGTCGTATGCGACAAATTGATTCAACTGTCAATTTGTCGTATGCGACAAATTGGTTCAACTGTCAATTTGTCGTTTGCGACAAATTGGTACTACTGTCAATTTGTCGTATGCGACAAATTGGTTCAACTGTCAATTTGTCGTATGCGACAAATTGGTTCAACAGTCAATTTGTCGTATGCGACAAATTGGTTCAACTGTCAATTTGTCGTAATTTGTCGTATGCGACAAATTGATTCAACTGCCAATTTGTCGTATGCGACAAATTGGTACTACTGTCAATTTGTCGTATGCGACAAATTGGTTCAACTGTCAATTTGTCGTATGCGACAAATTGATTCAACTGTCAATTTATCGTATGCGACAAATTGATTCAACTGTCAATTTGTCGCATGCGACAAATTGGTTCAACTGTCAATTTGTCGTATGCGACAAATTGGTACTACTGTCATATTGTCGTATACGACAAATTGGTTCAACTGTCAATTTGTCGTATGCGACAAGTTAATTCAACTGTCAATTTGTCGTATGCGACAAATTGGTAGTACTGTCAATTTGTCGTATGCGACAAATTGATTCAACTGTCAATTTGCCGTTTGCGACAAATTGGTACTACTGTGAATTTGTCGTATGCGACAAATTGGTTCAACTGTCAATTTGTCGTATGCGACAAATTGATTCAACTGTCAATTTGTCGTATGCGACAAATTGGTTCAACCGTCAATTTGTCGTTTGCGACAAATTGGAACTACTGTCAATTTGTCGTATGCGACAAATTGGTTCAACTGTCAATTTGTCGCATGCGACAAATTGGTTCAACTGTCAATTTGTCGTATGCGACAAATTGGTACTACTGTCATATTGTCGTATACGACAAATTGGTTCAACTGTCAATTTGTCGTATGCGACAAGTTAATTCAACTGTCAATTTGTCGTATGCGACAAATTGGTAGTACTGTCAATTTGTCGTATGCGACAAATTGATTCAACTGTCAATTTGCCGTTTGCGACAAATTGGTACTACTGTGAATTTGTCGTATGCGACAAATTGGTTCAACTGTCAATTTGTCGTATGCGACAAATTGATTCAACTGTCAATTTGTCGTATGCGACAAATTGGTTCAACCGTCAATTTGTCGTTTGCGACAAATTGGAACTACTGTCAATTTGTCGTATGCGACAAATTGGTTCAACTGTCAATTTATCGTATGCGACAAATTGATTCAACTGTCAATTTGTCGTATGCGACAAATTGACAGTTGAATCAATTTGTGTCAATTTGTCGTATGCGACAAATTGGTTCAACTGTCAATTTGTCGTATGCGACAAATTGGTTCAACTGTCAATTTGTCGTATGCGACAAATCGGTACTACTGTCAATTTGTCGTATGCGACAAATTAGTTCAACTGTCAATTTGTCGTATGCGACAAATTGGTTCAACTGTCAATTTGTCGTATGCGACAAATCGGTACTACTGTCAATTTGTCGTATGCGACAAATTAGTTCAACTGTCAATTTGTCGTATGCGACAAATTGATTCAACTGTCAATTTATCGTATGCGACAAATTGATTCAACTGTCAATTTGTCGCATGCGACAAATTGGTTCAACTGTCAATTTGTCGTATGCGACAAATTGGTACTACTGTCATATTGTCGTATACGACAAATTGGTTCAACTGTCAATTTGTCGTATGCGACAAGTTAATTCAACTGTCAATTTGTCGTATGCGACAAATTGGTAGTACTGTCAATTTGTCGTATGCGACAAATTGATTCAACTGTCAATTTGCCGTTTGCGACAAATTGGTACTACTGTGAATTTGTCGTATGCGACAAATTGGTTCAACTGTCAATTTGTCGTATGCGACAAATTGATTCAACTGTCAATTTGTCGTATGCGACAAATTGGTTCAACCGTCAATTTGTCGTTTGCGACAAATTGGAACTACTGTCAATTTGTCGTATGCGACAAATTGGTTCAACTGTCAATTTATCGTATGCGACAAATTGATTCAACTGTCAATTTGTCGTATGCGACAAATTGACAGTTGAATCAATTTGTGTCAATTTGTCGTATGCGACAAATTG
This sequence comes from Oscheius myriophilus, assembly GCA_964057215.1. NCBI lineage: Eukaryota > Metazoa > Nematoda > Chromadorea > Rhabditida > Rhabditidae > Oscheius > Oscheius myriophilus. The sequence continues at coordinate 7,949,453 of OZ059904.1, forward strand.
GTTCAACTGTCAATTTGTCGTATGCGACAAATTGGTTCAACTGTCAATTTGTCGTATGCGACAAATCGGTACTACTGTCAATTTGTCGTATGCGACAAATTAGTTCAACTGTCAATTTGTCGTATGCGACAAATTGGTTCAACTGTCAATTTGTCGTATGCGACAAATCGGTACTACTGTCAATTTGTCGTATGCGACAAATTAGTTCAACTGTCAATTTGTCGTATGCGACAAATTGACAGTTGAATCAATTTGTGTCAATTTGTCGTATGCGACAAATTGGTTCAACTGTCAATTTGTCGTATGCGACAAATTGGTTCAACTGTCAATTTGTCGTATGCGACAAATCGGTACTACTGTCAATTTGTCGTATGCGACAAATTAGTTCAACTGTCAATTTGTCGTATGCGACAAATTGGTTCAACTGTCAATTTGTCGTATGCGACAAATCGGTACTACTGTCAATTTGTCGTATGCGACAAATTAGTTCAACTGTCAATTTGTCGTATGCGACAAATTGGTACTACTGTCAATTTGTCGTATGCGACAAATTGGTTCAACTGTCAATTTGTCGTATGCGACAAATTGGTTCAACAGTCAATTTGTCGTATGCGACAAATTGGTTCAACTGTCAATTTGTCGTAATTTGTCGTATGCGACAAATTGATTCAACTGCCAATTTGTCGTATGCGACAAATTGGTTCAACTGTCAATTTGCCGTTTGCGACAAATTGGTACTACTGTGAATTTGTCGTATGCGACAAATTGGTTCAACTGTCAATTTGTCGTATGCGTCAAATTGATTCAACTGTCAATTTGTCGTATGCGACAAATTGGTTCAACCGTCAATTTGTCGTTTGCGACAAATTGGAACTACTGTCAATTTGTCGTATGCGACAAATTGGTTCAACTGTCAATTTATCGTATGCGACAAATTGATTCAACTGTCAATTTGTCGTATGCGACAAATTGACAGTTGAATCAATTTGTGTCAATTTGTCGTATGCGACAAATTGGTTCAACTGTCAATTTGTCGTATGCGACAAATTGGTTCAACTGTCAATTTGCCGTTTGCGACAAACTGGTACTACTGTCAATTTGTCGTATGCGACAAATTGGTTCAACTGTCAATTTGTCGTATGCGACAAATTGGTACTACTGTCAATTTGTCGTATGCGACAAAATAGTTCAACTGTCAATTTGTCGTATGCGACAAATTGGTACTACTCTCAATTTGTCGTATGCGACAAATTGGTTCAACTGTCAATTTGTCGTATGCGACAAATTGGTTCAACAGTCAATTTGTCGTATGCGACAAATTGGTTCAACTGTCAATTTGTCGTAATTTGTCGTATGCGACAAATTGGTACTACTGCCAATTTGTCGTATGCGACAAATTGGTTCAACTGTCAATTTGTCGTATGCGACAAATTGGTAGTACTGTCAATTTGTCGTTTGCGACAAATTGGTACTACTGTCAATTTGTCGTATGCGACAAATTGATTCAACTGTCAATTTGTCGTATGCGACAAAATGGTTCAACTGTCAATTTGTCGTTTGCGACAAATTGGTACTACTGTCAATTTGTCGTATGCGACAAATTGATTCAACTGTCAATTTGTCGTATGCGACAAAATGGTTCAACTGTCAATTTGTCGTTTGCGACAAATTGGTACTACTGTCAATTTGTCGTAAGCGACAAATTGGTTCAACTGTCAATTTGTCGTATGCGACAAATTGATTCAACTGTCAATTTGTCGTATGCGACAAATTGGTTCAACTGTCAATTTGTCGTATGCGACAAATTGGTACTACTGTCAATTTGTCGTATGCGACAAATTGGTTCAACTGTCAACTTGTCGTATGCGACAAATTGATTCAACTGTCAATTTGTCGTAAGCGACAAATTGGTTCAACTGTCAATTTGTCGTAATTTGTCGTATGCGACAAATTGATTCAACTGCCAATTTGTCGTATGCGACAAATTGGTTTAACTGTCAATTTGTCGTATGCGACAAATTGATTCAACTGTCAATTTGTCGTATGCGACAAATTGGTGCTACTGTCAATTTGTCGTATGCGACAATTTGGTTCAACTCTCAATTTGTCGTATGCGACAAATTGGTACTACTGTCAATTTGTCGTATGCGACAAATTGGTTCAACTGTCAATTTGTCGTGTGCGACAAATTGGTTCAACTGTCAATTTGTCGTATGCGACAAATTGGTAGTACTGTCAATTTGTCGTTTGCGACAAATTAGTACTACTGTCAATTTGTCGTATGCGACAAATTGGTTCAACTGTCAATTTGTCGTATGCGACAAATTGATTCAACTGTCAATTTATCGTATGCGACAAATTGATTCAACTGTCAATTTGTCGCATGCGACAAATTGGTTCAACTGTCAATTTGTCGTATGCGACAAATTGATTCACCTGTCAATTTGTCGTATGCGACAAATTAATTCAACTGTCAATTTGTCGTATGCGACAAATTGACAGTTAAACCAATTTTGTCGTATGCGACAAATTGATTCAACTGTCAATTTGCCGTTTGCGACAAATTGGTACTACTGTCAATTTGTCGTATGCGACAAATTGGTTCAACTGTCAATTTGTCGTATGCGACAAATTGGTACTACTGTCAATTTGTCGTATGCGACAAATTGGTTCAACTGTCAATTTGTCGTATGCGACAAATTGGTTCAACTGTCAATTTGTCGTAATTTGTCGTATGCGACAAATTGGTTCAACTGCCAATTTGTCGTATGCGACAAATTGGTTCAACTGTCAATTTGTCGTATGCGACAAATTGGTAGTACTGTCAATTTGTCGTTTGCGACAAATTGGTACTACTGTCAATTTGTCGTCTGCGACAAATTGGTACTACTGTCAATTTGTCGTCTGCGACAAATTGGTTCAACTGTCAATTTGTCGTATGCGACAAATTGATTCAACTGTCAATTTGCCGTTTGCGACAAATTGGTACTACTGTCAATTTGTCGTATGCGACAAATTGGTTCAACTGTCAATTTGTCGTATGCGACAAATTGATTCAACTGTCAATTTATCGTATGCGACAAATTGATTCAACTGTCAATTTGTCGTATGCGACAAATTGATTCACCTGTCAATTTGTCGTATGCGACAAATTAATTCAACTGTCAATTTGTCGTATGCGACAAATTGACAGTTAAACCAATTTTGTCGTATGCGACAAATTGATTCAACTGTCAATTTGCCGTTTGCGACAAATTGGTACTACTGTCAATTTGTCGTATGCGACAAATTGGTTCAACTGTCAATTTGTCGTATGCGACAAATTGGTACTACTGTCAATTTGTCGTATGCGACAAATTGGTTCAACTGTCAATTTGTCGTATGCGACAAATTGGTTCAACTGTCAATTTGTCGTAATTTGTCGTATGCGACAAATTGATTCAACTGCCAATTTGTCGTATGCGACAAATTGGTTCAACTGTCAATTTGTCGTATGCGACAAATTGGTAGTACTGTCAATTTGTCGTTTGCGACAAATTGGTACTACTGTCAATTTGTCGTCTGCGACAAATTGGTACTACTGTCAATTTGTCGTCTGCGACAAATTGGTTCAACTGTCAATTTGTCGTATGCGACAAATTGATTCAACTGTCAATTTGCCGTTTGCGACAAATTGGTACTACTGTCAATTTGTCGTATGCGACAAATTGGTTCAACTGTCAATTTGTCGTATGCGACAAATTGGTACTACTGTCAATTTGTCGTATGCGACAAATTGGTTCAACTGTCAATTTGTCGTATGCGACAAATTGGTTCAACTGTCAATTTGTCGTAATTTGTCGTATGCGACAAATTGGTTCAACTGTCAATTTGTCGTATGCGACAAATTGGTAGTACTGTCAATTTGTCGTTTGCGACAAATTGGTAGTACTGTCAATTTGTCGTTTGCGACAAATTGGTACTACTGTCAATTTGTCGTCTGCGACAAATTGGTTCAACTGTCAATTTGTCGTATGCGACAAATTGATTCAACTGTCAATTTGCCGTTTGCGACAAATTGGTACTACTGTCAATTTGTCGTATGCGACAAATTGGTTCAACTGTCAATTTGTCGTATGCGACAAATTGGTTCAACTGTCAATTTGTCGTTTGCGACAAATTGGTACTACTGTCAATTTGTCGTATGCGACAAATTGATTCAACTGTCAATTTGTCGTATGCGACAAATTGGTTCAACTGTCAATTTGTCGTTTGCGACAAATTGGTACTACTGTCAATTTGTCGTATGCGACAAATTGGTTCAACTGTCAATTTGTCGTATGCGACAAATTGGTTCAACAGTCAATTTGTCGTATGCGACAAATTGGTTCAACTGTCAATTTGTCGTAATTTGTCGTATGCGACAAATTGATTCAACTGCCAATTTGTCGTATGCGACAAATTGGTACTACTGTCAATTTGTCGTATGCGACAAATTGGTTCAACTGTCAATTTGTCGTATGCGACAAATTGATTCAACTGTCAATTTATCGTATGCGACAAATTGATTCAACTGTCAATTTGTCGCATGCGACAAATTGGTTCAACTGTCAATTTGTCGTATGCGACAAATTGGTACTACTGTCAATTTGTCGTATGCGACAAATTGGTAGTACTGTCAATTTGTCGTATGCGACAAATTGATTCAACTGTCAATTTGCCGTTTGCGACAAATTGGTACTACTGTGAATTTGTCGTATGCGACAAATTGGTTCAACTGTCAATTTGTCGTATGCGACAAATTGATTCAACTGTCAATTTGTCGTATGCGACAAATTGGTTCAACCGTCAATTTGTCGTTTGCGACAAATTGGAACTACTGTCAATTTGTCGTATGCGACAAATTGGTTCAACTGTCAATTTATCGTATGCGACAAATTGATTCAACTGTCAATTTGTCGTATGCGACAAATTGACAGTTGAATCAATTTGTGTCAATTTGTCGTATGCGACAAATTGGTTCAACTGTCAATTTGTCGTATGCGACAAATTGGTTCAACTGTCAATTTGCCGTTTGCGACAAACTGGTACTACTGTCAATTTGTCGTATGCGACAAATTGGTTTAACTGTCAATTTGTCGTATGCGACAAATCGGTACTACTGTCAATTTGTCGTATGCGACAAATTAGTTCAACTGTCAATTTGTCGTATGCGACAAATTGGTACTACTGTCAATTTGTCGTATGCGACAAATTGGTTCAACTGTCAATTTGTCGTATGCGACAAATTGGTTCAACAGTCAATTTGTCGTATGCGACAAATTGGTTCAACTGTCAATTTGTCGTAATTTGTCGTATGCGACAAATTGATTCAACTGCCAATTTGTCGTATGCGACAAATTGGTTCAACTGTCAATTTGCCGTTTGCGACAAATTGGTACTACTGTGAATTTGTCGTATGCGACAAATTGGTTCAACTGTCAATTTGTCGTATGCGTCAAATTGATTCAACTGTCAATTTGTCGTATGCGACAAATTGGTTCAATTGTCAATTTGTCGTATGCGACAAATTGGTACTACTGTCAATTTGTCGTATACGACAAATTGGTTCAACTGTCAATTTGTCGTATGCGACAAATTAATTCAACTGTCAATTTGTCGTATGCGACAAATTGGTAGTACTGTCAATTTGTCGTATGCGACAAATTGATTCAACTGTCAATTTGCTGTTTGCGACAAATTGGTACTACTGTCAATTTGTCGTATGCGACAAATTGGTTCAACTGTCAATTTGTCGTATGCGACAAATTGGTACTACTGTCAATTTGTCGTATGCGACAAATTGGTTCAACTGTCAATTTGTCGTATGCGACAAATTGGTTCAACTGTCAATTTGTCGTAATTTGTCGTATGCGACAAATTGATTCAACTGCCAATTTGTCGTATGCGACAAATTGGTTCAACTGTCAATTTGTCGTATGCGACAAAATGGTAGTACTGTCAATTTGTCGTTTGCGACAAATTGGTACTACTGTCAATTTGTCGTATGCGACAAATTGGATCAACTGTCAACTTGTCGTATGCGACAAATTGATTCAACTGTCAATTTGTCGTATGCGACAAATTGGTTCAACTGTCAATTTGTCGTTTGCGACAAATTGGTACTACTGTCAATTTGTCGTATGCGACAAATTGGTTCAACTGTCAATTTGTCGTATGCGACAAATTGATTCAACTGTCAATTTATCGTATGCGACAAATTGATTCAACTGTCAATTTGTCGCATGCGACAAATTGGTTCAACTGTCAATTTGTCGTATGCGACAAATTGATTCACCTGTCAATTTGTCGTATGCGACAAATTAATTCAACTGTCAATTTGTCGTATGCGACAAATTGACAGTTAAACCAATTTTGTCGTATGCGACAAATTGATTCAACTGTCAATTTGCCGTTTGCGACAAATTGGTACTACTGTCAATTTGTCGTATGCGACAAATTGGTTCAACTGTCAATTTGTCGTATGCGACAAATTGGTACTACTGTCAATTTGTCGTATGCGACAAATTGGTTCAACTGTCAATTTGTCGTATGCGACAAATTGGTTCAACTGTCAATTTGTCGTAATTTGTCGTATGCGACAAATTGATTCAACTGCCAATTTGTCGTATGCGACAAATTGGTTCAACTGTCAATTTGTCGTATGCGACAAATTGGTAGTACTGTCAATTTGTCGTTTGCGACAAATTGGTACTACTGTCAATTTGTCGTCTGCGACAAATTGGTTCAACTGTCAATTTGTCGTATGCGACAAATTGATTCAACTGTCAATTTGTCGTATGCGACAAATTGGTTCAACTGTCAATTTGTCGTTTGCGACAAATTGGTACTACTGTCAATTTGTCGTATGCGACAAATTGGTTCAACTGTCAATTTGTCGTATGCGACAAATTGGTTCAACAGTCAATTTGTCGTATGCGACAAATTGGTTCAACTGTCAATTTGTCGTAATTTGTCGTATGCGACAAATTGATTCAACTGCTAATTTGTCGTATGCGACAAATTGGTACTACTGTCAATTTGTCGTATGCGACAAATTGGTTCAACTGTCAATTTGTCGTATGCGACAAATTGATTCAACTGTCAATTTATCGTATGCGACAAATTGATTCAACTGTCAATTTGTCGCATGCGACAAATTGGTTCAACTGTCAATTTGTCGTATGCGACAAATTGGTACTACTGTCATATTGTCGTATACGACAAATTGGTTCAACTGTCAATTTGTCGTATGCGACAAATTAATTCAACTGTCAATTTGTCGTATGCGACAAATTGGTAGTACTGTCAATTTGTCGTATGCGACAAATTGATTCAACTGTCAATTTGCCGTTTGCGACAAATTGGTACTACTGTGAATTTGTCGTATGCGACAAATTGGTTCAACTGTCAATTTGTCGTATGCGACAAATTGATTCAACTGTCAATTTGTCGTATGCGACAAATTGGTTCAACCGTCAATTTGTCGTTTGCGACAAATTGGAACTACTGTCAATTTGTCGTATGCGACAAATTGGTTCAACTGTCAATTTATCGTATGCGACAAATTGATTCAACTGTCAATTTGTCGTATGCGACAAATTGACAGTTGAATCAATTTGTGTCAATTTGTCGTATGCGACAAATTGGTTCAACTGTCAATTTGTCGTATGCGACAAATTGGTTCAACTGTCAATTTGCCGTTTGCGACAAACTGGTACTACTGTCAATTTGTCGTATGCGACAAATTGGTTCAACTGTCAATTTGTCGTATGCGACAAATCGGTACTACTGTCAATTTGTCGTATGCGACAAATTAGTTCAACTGTCAATTTGTCGTATGCGACAAATTGGTACTACTGTCAATTTGTCGTATGCGACAAATTGGTTCAACTGTCAATTTGTCGTATGCGACAAATTGGTTCAACAGTCAATTTGTCGTATGCGACAAATTGGTTCAACTGTCAATTTGTCGTAATTTGTCGTATGCGACAAATTGATTCAACTGCCAATTTGTCGTATGCGACAAATTGGTTCAACTGTCAATTTGCCGTTTGCGACAAATTGGTACTACTGTGAATTTGTCGTATGCGACAAATTGGTTCAACTGTCAATTTGTCGTATGCGTCAAATTGATTCAACTGTCAATTTGTCGTATGCGACAAATTGGTTCAACCGTCAATTTGTCGTTTGCGACAAATTGGAACTACTGTCAATTTGTCGTATGCGACAAATTGGTTCAACTGTCAATTTATCGTATGCGACAAATTGATTCAACTGTCAATTTGTCGTATGCGACAAATTGACAGTTGAATCAATTTGTGTCAATTTGTCGTATGCGACAAATTGGTTCAACTGTCAATTTGTCGTATGCGACAAATTGGTTCAACTGTCAATTTGCCGTTTGCGACAAACTGGTACTACTGTCAATTTGTCGTATGCGACAAATTGGTTCAACTGTCAATTTGTCGTATGCGACAAATTGGTTCAACCGTCAATTTGTCGTTTGCGACAAATTGGAACTACTGTCAATTTGTCGTATGCGACAAATTGGTTCAACTGTCAATTTATCGTATGCGACAAATTGATTCAACTGTCAATTTGTCGTATGCGACAAATTGACAGTTGAATCAATTTGTGTCAATTTGTCGTATGCGACAAATTGGTTCAACTGTCAATTTGTCGTATGCGACAAATTGGTTCAACTGTCAATTTGCCGTTTGCGACAAACTGGTACTACTGTCAATTTGTCGTATGCGACAAATTGGTTCAACTGTCAATTTGTCGTATGCGACAAATCGGTACTACTGTCAATTTGTCGTATGCGACAAATTAGTTCAACTGTCAATTTGTCGTATGCGACAAATTGGTTCAACTGTCAATTTGTCGTATGCGACAAATTGGTTCAACAGTCAATTTGTCGTATGCGACAAATTGGTTCAACTGTCAATTTGTCGTAATTTGTCGTATGCGACAAATTGATTCAACTGCCAATTTGTCGTATGCGACAAATTGGTTCAACTGTCAATTTGCCGTTTGCGACAAATTGGTACTACTGTGAATTTGTCGTATGCGACAAATTGGTTCAACTGTCAATTTGTCGTATGCGTCAAATTGATTCAACTGTCAATTTGTCGTATGCGACAAATTGGTTCAACCGTCAATTTGTCGTTTGCGACAAATTGGAACTACTGTCAATTTGTCGTATGCGACAAATTGGTTCAACTGTCAATTTATCGTATGCGACAAATTGATTCAACTGTCAATTTGTCGTATGCGACAAATTGACAGTTGAATCAATTTGTGTCAATTTGTCGTATGCGACAAATTGGTTCAACTGTCAATTTGTCGTATGCGACAAATTGGTTCAACTGTCAATTTGCCGTTTGCGACAAACTGGTACTACTGTCAATTTGTCGTATGCGACAAATTGGTTCAACTGTCAATTTGTCGTATGCGACAAATTGGTTCAACTGTCAATTTGTCGTATGCGACAAATTAGTTCAACTGTCAATTTGTCGTATGCGACAAATTGGTACTACTGTCAATTTGTCGTATGCGACAAATTGGTTCAACTGTCAATTTGTCGTATGCGACAAATTGGTTCAACAGTCAATTTGTCGTATGCGACAAATTGGTTCAACTGTCAATTTGTCGTAATTTGTCGTATGCGACAAATTGGTACTACTGCCAATTTGTCGTATGCGACAAATTGGTTCAACTGTCAATTTGTCGTATGCGACAAATTGGTACTACTGTCAATTTGTCGTATGCGACAAATTAGTTCAACTGTCAATTTGTCGTATGCGACAAATTGGTACTACTGTCAATTTGTCGTATGCGACAAATTGGTTCAACTGTCAATTTGTCGTATGCGACAAATTGGTTCAACAGTCAATTTGTCGTATGCGACAAATTGGTTCAACTGTCAATTTGTCGTAATTTGTCGTATGCGACAAATTGGTACTACTGCCAATTTGTCGTATGCGACAAATTGGTTCAACTGTCAATTTGTCGTATGCGACAAATTGGTAGTACTGTCAATTTGTCGTTTGCGACAAATTGGTACTACTGTCAATTTGTCGTATGCGACAAATTGATTCAACTGTCAATTTGTCGTATGCGACAAAATGGTTCAACTGTCAATTTGTCGTTTGCGACAAATTGGTACTACTGTCAATTTGTCGTATGCGACAAATTGATTCAACTGTCAATTTGTCGTATGCGACAAAATGGTTCAACTGTCAATTTGTCGTTTGCGACAAATTGGTACTACTGTCAATTTGTCGTAAGCGACAAATTGGTTCAACTGTCAATTTGTCGTATGCGACAAATTGATTCAACTGTCAATTTGTCGTATGCGACAAATTGGTTCAACTGTCAATTTGTCGTATGCGACAAATTGGTACTACTGTCAATTTGTCGTATGCGACAAATTGGTTCAACTGTCAACTTGTCGTATGCGACAAATTGATTCAACTGTCAATTTGTCGTAAGCGACAAATTGGTTCAACTGTCAATTTTTCGTAATTTGTCGTATGCGACAAATTGATTCAACTGCCAATTTGTCGTATGCGACAAATTGGTTTAACTGTCAATTTGTCGTATGCGACAAAATGGTTCAACTGTCAATTTGTCGTTTGCGACAAATTGGTACTACTGTCAATTTGTCGTAAGCGACAAATTTGTTCAACTGTCAATTTGTCGTATGCGACAAATTGATTCAACTGTCAATTTGTCGTATGCGACAAATTGGTTCAACTGTCAATTTGTCGTATGCGACAAATTGGTACTACTGTCAATTTGTCGTATGCGACAAATTGGTTCAACTGTCAACTTGTCGTTTGCGACAAATTGATTCAACTGTCAATTTGTCGTAAGCGACAAATTGGTTCAACTGTCAATTTGTCGTAATTTGTCGTATGCGACAAATTGATTCAACTGCCAATTTGTCGTATGCGACAAATTGGTTTAACTGTCAATTTGTCGTATGCGACAAATTGATTCAACTGTCAATTTGTCGTATGCGACAAATTGGTGCTACTGTCAATTTGTCGTATGCGACAATTTGGTTCAACTCTCAATTTGTCGTATGCGACAAATTGGTACTACTGTCAATTTGTCGTATGCGACAAATTGGTTCAACTGTCAATTTGTCGTGTGCGACAAATTGGTTCAACTGTCAATTTGTCGTATGCGACAAATTGGTAGTACTGTCAATTTGTCGTTTGCGACAAATTGGTACTACTGTCAATTTGTCGTATGCGACAAATTGGTTCAACTGTCAATTTGTCGTATGCGACAAATTGATTCAACTGTCAATTTATCGTATGCGACAAATTGATTCAACTGTCAATTTGTCGCATGCGACAAATTGGTTCAACTGTCAATTTGTCGTATGCGACAAATTGATTCACCTGTCAATTTGTCGTATGCGACAAATTAATTCAACTGTCAATTTGTCGTATGCGACAAATTGACAGTTAAACCAATTTTGTCGTATGCGACAAATTGATTCAACTGTCAATTTGCCGTTTGCGACAAATTGGTACTACTGTCAATTTGTCGTATGCGACAAATTGGTTCAACTGTCAATTTGGTACTACTGTCAATTTGTCGTATGCGACAAATTGGTTCAACTGTCAATTTGTCGTATGCGACAAATTGGTTCAACTGTCAATTTGTCGTAATTTGTCGTATGCGACAAATTGATTCAACTGCCAATTTGTCGTATGCGACAAATTGGTTCAACTGTCAATTTGTCGTATGCGACAAATTGGTAGTACTGTCAATTTGTCGTTTGCGACAAATTGGTACTACTGTCAATTTGTCGTCTGCGACAAATTGGTTCAACTGTCAATTTGTCGTATGCGACAAATTGATTCAACTGTCAATTTGTCGTATGCGACAAATTGGTTCAACTGTCAATTTGTCGTTTGCGACAAATTGGTACTACTGTCAATTTGTCGTATGCGACAAATTGGTTCAACTGTCAATTTGTCGTAATTTGTCGTATGCGACAAATTGATTCAACTGCCAATTTGTCGTATGCGACAAATTGGTACTACTGTCAATTTGTCGTATGCGACAAATTGGTTCAACTGTCAATTTGTCGTATGCGACAAATTGATTCAACTGTCAATTTATCGTATGCGACAAATTGATTCAACTGTCAATTTGTCGCATGCGACAAATTGGTTCAACTGTCAATTTGTCGTATGCGACAAATTGGTACTACTGTCATATTGTCGTATACGACAAATTGGTTCAACTGTCAATTTGTCGTATGCGACAAATTAATTCAACTGTCAATTTGTCGTATGCGACAAATTGGTAGTACTGTCAATTTGTCGTATGCGACAAATTGATTCAACTGTCAATTTGCCGTTTGCGACAAATTGGTACTACTGTGAATTTGTCGTATGCGACAAATTGGTTCAACTGTCAATTTGTCGTATGCGACAAATTGATTCAACTGTCAATTTGTCGTATGCGACAAATTGGTTCAACCGTCAATTTGTCGTTTGCGACAAATTGGAACTACTGTCAATTTGTCGTATGCGACAAATTGGTTCAACTGTCAATTTATCGTATGCGACAAATTGATTCAACTGTCAATTTGTCGTATGCGACAAATTGACAGTTGAATCAATTTGTGTCAATTTGTCGTATGCGACAAATTGGTTCAACTGTCAATTTGTCGTATGCGACAAATTGGTTCAACTGTCAATTTGCCGTTTGCGACAAACTGGTACTACTGTCAATTTGTCGTATGCGACAAATTGGTTCAACTGTCAATTTGTCGTATGCGACAAATCGGTACTACTGTCAATTTGTCGTATGCGACAAATTAGTTCAACTGTCAATTTGTCGTATGCGACAAATTGGTACTACTGTCAATTTGTCGTATGCGACAAATTGGTTCAACTGTCAATTTGTCGTATGCGACAAATTGGTTCAACAGTCAATTTGTCGTATGCGACAAATTGGTTCAACTGTCAATTTGTCGTAATTTGTCGTATGCGACAAATTGATTCAACTGCCAATTTGTCGTATGCGACAAATTGGTTCAACTGTCAATTTGCCGTTTGCGACAAATTGGTACTACTGTGAATTTGTCGTATGCGACAAATTGGTTCAACTGTCAATTTGTCGTATGCGTCAAATTGATTCAACTGTCAATTTGTCGTATGCGACAAATTGGTTCAACCGTCAATTTATCGTATGCGACAAATTGATTCAACTGTCAATTTGTCGTATGCGACAAATTGACAGTTGAATCAATTTGTGTCAATTTGTCGTATGCGACAAATTGGTTCAACTGTCAATTTGTCGTATGCGACAAATTGGTTCAACTGTCAATTTGCCGTTTGCGACAAACTGGTACTACTGTCAATTTGTCGTATGCGACAAATTGGTTCAACTGTCAATTTGTCGTATGCGACAAATTGGTACTACTGTCAATTTGTCGTATGCGACAAATTAGTTCAACTGTCAATTTGTCGTATGCGACAAATTGGTACTACTGTCAATTTGTCGTATGCGACAAATTGGTTCAACTGTCAATTTGTCGTATGCGACAAATTGGTTCAACAGTCAATTTGTCGTATGCGACAAATTGGTTCAACTGTCATTTTGTCGTAATTTGTCGTATGCGACAAATTGATTCAACTGCCAATTTGTCGTATGCGACAAATTGGTTCAACTGTCAATTTGTCGTATGCTACAAATTGGTAGTACTGTCAATTTGTCGTTTGCGACAAATTGGTACTACTGTCAATTTGTCGTATGCGACAAATTGATTCAACTGTCAATTTGTCGTATGCGACAAAATGGTTCAACTGTCAATTTGTCGTTTGCGACAAATTGGTACTACTGTCAATTTGTCGTATGCGACAAATTGATTCAACTGTCAATTTGTCGTATGCGACAAAATGGTTCAACTGTCAATTTGTCGTTTGCGACAAATTGGTACTACTGTCAATTTGTCGTAAGCGACAAATTGGTTCAACTGTCAATTTGTCGTATGCGACAAATTGATTCAACTGTCAATTTGTCGTATGCGACAAATTGGTTCAACTGTCAATTTGTCGTATGCGACAAATTGGTACTACTGTCAATTTGTCGTATGCGACAAATTGGTTCAACTGTCAACTTGTCGTATGCGACAAATTGATTCAACTGTCAATTTGTCGTAAGCGACAAATTGGTTCAACTGTCAATTTTTCGTAATTTGTCGTATGCGACAAATTGATTCAACTGCCAATTTGTCGTATGCGACAAATTGGTTTAACTGTCAATTTGTCGTATGCGACAAAATGGTTCAACTGTCAATTTGTCGTTTGCGACAAATTGGTACTACTGTCAATTTGTCGTAAGCGACAAATTTGTTCAACTGTCAATTTGTCGTATGCGACAAATTGATTCAACTGTCAATTTGTCGTATGCGACAAATTGGTTCAACTGTCAATTTGTCGTATGCGACAAATTGGTACTACTGTCAATTTGTCGTATGCGACAAATTGGTTCAACTGTCAACTTGTCGTTTGCGACAAATTGATTCAACTGTCAATTTGTCGTAAGCGACAAATTGGTTCAACTGTCAATTTGTCGTAATTTGTCGTATGCGACAAATTGATTCAACTGCCAATTTGTCGTATGCGACAAATTGGTTTAACTGTCAATTTGTCGTATGCGACAAATTGATTCAACTGTCAATTTGTCGTATGCGACAAATTGGTGCTACTGTCAATTTGTCGTATGCGACAATTTGGTTCAACTCTCAATTTGTCGTATGCGACAAATTGGTACTACTGTCAATTTGTCGTATGCGACAAATTGGTTCAACTGTCAATTTGTCGTGTGCGACAAATTGGTTCAACTGTCAATTTGTCGTATGCGACAAATTGGTAGTACTGTCAATTTGTCGTATGCGACAAATTGATTCAACTGTCAATTTGCCGTTTGCGACAAACTGGTACTACTGTCAATTTGTCGTATGCGACAAATTGATTCACCTGTCAATTTGTCGTATGCGACAAATTGGTACTACTGTCAATTTGTCGTATGCGACAAATTGGTTCAACTGTCAATTTGTCGTATGCGACAAATTGATTCAACTGTCAATTTGTCGTATGCGACAAATTGGTTCAACTGTCAATTTGTCGTAATTTGTCGTATGCGACAAATTGATTCAACTGCCAATTTGTCGTATGCGACAAATTGGTTTAACTGTCAATTTGTCGTATGCGACAAATTGATTCAACTGTCAATTTGCCGTTTGCGACAAATTGGTACTACTGTCAATTTGTCGTATGCGACAAATTGGTTCAACTGTCAATTTGTCGTATGCGACAAATTGGTACTACTGTCAATTTGTCGTATGCGACAAATTGGTTCAACTGTCAACTTGTCGTATGCGACAAATTGATTCAACTGTCAATTTGTCGTAAGCGACAAATTGGTTCAACTGTCAATTTTTCGTAATTTGTCGTATGCGACAAATTGATTCAACTGCCAATTTGTCGTATGCGACAAATTGGTTTAAATGTCAATTTGTCGTATGCGACAAAATGGTTCAACTGTCAATTTGTCGTTTGCGACAAATTGGTACTACTGTCAATTTGTCGTAAGCGACAAATTTGTTCAACTGTCAATTTGTCGTATGCGACAAATTGATTCAACTGTCAATTTGTCGTATGCGACAAATTGGTTCAACTGTCAATTTGTCGTATGCGACAAATTGGTACTACTGTCAATTTGTCGTATGCGACAAATTGGTTCAACTGTCAACTTGTCGTTTGCGACAAATTGATTCAACTGTCAATTTGTCGTAAGCGACAAATTGGTTCAACTGTCAATTTGTCGTAATTTGTCGTATGCGACAAATTGATTCAACTGCCAATTTGTCGTATGCGACAAATTGGTTTAACTGTCAATTTGTCGTATGCGACAAATTGATTCAACTGTCAATTTGTCGTATGCGACAAATTGGTGCTACTGTCAATTTGTCGTATGCGACAATTTGGTTCAACTCTCAATTTGTCGTATGCGACAAATTGGTACTACTGTCAATTTGTCGTATGCGACAAATTGGTTCAACTGTCAATTTGTCGTGTGCGACAAATTGGTTCAACTGTCAATTTGTCGTATGCGACAAATTGGTAGTACTGTCAATTTGTCGTATGCGACAAATTGATTCAACTGTCAATTTGCCGTTTGCGACAAACTGGTACTACTGTCAATTTGTCGTATGCGACAAATTGATTCACCTGTCAATTTGTCGTATGCGACAAATTGGTACTACTGTCAATTTGTCGTATGCGACAAATTGGTTCAACTGTCAATTTGTCGTATGCGACAAATTGATTCAACTGTCAATTTGTCGTATGCGACAAATTGGTTCAACTGTCAATTTGTCGTAATTTGTCGTATGCGACAAATTGATTCAACTGCCAATTTGTCGTATGCGACAAATTGGTTTAACTGTCAATTTGTCGTATGCGACAAATTGATTCAACTGTCAATTTGCCGTTTGCGACAAATTGGTGCTACTGTCAATTTGTCGTATGCGACAAATTGGTTCAACTGTCAATTTGTCGTATGCGACAAATTGGTACTACTGTCAATTTGTCGTATGCGACAAATTGGTTCAACTGTCAATTTGTCGTATGCGACAAATTGGTTCAACTGTCAATTTGTCGTAATTTGTCGTATGCGACAAATTGATTCAACTGCCAATTTGTCGTATGCGACAAATTGGTTCAACTGTCAATTTGTCGTATGCGACAAAATGGTAGTACTGTCAATTTGTCGTTTGCGACAAATTGGTACTACTGTCAATTTGTCGTATGCGACAAATTGGTTCAACTGTCAATTTGTCGTATGCGACAAATTGGTTCAACTGTCAATTTGTCGTATGCGACAAATTGATTCAGCTGTCAATTTATCGTATGCAACAAATTGATTCAACTGTCAATTTGTCGCATGCGACAAATTGGTTCAACTGTCAATTTGTCGTATGCGACAAATTGATTCACCTGTCAATTTGTCGTATGCGACAAATTGGTACTACTGTCAATTTGTCGTTTGCGACAAATTGGTTCAACTGTCAATTTGTCGTATGCGACAAATTGATTCAACTGTCAATTTGTCGTATGCGACAAATTGGTTCAACTGTCAATTTGTCGTAATTTGTCGTATGCGACAAATTGATTTAACTGCCGATTTGTCGTATGCGACAAATTGGTTTAACTGTCAATTTGTCGTATGCGACAAATTGATTCAACTGTCAATTTGTCGTATGCGACAAATTGGTGCTACTGTCAATTTGTCGTATGCGACAATTTGGTTCAACTCTCAATTTGTCGTATGCGACAAATTGGTACTACTGTCAATTTGTCGTATGCGACAAATTGGTTCAACTGTCAATTTGTCGTGTGCGACAAATTGGTTCAACTGTCAATTTGTCGTATGCGACAAATTGGTAGTACTGTCAATTTGTCGTATGCGACAAATTGATTCAACTGTCAATTTGCCGTTTGCGACAAACTGGTACTACTGTCAATTTGTCGTATGCGACAAATTGATTCAACTGCCAATTTGTCGTATGCGACAAATTGGTTTAACTGTCAATTTGTCGTATGCGACAAATTGATTCAACTGTCAATTTGCCGTTTGCGACAAATTGGTGCTACTGTCAATTTGTCGTATGCGACAAATTGGTTCAACTGTCAATTTGTCGTATGCGACAAATTGGTACTACTGTCAATTTGTCGTATGCGACAAATTGGTTCAACTGTCAATTTGTCGTATGCGACAAATTGGTTCAACTGTCAATTTGTCGTAATTTGTCGTATGCGACAAATTGATTCAACTGCCAATTTGTCGTATGCGACAAATTGGTTCAACTGTCAATTTGTCGTATGCGACAAAATGGTAGTACTGTCAATTTGTCGTTTGCGACAAATTGGTACTACTGTCAATTTGTCGTATGCGACAAATTGGTTCAACTGTCAATTTGTCGTATGCGACAAATTGGTTCAACTGTCAATTTGTCGTATGCGACAAATTGATTCAGCTGTCAATTTATCGTATGCAACAAATTGATTCAACTGTCAATTTGTCGCATGCGACAAATTGGTTCAACTGTCAATTTGTCGTATGCGACAAATTGATTCACCTGTCAATTTGTCGTATGCGACAAATTGGTACTACTGTCAATTTGTCGTTTGCGACAAATTGGTTCAACTGTCAATTTGTCGTATGCGACAAATTGATTCAACTGTCAATTTGTCGTATGCGACAAATTGGTTCAACTGTCAATTTGTCGTAATTTGTCGTATGCGACAAATTGATTTAACTGCCGATTTGTCGTATGCGACAAATTGGTTTAACTGTCAATTTGTCGTATGCGACAAATTGATTCAACTGTCAATTTGTCGTATGCGACAAATTGGTGCTACTGTCAATTTGTCGTATGCGACAATTTGGTTCAACTCTCAATTTGTCGTATGCGACAAATTGGTACTACTGTCAATTTGTCGTATGCGACAAATTGGTTCAACTGTCAATTTGTCGTGTGCGACAAATTGGTTCAACTGTCAATTTGTCGTATGCGACAAATTGGTAGTACTGTCAATTTGTCGTATGCGACAAATTGATTCAACTGTCAATTTGCCGTTTGCGACAAACTGGTACTACTGTCAATTTGTCGTATGCGACAAATTGGTTCAACTGTCAAATTGTCGTATGCGACAAATTGGTACTACTGTCAATTTGTCGTATGCGACAAATTGGTTCAACTGTCAATTTGTCGTATGCGACAAATTGGTACTACTGTCAATTTGTCGTATGCGACAAATTGGTTCAACTGTCAATTTGTCGTATGCGACAAATTGGTTCAACAGTCAATTTGTCGTATGCGACACATTGGTTCAACTGTCAATTTGTCGTAATTTGTCGTATGCGACAAATTGATTCAACTGCCAATTTGTCGTGTGCGACAAATTGGTTTAACTGTCAATTTGTCGTATGCGACAAATTGGTAGTACTGTCAATTTGTCGTTTGCGACAAATTGATTCACCTGTCAATTTGTCGTATGCGACAAATTGGTACTACTGTCAATTTGTCGTGTGCGACAAATTGGTTCAACTGTCAATTTGTCGTATGCGACAAATTGGTAGTACTGTCAATTTGTCGTATGCGACAAATTGATTCAACTGTCAATTTGCCGTTTGCGACAAACTGGTACTACTGTCAATTTGTCGTATGCGACAAATTGATTCACCTGTCAATTTGTCGTATGCGACAAATTGGTACTACTGTCAATTTGTCGTATGCGACAAATTGGTTCAACTGTCAATTTGTCGTATGCGACAAATTGATTCAACTGTCAATTTGTCGTATGCGACAAATTGGTTCAACTGTCAATTTGTCGTAATTTGTCGTATGCGACAAATTGATTCAACTGCCAATTTGTCGTATGCGACAAATTGGTTTAACTGTCAATTTGTCGTATGCGACAAATTGATTCAACTGTCAATTTGCCGTTTGCGACAAATTGGTACTACTGTCAATTTGTCGTATGCGACAAATTGGTTCAACTGTCAATTTGTCGTATGCGACAAATTGGTACTACTGTCAATTTGTCGTATGCGACAAATTGGTTCAACTGTCAATTTATCGTATGCGACAAATTGGTTCAACTGTCAATTTGTCGTAATTTGTCGTATGCGACAAATTGATTCAACTGCCAATTTGTCGTATGCGACAAATTGGTTCAACTGTCAATTTGCCGTTTGCGACAAACTGGTACTACTGTCAATTTGTCGTATGCGACAAATTGATTCACCTGTCAATTTGTCGTATGCGACAAATTGGTACTACTGTCAATTTGTCGTATGCGACAAATTGGTTCAACTGTCAATTTGTCGTATGCGACAAATTGATTCAACTGTCAATTTGTCGTATGCGACAAATTGGTTCAACTGTCAATTTGTCGTAATTTGTCGTATGCGACAAATTGATTCAACTGCCAATTTGTCGTATGCGACAAATTGGTTTAACTGTCAATTTGTCGTATGCGACAAATTGATTCAACTGTCAATTTGCCGTTTGCGACAAATTGGTACTACTGTCAATTTGTCGTATGCGACAAATTGGTTCAACTGTCAATTTGTCGTATGCGACAAATTGGTACTACTGTCAATTTGTCGTATGCGACAAATTGGTTCAACTATCAATTTGTCGTAGTTTGTCGTATGCGACAAATTGATTCAACTGCCAATTTGTCGTATGCGACAAATTGGTTCAACTGTCAATTTGTCGTATGCGACAAAATGGTAGTACTGTCAATTTGTCGTTTGCGACAAATTGGTACTACTGTCAATTTGTCGTATGCGACAAATTGGTTCAACTGTCAATTTGTCGTATGCGACAAATTGGTTCAACAGTCAATTTGTCGTATTCGACACATTGGTTCAACTGTCAATTTGTCGTAATTTGTCGTATGCGACAAATTGGTTTAACTGTCAATTTGTCGTATGCGACAAATTGGTAGTACTGTCAATTTGTCGTTTGCGACAAATTGGTACTACTGTCATTTTGTCGTATGCGACAAATTGATTCAACTGTCAATTTGTCGTATGCGACAAATTGGTTCAACTGTCAATTTGTCGTTTGCGACAAATTGGTACTACTGTCAATTTGTCGTATGCGACAAATTGGTTCAACTGTCAATTTGTCGTATGCGACAAATTGATTCAACTGTCAATTTATCGTATGCGACAAATTGATTCAACTGTCAATTTGTCGCATGCGACAAATTGGTTCAATTGTCAATTTGTCGTATGCGACAAATTGGTACTACTGTCAATTTGTCGTATGCGACAAATTGGTAGTACTGTCAATTTGTCGTATGCGACAAATTGATTCAACTGTCAATTTGTCGTTTGCGACAAATTGGTACTACTGTCAATTTGTCGTATGCGACAAATTGATTCAACTGTCAATTTGTCGTATGCGACAAAATGGTTCAACTGTCAAATTGTCGTTTGCGACAAATTGGTACTACTGTCAATTTGTCGTAAGCGACAAATTGGTTCAACTGTCAATTTGTCGTATGCGACAAATTGATTCAACTGTCAATTTGTCGTATGCGACAAATTGGTTCAACTGTCAATTTGTCGTATGCGACAAATTGGTACTACTGTCAATTTGTCGTATGCGACAAATTGGTTCAACTGTCAACTTGTCGTATGCGACAAATTGATTCAACTGTCAATTTGTCGTAAGCGACAAATTGGTTCAACTGTCAATTTTTCGTAATTTGTCGTATGCGACAAATTGATTCAACTGCCAATTTGTCGTATGCGACAAATTGGTTTAACTGTCAATTTGTCGTATGCGACAAAATGGTTCAACTGTCAATTTGTCGTTTGCGACAAATTGGTACTACTGTCAATTTGTCGTAAGCGATAAATTGGTTCAACTGTCAATTTGTCGTATGCGACAAATTGATTCAACTGTCAATTTGTCGTATGCGACAAATTGGTTCAACTGTCAATTTGTCGTATGCGACAAATTGGTACTACTGTCAATTTGTCGTTTGCGACAAATTGGTTCAACTGTCAACTTGTCGTTTGCGACAAATTGATTCAACTGTCAATTTGTCGTAAGCGACAAATTGGTTCAACTGGCAATTTGTCGTAATTTGTCGTATGCGACAAATTGATTCAACTGCCAATTTGTCGTATGCGACAAATTGATTCAACTGTCAATTTGTCGTTTGCGACAAATTGGTACTACTGTCAATTTGTCGTATGCGACAAATTGATTCAACTGTCAATTTGTCGTATGCGACAAAATGGTTCAACTGTCAAATTGTCGTTTGCGACAAATTGGTACTACTGTCAATTTGTCGTAAGCGACAAATTGGTTCAACTGTCAATTTGTCGTATGCGACAAATTGATTCAACTGTCAATTTGTCGTATGCGACAAATTGGTTCAACTGTCAATTTGTCGTATGCGACAAATTGGTACTACTGTCAATTTGTCGTATGCGACAAATTGGTTCAACTGTCAACTTGTCGTATGCGACAAATTGATTCAACTGTCAATTTGTCGTAAGCGACAAATTGGTTCAACTGTCAATTTTTCGTAATTTGTCGTATGCGACAAATTGATTCAACTGCCAATTTGTCGTATGCGACAAATTGGTTTAACTGTCAATTTGTCGTATGCGACAAAATGGTTCAACTGTCAATTTGTCGTTTGCGACAAATTGGTACTACTGTCAATTTGTCGTAAGCGATAAATTGGTTCAACTGTCAATTTGTCGTATGCGACAAATTGATTCAACTGTCAATTTGTCGTATGCGACAAATTGGTTCAACTGTCAATTTGTCGTATGCGACAAATTGGTACTACTGTCAATTTGTCGTTTGCGACAAATTGGTTCAACTGTCAACTTGTCGTTTGCGACAAATTGATTCAACTGTCAATTTGTCGTAAGCGACAAATTGGTTCAACTGTCAATTTGTCGTAATTTGTCGTATGCGACAAATTGATTCAACTGCCAATTTGTCGTATGCGACAAATTGGTTTAACTGTCAATTTGTCGTATGCGACAAATTGATTCAACTGTCAATTTGTCGTATGCGACAAATTGGTGCTACTGTCAATTTGTCGTATGCGACAATTTGGTTCAACTCTCAATTTGTCGTATGCGACAAATTGGTACTACTGTCAATTTGTCGTATGCGACAAATTGGTTCAACTGTCAATTTGTCGTGTGCGACAAATTGGTTCAACTGTCAATTTGTCGTATGCGACAAATTGGTAGTACTGTCAATTTGTCGTATGCGACAAATTGATTCAACTGTCAATTTGCCGTTTGCGACAAACTGGTACTACTGTCAATTTGTCGTATGCGACAAATTGATTCACCTGTCAATTTGTCGTATGCGACAAATTGGTACTACTGTCAATTTGTCGTATGCGACAAATTGGTTCAACTGTCAATTTGTCGTATGCGACAAATTGATTCAACTGTCAATTTGTCGTATGCGACAAATTGGTTCAACTGTCAATTTGTCGTAATTTGTCGTATGCGACAAATTGATTCAACTGCCAATTTGTCGTATGCGACAAATTGGTTTAACTGTCAATTTGTCGTATGCGACAAATTGATTCAACTGTCAATTTGCCGTTTGCGACAAATTGGTACTACTGTCAATTTGTCGTATGCGACAAATTGGTTCAACTGTCAATTTGTCGTATGCGACAAATTGGTACTACTGTCAATTTGTCGTATGCGACAAATTGGTTCAACTGTCAATTTGTCGTATGCGACAAATTGGTTCAACTGTCAATTTGTCGTAATTTGTCGTATGCGACAAATTGATTCAACTGCCAATTTGTCGTATGCGACAAATTGGTTCAACTGTCAATTTGTCGTATGCGACAAAATGGTAGTACTGTCAATTTGTCGTTTGCGACAAATTGGTACTACTGTCAATTTGTCGTATGCGACAAATTGGTTCAACTGTCAATTTGTCGTATGCGACAAATTGGTTCAACTGTCAATTTGTCGTATGCGACAAATTGATTCAGCTGTCAATTTATCGTATGCAACAAATTGATTCAACTGTCAATTTGTCGCATGCGACAAATTGGTTCAACTGTCAATTTGTCGTATGCGACAAATTGATTCACCTGTCAATTTGTCGTATGCGACAAATTGGTACTACTGTCAATTTGTCGTTTGCGACAAATTGGTTCAACTGTCAATTTGTCGTATGCGACAAATTGATTCAACTGTCAATTTGTCGTATGCGACAAATTGGTTCAACTGTCAATTTGTCGTAATTTGTCGTATGCGACAAATTGATTTAACTGCCAATTTGTCGTATGCGACAAATTGGTTTAACTGTCAATTTGTCGTATGCGACAAATTGATTCAACTGTCAATTTGTCGTATGCGACAAATTGGTGCTACTGTCAATTTGTCGTATGCGACAATTTGGTTCAACTCTCAATTTGTCGTATGCGACAAATTGGTACTACTGTCAATTTGTCGTATGCGACAAATTGGTTCAACTGTCAATTTGTCGTGTGCGACAAATTGGTTCAACTGTCAATTTGTCGTATGCGACAAATTGGTAGTACTGTCAATTTGTCGTATGCGACAAATTGATTCAACTGTCAATTTGCCGTTTGCGACAAACTGGTACTACTGTCAATTTGTCGTATGCGACAAATTGGTTCAACTGTCAAATTGTCGTATGCGACAAATTGGTACTACTGTCAATTTGTCGTATGCGACAAATTGGTTCAACTGTCAATTTGTCGTATGCGACAAATTGGTACTACTGTCAATTTGTCGTATGCGACAAATTGGTTCAACTGTCAATTTGTCGTATGCGACAAATTGGTTCAACAGTCAATTTGTCGTATGCGACACATTGGTTCAACTGTCAATTTGTCGTAATTTGTCGTATGCGACAAATTGATTCAACTGCCAATTTGTCGTATGCGACAAATTGGTTTAACTGTCAATTTGTCGTATGCGACAAATTGGTAGTACTGTCAATTTGTCGTTTGCGACAAATTGATTCACCTGTCAATTTGTCGTATGCGACAAATTGGTACTACTGTCAATTTGTCGTGTGCGACAAATTGGTTCAACTGTCAATTTGTCGTATGCGACAAATTGGTAGTACTGTCAATTTGTCGTATGCGACAAATTGATTCAACTGTCAATTTGCCGTTTGCGACAAACTGGTACTACTGTCAATTTGTCGTATGCGACAAATTGATTCACCTGTCAATTTGTCGTATGCGACAAATTGGTACTACTGTCAATTTGTCGTATGCGACAAATTGGTTCAACTGTCAATTTGTCGTATGCGACAAATTGATTCAACTGTCAATTTGTCGTATGCGACAAATTGGTTCAACTGTCAATTTGTCGTAATTTGTCGTATGCGACAAATTGATTCAACTGCCAATTTGTCGTATGCGACAAATTGGTTTAACTGTCAATTTGTCGTATGCGACAAATTGATTCAACTGTCAATTTGCCGTTTGCGACAAATTGGTACTACTGTCAATTTGTCGTATGCGACAAATTGGTTCAACTGTCAATTTGTCGTATGCGACAAATTGGTACTACTGTCAATTTGTCGTATGCGACAAATTGGTTCAACTGTCAATTTGTCGTATGCGACAAATTGGTTCAACTGTCAATTTGTCGTAATTTGTCGTATGCGACAAATTGATTCAACTGCCAATTTGTCGTATGCGACAAATTGGTTCAACTGTCAATTTGCCGTTTGCGACAAACTGGTACTACTGTCAATTTGTCGTATGCGACAAATTGATTCACCTGTCAATTTGTCGTATGCGACAAATTGGTACTACTGTCAATTTGTCGTATGCGACAAATTGGTTCAACTGTCAATTTGTCGTATGCGACAAATTGATTCAACTGTCAATTTGTCGTATGCGACAAATTGGTTCAACTGTCAATTTGTCGTAATTTGTCGTATGCGACAAATTGATTCAACTGCCAATTTGTCGTATGCGACAAATTGGTTTAACTGTCAATTTGTCGTATGCGACAAATTGATTCAACTGTCAATTTGCCGTATGCGACAAATTGGTACTACTGTCAATTTGTCGTATGCGACAAATTGGTTCAACTGTCAATTTGTCGTATGCGACAAATTGGTACTACTGTCAATTTGTCGTATGCGACAAATTGGTTCAACTGTCAATTTGTCGTAATTTGTCGTATGCGACAAATTGATTCAACTGCCAATTTGTCGTATGCGACAAATTGGTTCAACTGTCAATTTGTCGTATGCGACAAAATGGTAGTACTGTCAATTTGTCGTTTGCGACAAATTGGTACTACTGTCAATTTGTCGTATGCGACAAATTGGTTCAACTGTCAATTTGTCGTATGCGACAAATTGGTTCAACAGTCAATTTGTCGTATGCGACACATTGGTTCAACTGTCAATTTGTCGTAATTTGTCGTACGCGACAAATTGATTCAACTGCCAATTTGTCGTATGCGACAAATTGGTTTAACTGTCAATTTGTCGTATGCGACAAATTGGTAGTACTGTCAATTTGTCGTTTGCGACAAATTGGTACTACTGTCATTTTGTCGTATGCGACAAATTGATTCAACTGTCAATTTGTCGTATGCGACAAATTGGTTCAACTGTCAATTTGTCGTTTGCGACAAATTGGTACTACTGTCAATTTGTCGTATGCGACAAATTGGTTCAACTGTCAATTTGTCGTATGCGACAAATTGATTCAACTGTCAATTTATCGTATGCGACAAATTGATTCAACTGTCAATTTGTCGCATGCGACAAATTGGTTCAATTGTCAATTTGTCGTATGCGACAAATTGGTACTACTGTCAATTTGTCGTATACGACAAATTGGTTCAACTGTCAATTTGTCGTATGCGACAAATTAATTCAACTGTCAATTTGTCGTATGCGACAAATTGGTAGTACTGTCAATTTGTCGTATGCGACAAATTGATTCAACTGTCAATTTGCTGTTTGCGACAAATTGGTACTACTGTCAATTTGTCGTATGCGACAAATTGGTTCAACTGTCAATTTGTCGTATGCGACAAATTGGTACTACTGTCAATTTGTCGTAAGCGACAAATTGGTTCAACTGCCAATTTGTCGTATGCGACAAATTGGTTCAACTGTCAATTTGTCGTATGCGACAAAATGGTAGTACTGTCAATTTGTCGTTTGCGACAAATTGGTACTACTGTCAATTTGTCGTATGCGACAAATTGGTTCAACTGTCAACTTGTCGTATGCGACAAATTGATTCAACTGTCAATTTGTCGTATGCGACAAATTGGTTCAACTGTCAATTTGTCGTTTGCGACAAATTGGTACTACTGTCAATTTGTCGTATGCGACAAATTGGTTCAACTGTCAATTTGTCGTATGCGACAAATTGATTCAACTGTCAATTTATCGTATGCGACAAATTGATTCAACTGTCAATTTGTCGCATGCGACAAATTGGTTCAACTGTCAATTTGTCGTATGCGACAAATTGATTCACCTGTCAATTTGTCGTATGCGACAAATTAATTCAACTGTCAATTTGTCGTATGCGACAAATTGGTTCAACTGCCAATTTGTCGTATGCGACAAATTGGTTCAACTGTCAATTTGTCGTATGCGACAAAATGGTAGTACTGTCAATTTGTCGTTTGCGACAAATTGGTACTACTGTCAATTTGTCGTATGCGACAAATTGGTTCAACTGTCAACTTGTCGTATGCGACAAATTGATTCAACTGTCAATTTGTCGTATGCGACAAATTGGTTCAACTGTCAATTTGTCGTTTGCGACAAATTGGTACTACTGTCAATTTGTCGTATGCGACAAATTGATTCAACTGTCAATTTGCCGTTTGCGACAAACTGGTACTACTGTCAATTTGTCGTATGCGACAAATTGATTCACCTGTCAATTTGTCGTATGCGACAAATTGGTACTACTGTCAATTTGTCGTATGCGACAAATTGGTTCAACTGTCAATTTGTCGTATGCGACAAATTGATTCAACTGTCAATTTGTCGTATGCGACAAATTGGTTCAACTGTCAATTTGTCGTAATTTGTCGTATGCGACAAATTGATTCAACTGCCAATTTGTCGTATGCGACAAATTGGTTTAACTGTCAATTTGTCGTATGCGACAAATTGATTCAACTGTCAATTTGCCGTTTGCGACAAATTGGTACTACTGTCAATTTGTCGTATGCGACAAATTGGTTCAACTGTCAATTTGTCGTATGCGACAAATTGGTACTACTGTCAATTTGTCGTATGCGACAAATTGGTTCAACTGTCAATTTGTCGTATGCGACAAATTGGTTCAACTGTCAATTTGTCGTAATTTGTCGTATGCGACAAATTGGTACTACTGTCAATTTGTCGTATGCGACAAATTGGTTCAACTGTCAATTTGTCGTATGCGACAAATTGGTTCAACTGTCAATTTGTCGTAATTTGTCGTATGCGACAAATTGATTCAACTGCCAATTTGTCGTATGCGACAAATTGGTTCAACTGTCAATTTGCCGTTTGCGACAAACTGGTACTACTGTCAATTTGTCGTATGCGACAAATTGATTCACGTGTCAATTTGTCGTATGCGACAAATTGGTACTACTGTCAATTTGTCGTATGCGACAAATTGGTTCAACTGTCAATTTGTCGTATGCGACAAATTGATTCAAGTGTCAATTTGTCGTATGCGACAAATTGGTTCAACTGTCAATTTGTCGTAATTTGTCGTATGCGACAAATTGATTCAACTGCCAATTTGTCGTATGCGACAAATTGGTTTAACTGTCAATTTGTCGTATGCGACAAATTGATTCAACTGTCAATTTGCCGTATGCGACAAATTGGTACTACTGTCAATTTGTCGTATGCGACAAATTGGTTCAACTGTCAATTTGTCGTATGCGACAAATTGGTACTACTGTCAATTTGTCGTATGCGACAAATTGGTTCAACTGTCAATTTGTCGTAATTTGTCGTATGCGACAAATTGATTCAACTGCCAATTTGTCGTATGCGACAAATTGGTTCAACTGTCAATTTGTCGTATGCGACAAAATGGTAGTACTGTCAATTTGTCGTTTGCGACAAATTGGTACTACTGTCAATTTGTCGTATGCGACAAATTGGTTCAACTGTCAATTTGTCGTATGCGACAAATTGGTTCAACAGTCAATTTGTCGTATGCGACACATTGGTTCAACTGTCAATTTGTCGTAATTTGTCGTATGCGACAAATTGATTCAACTGCCAATTTGTCGTATGCGACAAATTGGTTTAACTGTCAATTTGTCGTATGCGACAAATTGGTAGTACTGTCAATTTGTCGTTTGCGACAAATTGGTACTACTGTCAATTTGTCGTATGCGACAAATTGGTTCAACTGTCAATTTGTCGTATGCGACAAATTGGTTCAACTGTCAATTTGTCGTAATTTGTCGTATGCGACAAATTGATTCAACTGCCAATTTGTCGTATGCGACAAATTGGTTCAACTGTCAATTTGCCGTTTGCGACAAACTGGTACTACTGTCAATTTGTCGTATGCGACAAATTGATTCACCTGTCAATTTGTCGTATGCGACAAATTGGTACTACTGTCAATTTGTCGTATGCGACAAATTGGTTCAACTGTCAATTTGTCGTATGCGACAAATTGATTCAAGTGTCAATTTGTCGTATGCGACAAATTGGTTCAACTGTCAATTTGTCGTATGCGACAAATTGGTTCAACTGTCAATTTGTCGTAATTTGTCGTATGCGACAAATTGATTCAACTGCCAATTTGTCGTATGCGACAAATTGGTTTAACTGTCAATTTGTCGTATGCGACAAATTGATTCAACTGTCAATTTGCCGTATGCGACAAATTGGTACTACTGTCAATTTGTCGTATGCGACAAATTGGTTCAACTGTCAATTTGTCGTATGCGACAAATTGGTACTACTGTCAATTTGTCGTATGCGACAAATTGGTTCAACTGTCAATTTGTCGTAATTTGTCGTATGCGACAAATTGATTCAACTGCCAATTTGTCGTATGCGACAAATTGGTTCAACTGTCAATTTGTCGTATGCGACAAAATGGTAGTACTGTCAATTTGTCGTTTGCGACAAATTAGTACTACTGTCAATTTGTCGTATGCGACAAATTGGTTCAACTGTCAATTTGTCGTATGCGACAAATTGGTTCAACAGTCAATTTGTCGTATGCGACACATTGGTTCAACTGTCAATTTGTCGTAAATTGTCGTATGCGACAAATTGATTCAACTGCCAATTTGTCGTATGCGACAAATTGGTTTAACTGTCAATTTGTCGTATGCGACAAATTGGTAGTACTGTCAATTTGTCGTTTGCGACAAATTGGTACTACTGTCATTTTGTCGTATGCGACAAATTGATTCAACTGTCAATTTGTCGTATGCGACAAATTGGTTCAACTGTCAATTTGTCGTTTGCGACAAATTGGTACTACTGTCAATTTGTCGTATGCGACAAATTGGTTCAACTGTCAATTTGTCGTATGCGACAAATTGATTCAACTGTCAATTTATCGTATGCGACAAATTGATTCAACTGTCAATTTGTCGCATGCGACAAATTGGTTCAATTGTCAATTTGTCGTATGCGACAAATTGGTACTACTGTCAATTTGTCGTATACGACAAATTGGTTCAACTGTCAATTTGTCGTATGCGACAAATTAATTCAACTGTCAATTTGTCGTATGCGACAAATTGGTAGTACTGTCAATTTGTCGTATGCGACAAATTGATTCAACTGTCAATTTGCTGTTTGCGACAAATTGGTACTACTGTCAATTTGTCGTATGCGACAAATTGGTTCAACTGTCAATTTGTCGTATGCGACAAATTGGTACTACTGTCAATTTGTCGTATGCGACAAATTGGTTCAACTGCCAATTTGTCGTATGCGACAAATTGGTTCAACTGTCAATTTGTCGTATGCGACAAAATGGTAGTACTGTCAATTTGTCGTTTGCGACAAATTGGTACTACTGTCAATTTGTCGTATGCGACAAATTGGTTCAACTGTCAACTTGTCGTATGCGACAAATTGATTCAACTGTCAATTTGTCGTATGCGACAAATTGGTTCAACTGTCAATTTGTCGTTTGCGACAAATTGGTACTACTGTCAATTTGTCGTATGCGACAAATTGGTTCAACTGTCAATTTGTCGTATGCGACAAATTGATTCAACTGTCAATTTATCGTATGCGACAAATTGATTCAACTGTCAATTTGTCGCATGCGACAAATTGGTTCAACTGTCAATTTGTCGTATGCGACAAATTGATTCACCTGTCAATTTGTCGTATGCGACAAATTAATTCAACTGTCAATTTGTCGTATGCGACAAATTGGTTCAACTGCCAATTTGTCGTATGCGACAAATTGGTTCAACTGTCAATTTGTCGTATGCGACAAAATGGTAGTACTGTCAATTTGTCGTTTGCGACAAATTGGTACTACTGTCAATTTGTCGTATGCGACAAATTGGTTCAACTGTCAACTTGTCGTATGCGACAAATTGATTCAACTGTCAATTTGTCGTATGCGACAAATTGGTTCAACTGTCAATTTGTCGTTTGCGACAAATTGGTACTACTGTCAATTTGTCGTATGCGACAAATTGGTTCAACTGTCAATTTGTCGTATGCGACAAATTGATTCAACTGTCAATTTATCGTATGCGACAAATTGATTCAACTGTCAATTTGTCGCATGCGACAAATTGGTTCAACTGTCAATTTGTCGTATGCGACAAATTGATTCACCTGTCAATTTGTCGTATGCGACAAATTAATTCAACTGTCAATTTGTCGTATGCGACAAATTGGTTCAACTGCCAATTTGTCGTATGCGACAAATTGGTTCAACTGTCAATTTGTCGTATGCGACAAAATGGTAGTACTGTCAATTTGTCGTTTGCGACAAATTGGTACTACTGTCAATTTGTCGTATGCGACAAATTGGTTCAACTGTCAACTTGTCGTATGCGACAAATTGATTCAACAGTCAATTTGTCGTATGCGACACATTGGTTCAACTGTCAATATGTCGTAATTTGTCGTATGCGACAAATTGATTCAACTGCCAATTTGTCGTATGCGACAAATTGGTTTAACTGTCAATTTGTCGTATGCGACAAATTGGTAGTACTGTCAATTTGTCGTTTGCGACAAATTGGTACTACTGTCAATTTGTCGTATGCGACAAATTGATTCAACTGTCAATTTGTCGTATGCGACAAATTGGTTCAACTGTCAATTTGTCGTTTGCGACAAATTGGTACTACTGTCAATTTGTCGTATGCGACAAATTGGTTCAACTGTCAATTTGTCGTATGCGACAAATTGATTCAACTGTCAATTTGTCGTATGCGACAAATTGATTCAACTGTCAATTTGTCGCATGCGACAAATTGGTTCAATTGTCAATTTGTCGTATGCGACAAATTGGTACTACTGTCAATTTGTCGTATACGACAAATTGGTTCAACTGTCAATTTGTCGTATGCGACAAATTTATTCAACTGTCAATTTGTCGTATGCGACAAATTGGTAGTACTGTCAATTTGTCGTATGCGACAAATTGATTCAACTGTCAATTTGCTGTTTGCGACAAATTGGTACTACTGTCAATTTGTCGTATGCGACAAATTGGTTCAACTGTCAATTTGTCGTATGCGACAAATTGGTACTACTGTCAATTTGTCGTATGCGACAAATTGGTTCAACTGCCAATTTGTCGTATGCGACAAATTGGTTCAACTGTCAATTTGTCGTATGCGACAAAATGGTAGTACTGTCAATTTGTCGTTTGCGACAAATTGGTACTACTGTCAATTTGTCGTATGCGACAAATTGGTTCAACTGTCAACTTGTCGTATGCGACAAATTGATTCAACTGTCAATTTGTCGTATGCGACAAATTGGTTCAACTGTCAATTTGTCGTTTGCGACAAATTGGTACTACTGTCAATTTGTCGTATGCGACAAATTGGTTCAACTGTCAATTTGTCGTATGCGACAAATTGATTCAACTGTCAATTTATCGTATGCGACAAATTGATTCAACTGTCAATTTGTCGCATGCGACAAATTGGTTCAACTGTCAATTTGTCGTATGCGACAAATTGATTCACCTGTCAATTTGCCGTATGCGACAAATTAATTCAACTGTCAATTTGTCGTATGCGACAAATTGACAGTTAAACCAATTTTGTCGTATGCGACAAATTGATTCAACTGTCAATTTGCCGTTTGCGACAAATTGGTACTACTGTCAATTTGTCGTATGCGACAAATTGGTTCAACTGTCAATTTGTCGTATGCGACAAATTGATTCAACTGTCAATTTGTCGTATGCGACAAATTGGTTCAACTGTCAATTTGTCGTTTGCGACAAATTGGTACTACTGTCAATTTGTCGTATGCGACAAATTGGTTCAACTGTCAATTTGTCGTATGCGACAAATTGATTCAACTGTCAATTTATCGTATGCGACAAATTGATTCAACTGTCAATTTGTCGCATGCGACAAATTGGTTCAATTGTCAATTTGTCGTATGCGACAAATTGGTACTACTGTCAATTTGTCGTATACGACAAATTGGTTCAACTGTCAATTTGTCGTATGCGACAAATTAATTCAACTGTCAATTTGTCGTATGCGACAAATTGGTAGTACTGTCAATTTGTCGTATGCGACAAATTGATTCAACTGTCAATTTGCTGTTTGCGACAAATTGGTACTACTGTCAATTTGTCGTATGCGACAAATTGGTTCAACTGTCAATTTGTCGTATGCGACAAATTGGTACTACTGTCAATTTGTCGTATGCGACAAATTGGTTCAACTGCCAATTTGTCGTATGCGACAAATTGGTTCAACTGTCAATTTGTCGTATGCGACAAAATGGTAGTACTGTCAATTTGTCGTTTGCGACAAATTGGTACTACTGTCAATTTGTCGTATGCGACAAATTGATTCAACTGTCAATTTGCCGTTTGCGACAAATTGGTACTACTGTCAATTTGTCGTATGCGACAAATTGGTTCAACTGTCAATTTGTCGTATGCGACAAATTGGTACTACTGTCAATTTGTCGTATGCGACAAATTGGTTCAACTGTCAATTTGTCGTATGCGACAAATTGGTTCAACTGTCAATTTGTCGTAATTTGTCGTATGCGACAAATTGATTCAACTGCCAATTTGTCGTATGCGACAAATTGGTTCAACTGTCAATTTGCCGTTTGCGACAAACTGGTACTACTGTCAATTTGTCGTATGCGACAAATTGATTCACCTGTCAATTTGTCGTATGCGACAAATTGGTACTACTGTCAATTTGTCGTATGCGACAAATTGGTTCAACTGTCAATTTGTCGTATGCGACAAATTGATTCAACTGTCAATTTGTCGTATGCGACAAATTGGTTCAACTGTCAATTTGTCGTAATTTGTCGTATGCGACAAATTGATTCAACTGCCAATTTGTCGTATGCGACAAATTGGTTTAACTGTCAATTTGTCGTATGCGACAAATTGATTCAACTGTCAATTTGCCGTATGCGACAAATTGGTACTACTGTCAATTTGTCGTATGCGACAAATTGGTTCAACTGTCAATTTGTCGTATGCGACAAATTGGTACTACTGTCAATTTGTCGTATGCGACAAATTGGTTCAACTGTCAATTTGTCGTAATTTGTCGTATGCGACAAATTGATTCAACTGCCAATTTGTCGTATGCGACAAATTGGTTCAACTGTCAATTTGTCGTATGCGACAAAATGGTAGTACTGTCAATTTGTCGTTTGCGACAAATTGGTACTACTGTCAATTTGTCGTATGCGACAAATTGGTTCAACTGTCAATTTGTCGTATGCGACAAATTGGTTCAACAGTCAATTTGTCGTATGCGACACATTGGTTCAACTGTCAATTTGTCGTAATTTGTCGTACGCGACAAATTGATTCAACTGCCAATTTGTCGTATGCGACAAATTGGTTTAACTGTCAATTTGTCGTATGCGACAAATTGGTAGTACTGTCAATTTGTCGTTTGCGACAAATTGGTACTACTGTCATTTTGTCGTATGCGACAAATTGATTCAACTGTCAATTTGTCGTATGCGACAAATTGGTTCAACTGTCAATTTGTCGTTTGCGACAAATTGGTACTACTGTCAATTTGTCGTATGCGACAAATTGGTTCAACTGTCAATTTGTCGTATGCGACAAATTGATTCAACTGTCAATTTATCGTATGCGACAAATTGATTCAACTGTCAATTTGTCGCATGCGACAAATTGGTTCAATTGTCAATTTGTCGTATGCGACAAATTGGTACTACTGTCAATTTGTCGTATACGACAAATTGGTTCAACTGTCAATTTGTCGTATGCGACAAATTAATTCAACTGTCAATTTGTCGTATGCGACAAATTGGTAGTACTGTCAATTTGTCGTATGCGACAAATTGATTCAACTGTCAATTTGCTGTTTGCGACAAATTGGTACTACTGTCAATTTGTCGTATGCGACAAATTGGTTCAACTGTCAATTTGTCGTATGCGACAAATTGGTACTACTGTCAATTTGTCGTAAGCGACAAATTGGTTCAACTGCCAATTTGTCGTATGCGACAAATTGGTTCAACTGTCAATTTGTCGTATGCGACAAAATGGTAGTACTGTCAATTTGTCGTTTGCGACAAATTGGTACTACTGTCAATTTGTCGTATGCGACAAATTGGTTCAACTGTCAACTTGTCGTATGCGACAAATTGATTCAACTGTCAATTTGTCGTATGCGACAAATTGGTTCAACTGTCAATTTGTCGTTTGCGACAAATTGGTACTACTGTCAATTTGTCGTATGCGACAAATTGGTTCAACTGTCAATTTGTCGTATGCGACAAATTGATTCAACTGTCAATTTATCGTATGCGACAAATTGATTCAACTGTCAATTTGTCGCATGCGACAAATTGGTTCAACTGTCAATTTGTCGTATGCGACAAATTGATTCACCTGTCAATTTGTCGTATGCGACAAATTAATTCAACTGTCAATTTGTCGTATGCGACAAATTGGTTCAACTGCCAATTTGTCGTATGCGACAAATTGGTTCAACTGTCAATTTGTCGTATGCGACAAAATGGTAGTACTGTCAATTTGTCGTTTGCGACAAATTGGTACTACTGTCAATTTGTCGTATGCGACAAATTGGTTCAACTGTCAACTTGTCGTATGCGACAAATTGATTCAACTGTCAATTTGTCGTATGCGACAAATTGGTTCAACTGTCAATTTGTCGTTTGCGACAAATTGGTACTACTGTCAATTTGTCGTATGCGACAAATTGATTCAACTGTCAATTTGCCGTTTGCGACAAACTGGTACTACTGTCAATTTGTCGTATGCGACAAATTGATTCACCTGTCAATTTGTCGTATGCGACAAATTGGTACTACTGTCAATTTGTCGTATGCGACAAATTGGTTCAACTGTCAATTTGTCGTATGCGACAAATTGATTCAACTGTCAATTTGTCGTATGCGACAAATTGGTTCAACTGTCAATTTGTCGTAATTTGTCGTATGCGACAAATTGATTCAACTGCCAATTTGTCGTATGCGACAAATTGGTTTAACTGTCAATTTGTCGTATGCGACAAATTGATTCAACTGTCAATTTGCCGTTTGCGACAAATTGGTACTACTGTCAATTTGTCGTATGCGACAAATTGGTTCAACTGTCAATTTGTCGTATGCGACAAATTGGTACTACTGTCAATTTGTCGTATGCGACAAATTGGTTCAACTGTCAATTTGTCGTATGCGACAAATTGGTTCAACTGTCAATTTGTCGTAATTTGTCGTATGCGACAAATTGGTACTACTGTCAATTTGTCGTATGCGACAAATTGGTTCAACTGTCAATTTGTCGTATGCGACAAATTGGTTCAACTGTCAATTTGTCGTAATTTGTCGTATGCGACAAATTGATTCAACTGCCAATTTGTCGTATGCGACAAATTGGTTCAACTGTCAATTTGCCGTTTGCGACAAACTGGTACTACTGTCAATTTGTCGTATGCGACAAATTGATTCACGTGTCAATTTGTCGTATGCGACAAATTGGTACTACTGTCAATTTGTCGTATGCGACAAATTGGTTCAACTGTCAATTTGTCGTATGCGACAAATTGATTCAAGTGTCAATTTGTCGTATGCGACAAATTGGTTCAACTGTCAATTTGTCGTAATTTGTCGTATGCGACAAATTGATTCAACTGCCAATTTGTCGTATGCGACAAATTGGTTCAACTGTCAATTTGTCGTATGCGACAAAATGGTAGTACTGTCAATTTGTCGTTTGCGACAAATTGGTACTACTGTCAATTTGTCGTATGCGACAAATTGGTTCAACTGTCAATTTGTCGTATGCGACAAATTGGTTCAACAGTCAATTTGTCGTATGCGACACATTGGTTCAACTGTCAATTTGTCGTAATTTGTCGTATGCGACAAATTGATTCAACTGCCAATTTGTCGTATGCGACAAATTGGTTTAACTGTCAATTTGTCGTATGCGACAAATTGGTAGTACTGTCAATTTGTCGTTTGCGACAAATTGGTACTACTGTCAATTTGTCGTATGCGACAAATTGGTTCAACTGTCAATTTGTCGTATGCGACAAATTGGTTCAACTGTCAATTTGTCGTAATTTGTCGTATGCGACAAATTGATTCAACTGCCAATTTGTCGTATGCGACAAATTGGTTCAACTGTCAATTTGCCGTTTGCGACAAACTGGTACTACTGTCAATTTGTCGTATGCGACAAATTGATTCACCTGTCAATTTGTCGTATGCGACAAATTGGTACTACTGTCAATTTGTCGTATGCGACAAATTGGTTCAACTGTCAATTTGTCGTATGCGACAAATTGATTCAAGTGTCAATTTGTCGTATGCGACAAATTGGTTCAACTGTCAATTTGTCGTATGCGACAAATTGGTTCAACTGTCAATTTGTCGTAATTTGTCGTATGCGACAAATTGATTCAACTGCCAATTTGTCGTATGCGACAAATTGGTTTAACTGTCAATTTGTCGTATGCGACAAATTGATTCAACTGTCAATTTGCCGTATGCGACAAATTGGTACTACTGTCAATTTGTCGTATGCGACAAATTGGTTCAACTGTCAATTTGTCGTATGCGACAAATTGGTACTACTGTCAATTTGTCGTATGCGACAAATTGGTTCAACTGTCAATTTGTCGTAATTTGTCGTATGCGACAAATTGATTCAACTGCCAATTTGTCGTATGCGACAAATTGGTTCAACTGTCAATTTGTCGTATGCGACAAAATGGTAGTACTGTCAATTTGTCGTTTGCGACAAATTAGTACTACTGTCAATTTGTCGTATGCGACAAATTGGTTCAACTGTCAATTTGTCGTATGCGACAAATTGGTTCAACAGTCAATTTGTCGTATGCGACACATTGGTTCAACTGTCAATTTGTCGTAAATTGTCGTATGCGACAAATTGATTCAACTGCCAATTTGTCGTATGCGACAAATTGGTTTAACTGTCAATTTGTCGTATGCGACAAATTGGTAGTACTGTCAATTTGTCGTTTGCGACAAATTGGTACTACTGTCATTTTGTCGTATGCGACAAATTGATTCAACTGTCAATTTGTCGTATGCGACAAATTGGTTCAACTGTCAATTTGTCGTTTGCGACAAATTGGTACTACTGTCAATTTGTCGTATGCGACAAATTGGTTCAACTGTCAATTTGTCGTATGCGACAAATTGATTCAACTGTCAATTTATCGTATGCGACAAATTGATTCAACTGTCAATTTGTCGCATGCGACAAATTGGTTCAATTGTCAATTTGTCGTATGCGACAAATTGGTACTACTGTCAATTTGTCGTATACGACAAATTGGTTCAACTGTCAATTTGTCGTATGCGACAAATTAATTCAACTGTCAATTTGTCGTATGCGACAAATTGGTAGTACTGTCAATTTGTCGTATGCGACAAATTGATTCAACTGTCAATTTGCTGTTTGCGACAAATTGGTACTACTGTCAATTTGTCGTATGCGACAAATTGGTTCAACTGTCAATTTGTCGTATGCGACAAATTGGTACTACTGTCAATTTGTCGTATGCGACAAATTGGTTCAACTGCCAATTTGTCGTATGCGACAAATTGGTTCAACTGTCAATTTGTCGTATGCGACAAAATGGTAGTACTGTCAATTTGTCGTTTGCGACAAATTGGTACTACTGTCAATTTGTCGTATGCGACAAATTGGTTCAACTGTCAACTTGTCGTATGCGACAAATTGATTCAACTGTCAATTTGTCGTATGCGACAAATTGGTTCAACTGTCAATTTGTCGTTTGCGACAAATTGGTACTACTGTCAATTTGTCGTATGCGACAAATTGGTTCAACTGTCAATTTGTCGTATGCGACAAATTGATTCAACTGTCAATTTATCGTATGCGACAAATTGATTCAACTGTCAATTTGTCGCATGCGACAAATTGGTTCAACTGTCAATTTGTCGTATGCGACAAATTGATTCACCTGTCAATTTGTCGTATGCGACAAATTAATTCAACTGTCAATTTGTCGTATGCGACAAATTGGTTCAACTGCCAATTTGTCGTATGCGACAAATTGGTTCAACTGTCAATTTGTCGTATGCGACAAAATGGTAGTACTGTCAATTTGTCGTTTGCGACAAATTGGTACTACTGTCAATTTGTCGTATGCGACAAATTGGTTCAACTGTCAACTTGTCGTATGCGACAAATTGATTCAACTGTCAATTTGTCGTATGCGACAAATTGGTTCAACTGTCAATTTGTCGTTTGCGACAAATTGGTACTACTGTCAATTTGTCGTATGCGACAAATTGGTTCAACTGTCAATTTGTCGTATGCGACAAATTGATTCAACTGTCAATTTATCGTATGCGACAAATTGATTCAACTGTCAATTTGTCGCATGCGACAAATTGGTTCAACTGTCAATTTGTCGTATGCGACAAATTGATTCACCTGTCAATTTGTCGTATGCGACAAATTAATTCAACTGTCAATTTGTCGTATGCGACAAATTGGTTCAACTGCCAATTTGTCGTATGCGACAAATTGGTTCAACTGTCAATTTGTCGTATGCGACAAAATGGTAGTACTGTCAATTTGTCGTTTGCGACAAATTGGTACTACTGTCAATTTGTCGTATGCGACAAATTGGTTCAACTGTCAACTTGTCGTATGCGACAAATTGATTCAACAGTCAATTTGTCGTATGCGACACATTGGTTCAACTGTCAATATGTCGTAATTTGTCGTATGCGACAAATTGATTCAACTGCCAATTTGTCGTATGCGACAAATTGGTTTAACTGTCAATTTGTCGTATGCGACAAATTGGTAGTACTGTCAATTTGTCGTTTGCGACAAATTGGTACTACTGTCAATTTGTCGTATGCGACAAATTGATTCAACTGTCAATTTGTCGTATGCGACAAATTGGTTCAACTGTCAATTTGTCGTTTGCGACAAATTGGTACTACTGTCAATTTGTCGTATGCGACAAATTGGTTCAACTGTCAATTTGTCGTATGCGACAAATTGATTCAACTGTCAATTTGTCGTATGCGACAAATTGATTCAACTGTCAATTTGTCGCATGCGACAAATTGGTTCAATTGTCAATTTGTCGTATGCGACAAATTGGTACTACTGTCAATTTGTCGTATACGACAAATTGGTTCAACTGTCAATTTGTCGTATGCGACAAATTTATTCAACTGTCAATTTGTCGTATGCGACAAATTGGTAGTACTGTCAATTTGTCGTATGCGACAAATTGATTCAACTGTCAATTTGCTGTTTGCGACAAATTGGTACTACTGTCAATTTGTCGTATGCGACAAATTGGTTCAACTGTCAATTTGTCGTATGCGACAAATTGGTACTACTGTCAATTTGTCGTATGCGACAAATTGGTTCAACTGCCAATTTGTCGTATGCGACAAATTGGTTCAACTGTCAATTTGTCGTATGCGACAAAATGGTAGTACTGTCAATTTGTCGTTTGCGACAAATTGGTACTACTGTCAATTTGTCGTATGCGACAAATTGGTTCAACTGTCAACTTGTCGTATGCGACAAATTGATTCAACTGTCAATTTGTCGTATGCGACAAATTGGTTCAACTGTCAATTTGTCGTTTGCGACAAATTGGTACTACTGTCAATTTGTCGTATGCGACAAATTGGTTCAACTGTCAATTTGTCGTATGCGACAAATTGATTCAACTGTCAATTTATCGTATGCGACAAATTGATTCAACTGTCAATTTGTCGCATGCGACAAATTGGTTCAACTGTCAATTTGTCGTATGCGACAAATTGATTCACCTGTCAATTTGCCGTATGCGACAAATTAATTCAACTGTCAATTTGTCGTATGCGACAAATTGACAGTTAAACCAATTTTGTCGTATGCGACAAATTGATTCAACTGTCAATTTGCCGTTTGCGACAAATTGGTACTACTGTCAATTTGTCGTATGCGACAAATTGGTTCAACTGTCAATTTGTCGTATGCGACAAATTGATTCAACTGTCAATTTGTCGTATGCGACAAATTGGTTCAACTGTCAATTTGTCGTTTGCGACAAATTGGTACTACTGTCAATTTGTCGTATGCGACAAATTGGTTCAACTGTCAATTTGTCGTATGCGACAAATTGATTCAACTGTCAATTTATCGTATGCGACAAATTGATTCAACTGTCAATTTGTCGCATGCGACAAATTGGTTCAATTGTCAATTTGTCGTATGCGACAAATTGGTACTACTGTCAATTTGTCGTATACGACAAATTGGTTCAACTGTCAATTTGTCGTATGCGACAAATTAATTCAACTGTCAATTTGTCGTATGCGACAAATTGGTAGTACTGTCAATTTGTCGTATGCGACAAATTGATTCAACTGTCAATTTGCTGTTTGCGACAAATTGGTACTACTGTCAATTTGTCGTATGCGACAAATTGGTTCAACTGTCAATTTGTCGTATGCGACAAATTGGTACTACTGTCAATTTGTCGTATGCGACAAATTGGTTCAACTGCCAATTTGTCGTATGCGACAAATTGGTTCAACTGTCAATTTGTCGTATGCGACAAAATGGTAGTACTGTCAATTTGTCGTTTGCGACAAATTGGTACTACTGTCAATTTGTCGTATGCGACAAATTGGTTCAACTGTCAACTTGTCGTATGCGACAAATTGATTCAACTGTCAATTTGTCGTATGCGACAAATTGGTTCAACTGTCAATTTGTCGTTTGCGACAAATTGGTACTACTGTCAATTTGTCGTATGCGACAAATTGGTTCAACTGTCAATTTGTCGTATGCGACAAATTGATTCAACTGTCAATTTATCGTATGCGACAAATTGATTCAACTGTCAATTTGTCGCATGCGACAAATTGGTTCAACTGTCAATTTGTCGTATGCGACAAATTGATTCACCTGTCAATTTGTCGTATGCGACAAATTAATTCAACTGTCAATTTGTCGTATGCGACAAATTGACAGTTAAACCAATTTTGTCGTATGCGACAAATTGATTCAACTGTCAATTTGCCGTTTGCGACAAATTGGTACTACTGTCAATTTGTCGTATGCGACAAATTGGTTCAACTGTCAATTTGTCGTATGCGACAAATTGGTACTACTGTCAATTTGTCGTATGCGACAAATTGGTTTAACTGTCAATTTGTCGTATGCGACAAATTGGTTCAACTGTCAATTTGTCGTAATTTGTCGTATGCGACAAATGGATTCAACTGCCAATTGGTCGTATGCGACAAATTGGTTCAACTGTCAATTTGTCGTATGCGACAAATTGGTAGTACTGTCAATTTGTCGTTTGCGACAAATTGGTACTACTGTCAATTTGTCGTATGCGACAAATTAGTTCAACTGTCAATTTGTCGTATGCGACAAATTGATTCAACTGTCAATTTGTCGTATGCGACAAATTGGTTCAACTGTCAATTTGTCGTTTGCGACAAATTGGTACTACTGTCAATTTGTCGTATGCGACAAATTGGTTCAACTGTCAATTTGTCGTATGCGACAAATTGGTTCAACAGTCAATTTGTCGTATGCGACAAATTGGTTCAACTGTCAATTTGTCGTAATTTGTCGTATGCGACAAATTGATTCAACTGCCAATTTGTCGTATGCGACAAATTGGTTCAACTGTCAATTTGTCGTATGCGACAAATTGGTAGTACTGTCAATTTGTCGTTTGCGACAAATTGGTACTACTGTCAATTTGTCGTATGCGACAAATTGATTCAACTGTCAATTTGTCGTATGCGACAAAATGGTTCAACTGTCAAATTGTCGTTTGCGACAAATTGGTACTACTGTCAATTTGTCGTATGCGACAAATTGGTTCAACTGTCAATTTGTCGTATGCGACAAATTGATTCAACTGTCAATTTATCGTATGCGACAAATTGATTCAACTGTCAATTTGTCGCATGCGACAAATTGGTTCAACTGTCAATTTGTCGTATGCGACAAATTGGTACTACTGTCATATTGTCGTATACGACAAATTGGTTCAACTGTCACTTTGTCGTATGCGACAAATTAATTCAACTGTCAATTTGTCGTATGCGACAAATTGGTAGTACTGTCAATTTGTCGTATGCGACAAATTGATTCAACTGTCAATTTGCCGTTTGCGACAAATTGGTACTACTGTGAATTTGTCGTATGCGACAAATTGGTTCAACTGTCAATTTGTCGTATGCGACAAATTGATTCAACTGTCAATTTGTCGTATGCGACAAATTGGTTCAACCGTCAATTTGTCGTTTGCGACAAATTGGAACTACTGTCAATTTGTCGTATGCGACAAATTGGTTCAACTGTCAATTTATCGTATGCGACAAATTGATTCAACTGTCAATTTGTCGTATGCGACAAATTGACAGTTGAATCAATTTGTGTCAATTTGTCGTATGCGACAAATTGGTTCAACTGTCAATTTGTCGTATGCGACAAATTGATTCAACTGTCAATTTGTCGTATGCGACAAATTGGTTCAACTGTCAATTTGTCGTTTGCGACAAATTGGTACTACTGTCAATTTGTTGTATGCGACAAATTGGTTCAACTGTCAATTTGTCGTATGCGACAAATTGATTCAACTGTCAATTTATCGTATGCGACAAAATGATTCAACTGTCAATTTGTCGCATGCGACAAATTGGTTCAACTGTCAATTTGTCGTATGCGACAAATTGGTACTACTGTCAATTTGTCGTATACGACAAATTGGTTCAACTGTCAATTTGTCGTATGCGACAAATTGATTCAACTGTCAATTTGTCGTATGCGACAAATTGGTTCAACTGTCAATTTGTCGTAATTTGTCGTATGCGACAAATTGATTTAACTGCCAATTTGTCGTATGCGACAAATTGATTTAACTGCCAATTTGTCGTATGCGACAAATTGGTTTAACTGTCAATTTGTCGTATGCGACAAATTGGTGCTACTGTCAATTTGTCGTATGCGACAATTTGGTTCAACTCTCAATTTGTCGTATGCGACAAATTGGTACTACTGTCAATTGGTCGTATGCGACAAATTGGTTCAACTGTCAATTTGTCGTGTGCGACAAATTGGTTCAACTGTCAATTTGTCGTATGCGACAAATTGGTAGTACTGTCAATTTGTCGTATGCGACAAATTGATTCAACTGTCAATTTGCCGTTTGCGACAAACTGGTACTACTGTCAATTTGTCGTATGCGACAAATTGGTTCAACTGTCAATTTGTCGTATGCGACAAATTGGTAGTACTGTCAATTTGTCGTTTGCGACAAATTGATTCAACTGTCAATTTGCCGTTTGCGACAAATTGGTACTACTGTCAATTTGTCGTATGCGACAAATTGGTTCAACTGTCAATTTGTCGTATGCGACAAATTGGTACTACTGTCAATTTGTCGTATGCGACAAATTGGTTCAACTGTCAATTTGTCGTATGCGACAAATTGGTTCAACTGTCAATTTGTCGTAATTTGTCGTATGCGACAAATTGATTCAACTGCCAATTTGTCGTATACGACAAATTGGTTCAACTGTCAATTTGTCGTATGCGACAA
This sequence comes from Oscheius myriophilus, assembly GCA_964057215.1. NCBI lineage: Eukaryota > Metazoa > Nematoda > Chromadorea > Rhabditida > Rhabditidae > Oscheius > Oscheius myriophilus. The sequence continues at coordinate 7,994,393 of OZ059904.1, forward strand.
ATTGATTTAGCTGTCAATTTATCGTATGCGACAAATTGATTCAACTGTCAATTTGTCGCTTGCGACAAATTGGTTCAACTGTCAATTTGTCGTATGCGACAAATTGATTCACCTGTCAATTTGTCGTTTGCGACAAATTGGTACTACTGTCAATTTGTCGTATGCGACAAATTGGTTCAACTGTCAATTTGTCGTATGCGACAAATTGATTCAACTGTCAATTTGTCGTATGCGACAAATTGGTTCAACTGTCAATTTGTCGTAATTTGTCGTATGCGACAAATTGATTCAACTGCCAATTTGTCGTATGCGACAAATTGGTTTAACTGTCAATTTGTCGTATGCGACAAATTGATTCAACTGTCAATTTGTCGTATGCGACAAATTGGTACTACTGTCAATTTGTCGTATGCGACAAATTGGTTCAACTGTCAATTTGTCGTATGCGACAAATTGATTCAACTGTCAATTTGTCGTATGCGACAAATTGGTACTACTGTCAATTTGTCGTATGCGACAAATTGGTTCAACTGTCAATTTGTCGTATGCGACTAATTGGTTCAACTGTCAATTTGTCGTATGCGACAAATTGGTTCAACTGTCAATTTGCCGTTTGCGACAAACTGGTACTACTGTCAATTTGTCGTATGCGACAAATTGGTTCAACTGTCAATTTGTCGTATGCGACAAATTGGTACTACTTTCAATTTGTCGTATGCGACAATTTGGTTCAACTGTCAATTTGTCGCATGCGACAAATTGGTTCAACTGTCAATTTGTCGTATGCGACAAATTGGTAGTACTGTCAATTTGTCGTATGCGACAAATTGATTCAACTGCCAATTTGTCGTATGCGACAAATTGGTTCAACTGTCAATTTGTCGTATGCGACAAATTGGTAGTACTGTCAATTTGTCGTTTGCGACAAATTGGTACTACTGTCAATTTGTCGTATGCGACAAATTGATTCAACTGTCACTTTGTCGTATGCGACAAAATGGTTCAACTGTCAATTTGTCGTTTGCGACAAATTGGTACTACTGTCAATTTGTCGTATGTGACAAATTGGTTCAACTGTCAATTTGTCGTATGCGACAAATTGGTACTACTGTCAATTTGTCGTATACGACAAATTGGTTCAACTGTCAATTTGTCGTATGCGACAAATTAATTCAACTGTCAATTTGTCGTATGCGACAAATTGGTAGTACTGTCAATTTGTCGTATGCGACAAATTGATTCAACTGTCAATTTGCCGTTTGCGACAAATTGGTACTACTGTCAATTTGTCGTATGCGACAAATTGGTTCAACTGTCAATTTGTCGTATGCGACAAATTGGTACTACTGTCAATTTGTCTTATGCGACAAATTGGTTCAACTGTCAATTTGTCGTATGCGACAAATTGGTTCAACTGTCAATTTGTCGTAATTTGTCGTATGCGACAAATTGATTCAACTGCCAATTTGTCGTATGCGACAATTTGGTTTAACTGTCAATTTGTCGTATGCGACAAATTGATTCAACTGTCAATTTGTCGTATGCGACAAATTGGTACTACTGTCAATTTGTCGTATGCGACAAATTGGTTCAACTGTCAATTTGTCGTATGCGACTAATTGGTTCAACTGTCAATTTGTCGTATGCGACAAATTGGTTCAACTGTCAATTTGCCGTTTGCGACAAACTGGTACTACTGTCAATTTGTCGTATGCGACAAATTGGTTCAACTGTCAATTTGTCGTATGCGACAAATTGGTACTACTTTCAATTTGTCGTATGCGACAATTTGGTTCAACTGTCAATTTGTCGTATGCGACAAATTGGTACTACTGTCAATTTGTCGTATGCGACAAACTGGTTCAACTGTCAATTTGTCGTATGCGACAAATTGGTTCAACAGTCAATTTGTCGTATGCGACAAATTGGTTCAACTGTCAATTTGTCGTAATTTGTCGTATGCGACAAATTGATTCAACTGCCAATTTGTCGTATGCGACAAATTGGTTCAACTGTCAATTTGTCGTATGCGACAAATTGGTAGTACTGTCAATTTGTCGTTTGCGACAAATTGGTACTACTGTCAATTTGTCGTATGCGACAAATTGATTCAACTGTCAATTTGTCGTATGCGACAAAATGGTTCAACTGTCAATTTGTCGTTTGCGACAAATTGGTACTACTGTCAATTTGTCGTATGTGACAAATTGGTTCAACTGTCAATTTGTCGTATGCGACAAATTGATTCAACTGTCAATTTATCGTATGCGACAAATTGATTCAACTGTCAATTTGTCGCATGCGACAAATTGGTTCAACTGTCAATTTGTCGTATGCGACAAATTGGTAGTACTGTCAATTTGTCGTATGCGACAAATTGATTCAACTGCCAATTTGTCGTATGCGACAAATTGGTTCAACTGTCAATTTGTCGTATGCGACAAATTGGTAGTACTGTCAATTTGTCGTTTGCGACAAATTGGTACTACTGTCAATTTGTCGTATGCGACAAATTGATTCAACTGTCACTTTGTCGTATGCGACAAAATGGTTCAACTGTCAATTTGTCGTTTGCGACAAATTGGTACTACTGTCAATTTGTCGTATGTGACAAATTGGTTCAACTGTCAATTTGTCGTATGCGACAAATTGGTACTACTGTCAATTTGTCGTATACGACAAATTGGTTCAACTGTCAATTTGTCGTATGCGGCAAATTAATTCAACTGTCAATTTGTCGTATGCGACAAATTGGTAGTACTGTCAATTTGTCGTATGCGACAAATTGATTCAACTGTCAATTTGCCGTTTGCGACAAATTGGTACTACTGTCAATTTGTCGTATGCGACAAATTGGTTCAACTGTCAATTTGTCGTATGCGACAAATTGGTACTACTGTCAATTTGTCTTATGCGACAAATTGGTTCAACTGTCAATTTGTCGTATGCGACAAATTGGTTCAACTGTCAATTTGTCGTAATTTGTCGTATGCGACAAATTGATTCAACTGCCAATTTGTCGTATGCGACAAATTGGTTCAACTGTCAATTTGTCGTATGCGACAAAATGGTAGTACTGTCAATTTGTCGTTTGCGACAAATTGGTACTACTGTCAATTTGTCGTATGCGACAAATTGGTTCAACTGTCTACTTGTCGTATGCGACAAATTAATTCAACTGTCAATTTGTCGTATGCGACAAATTGGTTTAACTGTCAATTTGTCGTTTGCGACAAATTGGTACTACTGTCAATTTGTCGTATGCGACAAATTGGTTCAACTGTCAATTTGTCGTAATTTGTCGTATGCGACAAATTGATTCAACTGCCAATTTGTCGTATACGACAAATTGGTTCAACTGTCAATTTGTCGTATGCGACAAATTGATTTAGCTGTCAATTTATCGTATGCGACAAATTGATTCAACTGTCAATTTGTCGCTTGCGACAAATTGGTTCAACTGTCAATTTGTCGTATGCGACAAATTGATTCACCTGTCAATTTGTCGTTTGCGACAAATTGGTACTACTGTCAATTTGTCGTATGCGACAAATTGGTTCAACTGTCAATTTGTCGTATGCGACAAATTGATTCAACTGTCAATTTGTCGTATGCGACAAATTGGTTCAACTGTCAATTTGTCGTAATTTGTCGTATGCGACAAATTGATTCAACTGCCAATTTGTCGTATGCGACAAATTGGTTTAACTGTCAATTTGTCGTATGCGACAAATTGATTCAACTGTCAATTTGTCGTATGCGACAAATTGGTACTACTGTCAATTTGTCGTATGCGACAAATTGGTTCAACTGTCAATTTGTCGTATGCGACTAATTGGTTCAACTGTCAATTTGTCGTATGCGACAAATTGGTTCAACTGTCAATTTGCCGTTTGCGACAAACTGGTACTACTGTCAATTTGTCGTATGCGACAAATTGGTTCAACTGTCAATTTGTCGTATGCGACAAATTGGTACTACTTTCAATTTGTCGTATGCGACAATTTGGTTCAACTGTCAATTTGTCGCATGCGACAAATTGGTAGTACTGTCAATTTGTCGTTTGCGACAAATTGGTACAACTGTCAATTTGTCGTATGCGACAAATTGATTCAACTGTCACTTTGTCGTATGCGACAAAATGGTTCAACTGTCAATTTGTCGTTTGCGACAAATTGGTACTACTGTCAATTTGTCGTATGTGACAAATTGGTTCAACTGTCAATTTGTCGTATGCGACAAATTGGTACTACTGTCAATTTGTCGTATACGACAAATTGGTTCAACTGTCAATTTGTCGTATGCGACAAATTAATTCAACTGTCAATTTGTCGTATGCGACAAATTGGTAGTACTGTCAATTTGTCGTATGCGACAAATTGATTCAACTGTCAATTTGCCGTTTGCGACAAATTGGTACTACTGTCAATTTGTCGTATGCGACAAATTGGTTCAACTGTCAATTTGTCGTATGCGACAAATTGGTACTACTGTCAATTTGTCTTATGCGACAAATTGGTTCAACTGTCAATTTGTCGTATGCGACAAATTGGTTCAACTGTCAATTTGTCGTAATTTGTCGTATGCGACAAATTGATTCAACTGCCAATTTGTCGTATGCGACAATTTGGTTTAACTGTCAATTTGTCGTATGCGACAAATTGATTCAACTGTCAATTTGTCGTATGCGACAAATTGGTACTACTGTCAATTTGTCGTATGCGACAAATTGGTTCAACTGTCAATTTGTCGTATGCGACTAATTGGTTCAACTGTCAATTTGTCGTATGCGACAAATTGGTTCAACTGTCAATTTGCCGTTTGCGACAAACTGGTACTACTGTCAATTTGTCGTATGCGACAAATTGGTTCAACTGTCATTTTGTCGTATGCGACAAATTGGTACTACTTTCAATTTGTCGTATGCGACAATTTGGTTCAACTGTCAATTTGTCGTATGCGACAAATTGGTACTACTGTCAATTTGTCGTATGCGACAAACTGGTTCAACTGTCAATTTGTCGTATGCGACAAATTGGTTCAACAGTCAATTTGTCGTATGCGACAAATTGGTTCAACTGTCAATTTGTCGTAATTTGTCGTATGCGACAAATTGATTCAACTGCCAATTTGTCGTATGCGACAAATTGGTTCAACTGTCAATTTGTCGTATGCGACAAATTGGTAGTACTGTCAATTTGTCGTTTGCGACAAATTGGTACTACTGTCAATTTGTCGTATGCGACAAATTGATTCAACTGTCAATTTGTCGTATGCGACAAAATGGTTCAACTGTCAATTTGTCGTTTGCGACAAATTGGTACTACTGTCAATTTGTCGTATGTGACAAATTGGTTCAACTGTCAATTTGTCGTATGCGACAAATTGATTCAACTGTCAATTTATCGTATGCGACAAATTGATTCAACTGTCAATTTGTCGCATGCGACAAATTGGTTCAACTGTCAATTTGTCGTATGCGACAAATTGGTAGTACTGTCAATTTGTCGTATGCGACAAATTGATTCAACTGCCAATTTGTCGTATGCGACAAATTGGTTCAACTGTCAATTTGTCGTATGCGACAAATTGGTAGTACTGTCAATTTGTCGTTTGCGACAAATTGGTACTACTGTCAATTTGTCGTATGCGACAAATTGATTCAACTGTCACTTTGTCGTATGCGACAAAATGGTTCAACTGTCAATTTGTCGTTTGCGACAAATTGGTACTACTGTCAATTTGTCGTATGTGACAAATTGGTTCAACTGTCAATTTGTCGTATGCGACAAATTGGTACTACTGTCAATTTGTCGTATACGACAAATTGGTTCAACTGTCAATTTGTCGTATGCGACAAATTAATTCAACTGTCAATTTGTCGTATGCGACAAATTGGTAGTACTGTCAATTTGTCGTATGCGACAAATTGATTCAACTGTCAATTTGCCGTTTGCGACAAATTGGTACTACTGTCAATTTGTCGTATGCGACAAATTGGTTCAACTGTCAATTTGTCGTATGCGACAAATTGGTACTACTGTCAATTTGTCTTATGCGACAAATTGGTTCAACTGTCAATTTGTCGTATGCGACAAATTGGTTCAACTGTCAATTTGTCGTAATTTGTCGTATGCGACAAATTGATTCAACTGCCAATTTGTCGTATGCGACAAATTGGTTCAACTGTCAATTTGTCGTATGCGACAAAATGGTAGTACTGTCAATTTGTCGTTTGCGACAAATTGGTACTACTGTCAATTTGTCGTATGCGACAAATTGGTTCAACTGTCAACTTGTCGTATGCGACAAATTAATTCAACTGTCAATTTGTCGTATGCGACAAATTGGTTTAACTGTCAATTTGTCGTTTGCGACAAATTGGTACTACTGTCAATTTGTCGTATGCGACAAATTGGTTCAACTGTCAATTTGTCGTATGCGACAAATTGATTCAACTGTCAATTTATCGTATGCGACAAATTGATTCAACTGTCAATTTGTCGCATGCGACAAATTGGTTCAACTGTCAATTTGTCGTATGCGACAAATTGATTCACCTGTCAATTTGTCGTATGCGACAATTTGATTCAACTGTCAATTTGTCGTATGCGACAAATTGACAGTTAAACCAATTTTGTCGTATGCGACAAATTGATTCAACTGTCAATTTGCCGTTTGCGACAAATTGGTACTACTGTCAATTTGTCGCATGCGACAAATTGGTTCAACTGTCAATTTGTCGTATGCGACAAATTGGTACTACTGTCAATTTGTCGTATGCGACAAATTGGTAGTACTGTCAATTTGTCGTTTGCGACAAATTGGTACTACTGTCAATTTGTCGTATGCGACAAATTGATTCAACTGTCAATTTGTCGTATGCGACAAATTGATTCAACTGTCAATTTGTCGCATGCGACAAATTGGTTCAACTGTCAATTTGTCGTATGCGACAAATTGACAGTTAAACCAATTTTGTCGTATGCGACAAATTGATTCAACTGTCAATTTGCCGTTTGCGACAAATTGGTACTACTGTCAATTTGTCGCATGCGACAAATTGGTTCAACTGTCAATTTGTCGTATGCGACAAATTGGTACTACTGTCAATTTGTCGTATGCGACAAATTGGTAGTACTGTCAATTTGTCGTTTGCGACAAATTGGTACTACTGTCAATTTGTCGTATGCGACAAATTGATTCAACTGTCAATTTGTCGTATGCGACAAATTGATTCAACTGTCAATTTGTCGCATGCGACAAATTGGTTCAACTGTCAATTTATCGTATGCGACAAATTGATTCAACTGTCAATTTGCCGTTTGCGACAAATTGGTACTACTGTCAATTTGTCGTATGCGACAAATTGGTTCAACTGTCAATTTGTCGTATGCGACAAAATGGTACTACTGTCAATTTGTCGTATGCGACAAATTGGTTCAACTGTCAATTTGTCGTATGCGACAAATTGGTTCAACTGTCAATTTGTCGTAATTTGTCGTATGCGACAAATTGATTCAACTGCCAATTTGTCGTATACGACAAATTGGTTCAACTGTCAATTTGTCGTATGCGACAAAATGGTAGTACTGTCAATTTGTCGTTTGCGACAAATTGGTACTACTGTCAATTTGTCGTATGCGACAAATTGGTTCAACTGTCAATTTGTCGTATGCGACAAATTGATGCAGCTGTCAATTTATCGTATGCGACAAATTGATTCAACTGTCAATTTGTCGCTTGCGACAAATTGGTTCAACTGTCAATTTGTCGTATGCGACAAATTGATTCACCTGTCAATTTGTCGCTTGCGACAAATTGGTACTACTGTCAATTTGTCGTATGCGACAAATTGGTTCAACTGTCAATTTGTCGTATGCGACAAATTGATTCAACTGTCAATTTGTCGTATGCGACAAATTGGTTCAACTGTCAATTTGTCGTAATTTGTCGTATGCGACAAATTGATTCAACTGCCAATTTGTCGTATGCGACAAATTGGTTTAACTGTCAATTTGTCGTATGCGACAAATTGTTTCAACTGTCAATTTGTCGTATGCGACAAATTGGTACTACTGTCAATTTGTCGTATGCGACAAATTGGTTCAACTGTCAATTTGTCGTATGCGACAAATTGGTAGTACTGTCAATTTGTCGTTTGCGACAAATTGGTACTACTGTCAATTTGTCGTATGCGACAAATTGATTCAACTGTCAATTTGTCGTATGCGACAAATTGATTCAACTGTCAATTTGTCGCATGCGACAAATTGGTTCAACTGTCAATTTATCGTATGCGACAAATTGATTCAACTGTCAATTTGCCGTTTGCGACAAATTGGTACTACTGTCAATTTGTCGTATGCGACAAATTGGTTCAACTGTCAATTTGTCGTATGCGACAAAATGGTACTACTGTCAATTTGTCGTATGCGACAAATTGGTTCAACTGTCAATTTGTCGTATGCGACAAATTGGTTCAACTGTCAATTTGTCGTAATTTGTCGTATGCGACAAATTGATTCAACTGCCAATTTGTCGTATACGACAAATTGGTTCAACTGTCAATTTGTCGTATGCGACAAAATGGTAGTACTGTCAATTTGTCGTTTGCGACAAATTGGTACTACTGTCAATTTGTCGTATGCGACAAATTGGTTCAACTGTCAATTTGTCGTATGCGACAAATTGATTCAGCTGTCAATTTATCGTATGCGACAAATTGATTCAACTGTCAATTTATCGCTTGCGACAAATTGGTTCAACTGTCAATTTGTCGTATGCGACAAATTGATTCACCTGTCAATTTGTCGTTTGCGACAAATTGGTACTACTGTCAATTTGTCGTATGCGACAAATTGGTTCAACTGTCAATTTGTCGTATGCGACAAATTGATTCAACTGTCAATTTGTCGTATGCGACAAATTGGTTCAACTGTCAATTTGTCGTAATTTGTCGTATGCGACAAATTGATTCAACTGCCAATTTGTCGTATGCGACAAATTGGTTTAACTGTCAATTTGTCGTATGCGACAAATTGATTCAACTGTCAATTTGTTGTATGCGACAAATTGGTACTACTGTCAATTTGTCGTATGCGACAAATTGGTTCAACTGTCAATTTGTCGTATGCGACAAATTGGTAGTACTGTCAATTTGTCGTTTGCGACAAATTGGTACTACTGTCAATTTGTCGTATGCGACAAATTGATTCAACTGTCAATTTGTCGTATGCGACAAATTGATTCAACTGTCAATTTGTCGCATGCGACAAATTGGTTCAACTGTCAATTTATCGTATGCGACAAATTGATTCAACTGTCAATTTGCCGTTTGCGACAAATTGGTACTACTGTCAATTTGTCGTATGCGACAAATTGGTTCAACTGTCTATTTGTCGTATGCGACAAAATGGTACTACTGTCAATTTGTCGTATGCGACAAATTGGTTCAACTGTCAATTTGTCGTATGCGACAAATTGGTTCAACTGTCAATTTGTCGTAATTTGTCGTATGCGACAAATTGATTCAACTGCCAATTTGTCGTATACGACAAATTGGTTCAACTGTCAATTTGTCGTATGCGACAAAATGGTAGTACTGTCAATTTGTCGTTTGCGACAAATTGGTACTACTGTCAATTTGTCGTATGCGACAAATTGGTTCAACTGTCAATTTGTCGTATGCGACAAATTGATTCAGCTGTCAATTTATCGTATGCGACAAATTGATTCAACTGTCAATTTGTCGCTTGCGACAAATTGGTTCAACTGTCAATTTGTCGTATGCGACAAATTGATTCACCTGTCAATTTGTCGTTTGCGACAAATTGGTACTACTGTCAATTTGTCGTATGCGACAAATTGGTTCAACTGTCAATTTGTCGTATGCGACAAATTGATTCAACTGTCAATTTGTCGTATGCGACAAATTGGTTCAACTGTCAATTTGTCGTAATTTGTCGTATGCGACAAATTGATTCAACTGCCAATTTGTCGTATGCGACAAATTGGTTTAACTGTCAATTTGTCGTATGCGACAAATTGATTCAACTGTCAATTTGTCGTATGCGACAAATTGGTACTACTGTCAATTTGTCGTATGCGACAAATTGGTTCAACTGTCAATTTGTCGTATGCGACTAATTGGTTCAACTGTCAATTTGTCGTATGCGACAAATTGGTTCAACTGTCAATTTGTCGCATGCGACAAATTGGTTCAACTGTCAATTTGTCGTATGCGACAAATTGGTACTACTGTCAATTTGTCGTATACGACAAATTGGTTCAACTGTCAATTTGTCGTATGCGACAAATTAATTCAACTGTCAATTTGTCGTATGCGACAAATTGGTAGTACTGTCAATTTGTCGTATGCGACAAATTAATTCAACTGTCAATTTGTCGTATGCGACAAATTGGTAGTACTGTCAATTTGTCGTATGCGACAAATTGATTCAACTGTCAATTTGCCGTTTGCGACAAATTGGTACTACTGTCAATTTGTCGTATGCGACAAATTCGTTCAACTGTCAATTTGTCGTATGCGACAAATTGGTACTACTGTCAATTTGTCTTATGCGACAAATTGGTTCAACTGTCAATTTGTCGTATGCGACAAATTGGTTCAACTGTCAATTTGTCGTAATTTGTCGTATGCGACAAATTGATTTAACTGCCAATTTGTCGTATGCGACAAATTGGTACTACTGTCAATTTGTCGTATGCGACAAATTGGTTCAACTGTCAACTTGTCGTATGCGACAAATTAATTCAACTGTCAATTTGTCGTATGCGACAAATTGGTTTAACTGTCAATTTGTCGTTTGCGACAAATTGGTACTACTGTCAATTTGTCGTATGCGACAAATTGGTTCAACTGTCAATTTGTCGTATGCGACAAATTGATTCAACTGTCAATTTATCGTATGCGACAAATTGATTCAACTGTCAATTTGTCGCATGCGACAAATTGGTTCAACTGTCAATTTGTCGTATGCGACAAATTGATTCACCTGTCAATTTGTCGTATGCGACAAATTGATTCAACTGTCAATTTGTCGTATGCGACAAATTGACAGTTAAACCAATTTTGTCGTATGCGACAAATTGATTCAACTGTCAATTTGCCGTTTGCGACAAATTGGTACTACTGTCAATTTGTCGTATGCGACAAATTGGTTCAACTGTCAATTTGTCGTATGCGACAAATTGGTACTACTGTCAAATTGTCGTATGCGACAAATTGGTTCAACTGTCAATTTGTCGTATGCGACAAATTGGTTCAACTGTCAATTTGTCGTAATTTGTCGTATGCGACAAATTGATTCACCTGCCAATTTGTCGTATGCGACAAATTGGTTCAACTGTCAATTTGTCGTATGCGACAAATTGGTACTACTGTCAATTTGTCGTATACGACAAATTGGTTCAACTGTCAATTTGTCGTATGCGACAAATTAATTCAACTGTCAATTTGTCGTATGCGACAAATTGGTAGTACTGTCAATTTGTCGTATGCGACAAATTAATTCAACTGTCAATTTGTCGTATGCGACAAATTGGTAGTACTGTCAATTTGTCGTATGCGACAAATTGATTCAACTGTCAATTTGCCGTTTGCGACAAATTGGTACTACTGTCAATTTGTCGTATGCGACAAATTGGTTCAACTGTCAATTTGTCGTATGCGACAAATTGGTACTACTGTCAATTTGTCTTATGCGACAAATTGGTTCAACTGTCAATTTGTCGTATGCGACAAATTGGTTCAACTGTCAATTTGTCGTAATTTGTCGTATGCGACAAATTGATTTAACTGCCAATTTGTCGTATGCGACAAATTGGTACTACTGTCAATTTGTCGTATGCGACAAATTGGTTCAACTGTCAACTTGTCGTATGCGACAAATTAATTCAACTGTCAATTTGTCGTATGCGACAAATTGGTTTAACTGTCAATTTGTCGTTTGCGACAAATTGGTACTACTGTCAATTTGTCGTATGCGACAAATTGGTTCAACTGTCAATTTGTCGTATGCGACAAATTGATTCAACTGTCAATTTATCGTATGCGACAAATTGATTCAACTGTCAATTTGTCGCATGCGACAAATTGGTTCAACTGTCAATTTGTCGTATGCGACAAATTGATTCACCTGTCAATTTGTCGTATGCGACAAATTGACAGTTAAACCAATTTTGTCGTATGCGACAAATTGATTCAACTGTCAATTTGCCGTTTGCGACAAATTGGTACTACTGTCAATTTGTCGTATGCGACAAATTGGTTCAACTGTCAATTTGTCGTATGCGACAAATTGGTACTACTGTCAATTTGTCGTATGCGACAAATTGGTTCAACTGTCAATTTGTCGTATGCGACAAATTGGTTCAACTGTCAATTTGTCGTAATTTGTCGTATGCGACAAATTGATTCACCTGCCAATTTGTCGTATGCGACAAATTGGTTCAACTGTCAATTTGTCGTATGCGACAAATTGGTAGTACTGTCAATTTGTCGTTTGCGACAAATTGGTACTACTGTGAATTTGTCGTATGCGACAAATTGGTTCAACTGTCAATTTGTCGTATGCGACAAATTGATTCAACTGTCAATTTGTCGTATGCGACAAATTGGTTCAACCGTCAATTTGTCGTTTGCGACAAATTGGTAGTACTGTCAATTTGTCGTATGCGACAAATTGGTACTACTGTCAATTTGTCGTATGCGACAAATTGGTTCAACTGTCAATTTGTCGTATGCGACAAATTGGTATTACTGTCAATTTGTCGTATGCGACAAATTGGTTCAACTGTCAATTTGTCGTATGCGACAAATTGGTTCAACTGTCAATTTGTCGTAATTTGTCGTATGCTACAAATTGATTCACCTGCCAATTTGTCGTATGCGACAAATTGGAAGTACTGTCAATTTGTCGTATGCGACAAATTGGTTCAACTGTCAATTTGTTGTATGCGACAAATTGGTACTACTGTCAATTTGTCGTATGCGACAAATTGGTTTAACTGTCAATTTGTCGTATGCGACAAATTGGTACTACTGTCAATTTGTCGTATGCGACAAATTGGTTCAACTGTCAATTTGTCGTATGCGACAAATTGGTTCAACTGTCAATTTGTCGTAATTTGTCGTATGCTACAAATTGATTCACCTGCCAATTTGTCGTATGCGACAAATTGGTTCAACTGTGAATTTGTCGTATGCGACAAATTGGTAGTACTGTCAATTTTTCGTTTGCGACAAATTGATTCAACTGTCAATTTGTCGTATGCGACAAATTGGTTCAACCGTCAATTTGTCGTTTGCGACAAATTGGTACTACTGTCAATTTGTCGTATGCGACAAATTGGTTCAACTGTCAATTTATCGTATGCGACAAATTGATTCAACTGTTAATTTGTCGTATGCGACAAATTGACAGTTGAATCAATTTGTGTCAATTTGTCGTATGCGACAAATTGGTTCAACTGTCAATTTGTCGTATGCGACAAATTGGTTCAACTGTCAATTTGTCGCATGCGACAAATTGGTACTACTGTCAATTTGTCGTACGCGACAAATTGGTTCAAGTGTCAATTTGTCGTATGCGACAATTTGGTTCAACTCTCAATTTGTCGTATGCGACAATTTGGTTCAAGTGTCAATTTTTCGTATGCGACAAATTGGTTCAACTGTCATTTTGTCGTATGCGACAAATTGGTACTACTGTCAATTTGTCGTATGCGACAAATTGGTTTAACTGTCAATTTGTCGTATGCGACAAATTGATTCAACTGTCAATTTGTCGTATGCGACAAATTGGTTCAACTACCAATTTGTCGTATGCGACAAATTGGTTTAACTGTCAATTTGTCGTATGCGACAAATTGATTCAACTGTCAATTTGTCGTATGCGACAAATTGGTGCTACTGTCAATTTGTCGTATGCGACAAATTGGTACTACTGTCAATTTGTCGTATGCGACAAATTGGTTCAACTGTCAATTTGTCGTATGCGACAAATTGGTTCAACTGTCAATTTGTCGTATGCGACAAATTGGTAGTACTGTCAATTTGTCGTATGCGACAAATTGATTCAACTGTCAATTTGCCGTTTGCGACAAATTGGTACTACTGTCAATTTGTCGTATGCGACAAATTGGTTCAACTGTCAATTTGTCGTATGCGACAAATTGATTCAACTGTCAATTTGTCGTATGCGACAAACTGGTTCAACTGTCAATTTGTCGTTTGCGACAAATTGGTACTACTGTCAATTTGTCGTATGCGACAAATTGGTTCAACTGTCAATTTGTCGTATGCGACAAATTGATTCAACTGTCAATTTGTCGCATGCGACAAATTGATTCAACTGTCAATTTGCCGTTTGCGACAAATTGGTACTACTGTCAATTTGTCGTATGCGACAAATTGGTTCAACTGTCAATTTGTCGTATGCGACAAATTGGTACTACTGTCAATTTGTCGTATGCGACAAATTGGTTCAACTGTCAATTTGTCGTATGCGACAAATTGGTTCAACTGTCAATTTGTCGTAATTTGTCGTATGCGACAAATTGATTCAACAGCCAATTTGTCGTATGCGACAAATTGGTTCAACTGTCAATTTGTCGTATGCGACAAATTGGTTCAACTGTCAATTTGTCGTATGCGACAAATTGGTTCAACTGTCAATTTGTCGTATGCGACAAATTGATTCAACTGTCAATTTGTCGTATGCGACAAATTGGTTCAACTATCAATTTGTCGTAATTTGTCGTATGCGACAAATTGATTCAACTGCCAATTTGTCGTATGCGACAAATTGGTTTAACTGTCAACTTGTCGTATGCGACAAATTGGTAGTACTGTCAATTTGTCGTTTGCGACAAATTGGTACTACTGTCAATTTGTCGTATGCGACAAATTGGTTCAACTGTCAATTTGTCGTATGCGACAAATTGATTCAACTGTCAATTTGTCGTATGCGACAAAATGGTTCAACTGTCAATTTGTCGTTTGCGACAAATTGGTACTACTGTCAATTTGTCGTATGCGACAAATTGGTTCAACTGTCAATTTGTCGTATGCGACAAATTGATTCAACTGTCAATTTATCGTATGCGACAAATTGATTCAACTGTCAATTTGTCGCATGCGACAAATTGATTCAACTGTCAATTTGCCGTTTGCGACAAATTGGTACTACTGTCAGTTTGTCGTATGCGACAAATTGCTTCAACTGTCAATTTGTCGTATGCGACAAATTGGTACTACTGTCAATTTGTCGTATGCGACAAATTGGTTCAACTGTCAATTTGTCGTATGCGACAAATTGATTCAACTGTCAATTTGTCGTAATTTGTCGTATGCGACAAATTGATTCAACTGCCAATTTGTCGTATGCGACAAATTGGTTCAACTGTCAATTTGTCGTATGCGACAAATTGGTAGTACTGTCAATTTGTCGTTTGCGACAAATTGGTACTACTGTCAATTTGTCGTATGCGACAAATTGGTTCAACTGTCAATTTTTCGTATGCGACAAATTGATTCAACTGTCAATTTGTCGTATGCGACAAATTGGTTCAACTGTCAATTTGTCGTTTGCGACAAATTGGTACTACTGTCAATTTGTCGTATGCGACAAATTGGTTCAACTGTCAATTTGTCGTATGCGACAAATTGATTCAACTGTCAATTTGTCGTATGCGACAAATTGGTTCAACTGTCAATTTGTCGTAATTTGTCGTATGCGACAAATTGATTCAACTGCCAATTTGTCGTATGCGACAAATTGGTTTAACTGTCAACTTGTCGTATGCGACAAATTGATTCAACTGTCAATTTGTCGTATGCGACAAATTGGTGCTACTGTCAATTTGTCGTATGCGACAAATTGGTTCAAGTGTCAATTTGTCGTATGCGACAAATTGGTTCAACTGTCAATTTGTCGTATGCGACAATTTGGTTCAACTCTCAATTTGTCGTATGCGACAAATTGGTACTACTGTCAATTTGTCGTATGCGACAAATTGGTTCAACTGTCAATTTGTCGTTTGCGACAAATTGGTTCAACTGTCAATTTGTCGTATGCGACAAATTGGTAGTACTGTCAATTTGTCGTATGCGACAAATTGATTCAACTGTCAATTTGCCGTTTGCGACAAATTGGTACTACTGTCAATTTGTCGTATGCGACAAATTGGTTCAACTGTCAATTTGTCGTATGCGACAAATTGATTCAACTGTCAGTTTGTCGTATGCGACAAAATGGTTCAACTGTCAATTTGTCGTTTGCGACAAATTGGTACTACTGTCAATTTGTCGTATGCGACAAATTGGTTCAACTGTCAATTTGTCGTATGCGACAAATTGATTCAACTGTCAATTTGTCGTATGCGACAAATTGGTAGTACTGTCAATTTGTCGTATGCGACAAATTGATTCAACTGTCAATTTGCCGTTTGCGACAAATTGGTACTACTGTCAATTTGTCGTATGCGACAAATTGGTTCAACTCTCAATTTGTCGTATGCGACAAAATGGTTCAACTGTCAATTTGTCGTTTGCGACAAATTGGTACTACTGTCAATTTGTCGTATGCGACAAATTGGTTCAACTGTCAATTTGTCGTATGCGACAAATTGATTCAACTGTCAATTTATCGTATGCGACAAATTGATTCAACTGTCAATTTGTCGCATGCGACAAATTGGTTCAACTGTCAATTTGTCGTATGCGACAAATTGATTCACCTGTCAATTTGTCGTATGCGACAATTTGATTCAACTGTCAATTTGTCGTATGCGACAAATTGACAGTTAAACCAATTTTGTCGTATGCGACAAATTGATTCAACTGTCAATTTGCCGTTTGCGACAAATTGGTACTACTGTCAATTTGTCGCATGCGACAAATTGGTTCAACTGTCAATTTGTCGTATGCGACAAATTGGTACTACTGTCAATTTGTCGTATGCGACAAATTGGTAGTACTGTCAATTTGTCGTTTGCGACAAATTGGTACTACTGTCAATTTGTCGTATGCGACAAATTGATTCAACTGTCAATTTGTCGTATGCGACATATTGATTCAACTGTCAATTTGTCGCATGCGACAAATTGGTTCAACTGTCAATTTATCGTATGCGACAAATTGATTCAACTGTCAATTTGCCGTTTGCGACAAATTGGTACTACTGTCAATTTGTCGTATGCGACAAATTGGTTCAACTGTCAATTTGTCGTATGCGACAAAATGGTACTACTGTCAATTTGTCGTATGCGACAAATTGGTTCAACTGTCAATTTGTCGTATGCGACAAATTGGTTCAACTGTCAATTTGTCGTAATTTGTCGTATGCGACAAATTGATTCAACTGCCAATTTGTCGTATACGACAAATTGGTTCAACTGTCAATTTGTCGTATGCGACAAAATGGTAGTACTGTCAATTTGTCGTTTGCGACAAATTGGTACTACTGTCAATTTGTCGTATGCGACAAATTGGTTCAACTGTCAATTTGTCGTATGCGACAAATTGATTCAGCTGTCAATTTATCGTATGCGACAAATTGATTCAACTGTCAATTTGTCGCTTGCGACAAATTGGTTCAACTGTCAATTTGTCGTATGCGACAAATTGATTCACCTGTCAATTTGTCGTTTGCGACAAATTGGTACTACTGTCAATTTGTCGTATGCGACAAATTGGTTCAACTGTCAATTTGTCGTATGCGACAAATTGATTCAACTGTCAATTTGTCGTATGCGACAAATTGGTTCAACTGTCAATTTGTCGTAATTTGTCGTATGCGACAAATTGATTCAACTGCCAATTTGTCGTATGCGACAAATTGGTTTAACTGTCAATTTGTCGTATGCGACAAATTGATTCAACTGTCAATTTGTCGTATGCGACAAATTGGTACTACTGTCAATTTGTCGTATGCGACAAATTGGTTCAACTGTCAATTTGTCGTATGCGACAAATTGGTAGTACTGTCAATTTGTCGTTTGCGACAAATTGGTACTACTGTCAATTTGTCGTATGCGACAAATTGATTCAACTGTCAATTTGTCGTATGCGACAAATTGATTCAACTGTCAATTTGTCGCATGCGACAAATTGGTTCAACTGTCAATTTATCGTATGCGACAAATTGATTCAACTGTCAATTTGTCGTATGCGACAAATTGGTTCAACTGTCAATTTGTCGTAATTTGTCGTATGCGACAAATTGATTCAACTGCCAATTTGTCGTATACGACAAATTGGTTCAACTGTCAATTTGTCGTATGCGACAAAATGGTAGTACTGTCAATTTGTCGTTTGCGACAAATTGGTACTACTGTCAATTTGTCGTATGCGACAAATTGGTTCAACTGTCAATTTGTCGTATGCGACAAATTGATTCAGCTGTCAATTTATCGTATGCGACAAATTGATTCAACTGTCAATTTGTCGCTTGCGACAAATTGGTTCAACTGTCAATTTGTCGTATGCGACAAATTGGTTCAACTGTCAATTTGTCGTATGCGACAAATTGATTCAACTGTCAATTTGTCGTATGCGACAAATTGGTTCAACTGTCAATTTGTCGTAATTTGTCGTATGCGACAAATTGATTCAACTGCCAATTTGTCGTATGCGACAAATTGGTTTAACTGTCAATTTGTCGTATGCGACAAATTGATTCAACTGTCAATTTGTCGTATGCGACAAATTGGTACTACTGTCAATTTGTCGTATGCGACAAATTGGTTCAACTGTCAATTTGTCGTATGTGACAAATTGGTAGTACTGTCAACTTGTCGTTTGCGACAAATTGGTACTACTGTCAATTTGTCGTATGCGACAAATTGATTCAACTGTCAATTTGTCGTATGCGACAAATTGATTCAACTGTCAATTTGTCGCATGCGACAAATTGGTTCAACTGTCAATTTATCGTATGCGACAAATTGATTCAACTGTCAATTTGCCGTTTGCGACAAATTGGTACTACTGTCAATTTGTCGTATGCGACAAATTGGTACTACTGTCAATTTGTCGTATGCGACAAATTGGTTCAACTGTCAATTTGTCGTATGCGACAAATTGGTACTACTGTCAATTTGTCGTATGCGACAAATTGGTTCAACTGTCAATTTGTCGTATGCGACAAATTGGTTCAACAGTCAATTTGTCGTATGCGACAAATTGGTTCAACTGTCAATTTGTCGTAATTTGTCGTATGCGACAAATTGATTCAACTGCCAATTTGTCGTATGCGACAAATTGGTTCAACTTTCAATTTGTCGTATGCGACAAATTGGTAGTACTGTCAATTTGTCGTTTGCGACAAATTGGTACTACTGTCAATTTGTCGTATGCGACAAATTGATTCAACTGTCAATTTGTCGTATGCGACAAAATGGTTCAACTGTCAATTTGTCGTTTGCGACAAATTGGTACTACTGTCAATTTGTCGTATGCGACAAATTGGTTCAACTGTCAATTTGTCGTATGCGACAAATTAATTCAACTGTCAATTTATCGTATGCGACAAATTGATTCAACTGTCAATTTGTCGCATGCGACAAATTGGTTCAACTGTCAATTTGTCGTATGCGACAAATTGGTACTACTGTCAATTTGTCGTATACGACAAATTGGTTCAACTGTCAATTTGTCGTATGCGACAAATTAATTCAACTGTCAATTTGTCGTATGCGACAAATTGGTAGTACTGTCAATTTGTCGTATGCGACAAATTAATTCAACTGTCAATTTGTCGTATGCGACAAATTGGTAGTACTGTCAATTTGTCGTATGCGACAAATTGGTACTACTGTCAATTTGTCTTATGCGACAAATTGGTTCAACTGTCAATTTGTCGTATGCGACAAATTGGTTCAACTGTCAATTTGTCGTAATTTGTCGTATGCGACAAATTGATTTAACTGCCAATTTGTCGTATGCGACAAATTGGTACTACTGTCAATTTGTCGTATGCGACAAATTGGTTCAACTGTCAACTTGTCGTATGCGACAAATTAATTCAACTGTCAATTTGTCGTATGCGACAAATTGGTTTAACTGTCAATTTGTCGTTTGCGACAAATTGGTACTACTGTCAATTTGTCGTATGCGACAAATTGGTTCAACTGTCAATTTGTCGTATGCGACAAATTGATTCAACTGTCAATTTATCGTATGCGACAAATTGATTCAACTGTCAATTTGTCGCATGCGACAAATTGGTTCAACTGTCAATTTGTCGTATGCGACAAATTGATTCACCTGTCAATTTGTCGTATGCGACAAATTGATTCAACTGTCAATTTGTCGTATGCGACAAATTGACAGTTAAACCAATTTTGTCGTATGCGACAAATTGATTCAACTGTCAATTTGCCGTTTGCGACAAATTGGTTCAACTGTCAATTTGTCGTATGCGACAAATTGGTACTACTGTCAATTTGTCGTATGCGACAAATTGGTTCAACTGTCAATTTGTCGTATGCGACAAATTGGTTCAACTGTCAATTTGTCGTAATTTGTCGTATGCGACAAATTGATTCACCTGCCAATTTGTCGTATGCGACAAATTGGTTCAACTGTCAATTTGTCGTATGCGACAAATTGGTAGTACTGTCAATTTGTCGTTTGCGACAAATTGGTACTACTGTGAATTTGTCGTATGCGACAAATTGGTTCAACTGTCAATTTGTCGTATGCGACAAATTGATTCAACTGTCAATTTGTCGTATGCGACAAATTGGTTCAACCGTCAATTTGTCGTTTGCGACAAATTGGTACTACTGTCAATTTGTCGTATGCGACAAATTTGTTCAACTGTCAATTTGTCGTATGCGACAAATTGGTAGTACTGTCAATTTGTCGTATGCGACAAATTGGTACTACTGTCAATTTGTCGTATGCGACAAATTGGTACTACTGTCAATTTGTCTTATGCGACAAATTGGTTCAACTGTCAATTTGTCGTATGCGACAAATTGGTTCAACTGTCAATTTGTCGTAATTTGTCGTATGCGACAAATTGATTTAACTGCCAATTTGTCGTATGCGACAAATTGGTACTACTGTCAATTTGTCGTATGCGACAAATTGGTTCAACTGTCAACTTGTCGTATGCGACAAATTAATTCAACTGTCAATTTGTCGTATGCGACAAATTGGTTTAACTGTCAATTTGTCGTTTGCGACAAATTGGTACTACTGTCAATTTGTCGTATGCGACAAATTGGTTCAACTGTCAATTTGTCGTATGCGACAAATTGATTCAACTGTCAATTTATCGTATGCGACAAATTGATTCAACTGTCAATTTGTCGCATGCGACAAATTGGTTCAACTGTCAATTTGTCGTATGCGACAAATTGATTCACCTGTCAATTTGTCGTATGCGACAAATTGATTCAACTGTCAATTTGTCGTATGCGACAAATTGACAGTTAAACCAATTTTGTCGTATGCGACAAATTGATTCAACTGTCAATTTGCCGTTTGCGACAAATTGGTTCAACTGTCAATTTGTCGTATGCGACAAATTGGTACTACTGTCAATTTGTCGTATGCGACAAATTGGTTCAACTGTCAATTTGTCGTATGCGACAAATTGGTTCAACTGTCAATTTGTCGTAATTTGTCGTATGCGACAAATTGATTCACCTGCCAATTTGTCGTATGCGACAAATTGGTTCAACTGTCAATTTGTCGTATGCGACAAATTGGTAGTACTGTCAATTTGTCGTTTGCGACAAATTGGTACTACTGTGAATTTGTCGTATGCGACAAATTGGTTCAACTGTCAATTTGTCGTATGCGACAAATTGATTCAACTGTCAATTTGTCGTATGCGACAAATTGGTTCAACCGTCAATTTGTCGTTTGCGACAAATTGGTACTACTGTCAATTTGTCGTATGCGACAAATTTGTTCAACTGTCAATTTGTCGTATGCGACAAATTGGTAGTACTGTCAATTTGTCGTATGCGACAAATTGGTACTACTGTCAATTTGTCGTATGCGACAAATTGGTTCAACTGTCAATTTGTCGTATGCGACAAATTGGTATTACTGTCAATTTGTCGTATGCGACAAATTGGTTCAACTGTCAATTTGTCGTATGCGACAAATTGGTTCAACTGTCAATTTGTCGTAATTTGTCGTATGCTACAAATTGATTCACCTGCCAATTTGTCGTATGCGACAAATTGGAAGTACTGTCAATTTGTCGTATGCGACAAATTGGTACTACTGTCAATTTGTCGTATGCGACAAATTGGTTCAACTGTCAATTTGTTGTATGCGACAAATTGGTACTACTGTCAATTTGTCGTATGCGACAAATTGGTTTAACTGTCAATTTGTCGTATGCGACAAATTGGTACTACTGTCAATTTGTCGTATGCGACAAATTGGTTCAACTGTCAATTTGTCGTATGCGACAAATTGGTTCAACTGTCAATTTGTCGTAATTTGTCGTATGCTACAAATTGATTCACCTGCCAATTTGTCGTATGCGACAAATTGGTTCAACTGTGAATTTGTCGTATGCGACAAATTGGTAGTACTGTCAATTTTTCGTTTGCGACAAATTGATTCAACTGTCAATTTGTCGTATGCGACAAATTGGTTCAACCGTCAATTTGTCGTTTGCGACAAATTGGTACTACTGTCAATTTGTCGTATGCGACAAATTGGTTCAACTGTCAATTTATCGTATGCGACAAATTGATTCAACTGTTAATTTGTCGTATGCGACAAATTGACAGTTGAATCAATTTGTGTCAATTTGTCGTATGCGACAAATTGGTTCAACTGTCAATTTGTCGTATGCGACAAATTGGTTCAACTGTCAATTTGTCGCATGCGACAAATTGGTACTACTGTCAATTTGTCGTACGCGACAAATTGGTTCAAGTGTCAATTTGTCGTATAAGACAATTTGGTTCAACTCTCAATTTGTCGTATGCGACAATTTGGTTCAAGTGTCAATTTTTCGTATGCGACAAATTGGTTCAACTGTCAATTTGTCGTATGCGACAAATTGGTACTACTGTCAATTTGTCGTATGCGACAAATTGGTTTAACTGTCAATTTGTCGTATGCGACAAATTGATTCAACTGTCAATTTGTCGTATGCGACAAATTGGTTCAACTACCAATTTGTCGTATGCGTCAAATTGGTTTAACTGTCAATTTGTCGTATGCGACAAATTGATTCAACTGTCAATTTGTCGTATGCGACAAATTGGTGCTACTGTCAATTTGTCGTATGCGACAAATTGGTACTACTGTCAATTTGTCGTATGCGACAAATTGGTTCAACTGTCAATTTGTCGTATGCGACAAATTGGTTCAACTGTCAATTTGTCGTATGCGACAAATTGGTAGTACTGTCAATTTGTCGTATGCGACAAATTGATTCAACTGTCAATTTGCCGTTTGCGACAAATTGGTACTACTGTCAATTTGTCGTATGCGACAAATTGGTAGTACTGTCAATTTGTCGTTTGCGACAAATTGGTACTACTGTCAATTTGTCGTATGCGACAAATTGGTTCAACTGTCAATTTGTCGTATGCGACAAATTGATTCAACTGTCAATTTGTCGTATGCGACAAATTGGTTCAACTGTCAATTTGTCGTTTGCGACAAATTGGTACTACTGTCAATTTGTCGTATGCGACAAATTGGTTCAACTGTCAATTTGTCGTATGCGACAAATTGATTCAACTGTCAATTTGTCGCATGCGACAAATTGATTCAACTGTCAATTTGCCGTTTGCGACAAATTGGTACTACTGTCAATTTGTCGTATGCGACAAATTGGTTCAACTGTCAATTTGTCGTATGCGACAAATTGGTACTACTGTCAATTTGTCGTATGCGACAAATTGGTTCAACTGTCAATTTGTCGTATGCGACAAATTGGTTCAACTGTCAATTTGTCGTAATTTGTCGTATGCGACAAATTGATTCAACAGCCAATTTGTCGTATGCGACAAATTGGTTCAACTGTCAATTTGTCGTATGCGACAAATTGGTTCAACTGTCAATTTGTCGTATGCGACAAATTGGTTCAACTGTCAATTTGTCGTATGCGACAAATTGATTCAACTGTCAATTTGTCGTATGCGACAAATTGGTTCAACTGTCAATTTGTCGTAATTTGTCGTATGCGACAAATTGATTCAACTGCCAATTTGTCGTATGCGACAAATTGGTTTAACTGTCAATTTGTCGTATGCGACAAATTGGTAGTACTGTCAATTTGTCGTTTGCGACAAATTGGTACTACTGTCAATTTGTCGTATGCGACAAATTGGTTCAACTGTCAATTTGTCGTATGCGACAAATTGATTCAACTGTCAATTTGTCGTATGCGACAAAATGGTTCAACTGTCAATTTGTCGTTTGCGACAAATTGGTACTACTGTCAATTTGTCGTATGCGACAAATTGGTTCAACTGTCAATTTGTCGTATGCGACAAATTGATTCAACTGTCAATTTATCGTATGCGACAAATTGATTCAACTGTCAATTTGTCGCATGCGACAAATTGATTCAACTGTTAATTTGCCGTTTGCGACAAATTGGTACTACTGTCAGTTTGTCGTATGCGACAAATTGCTTCAACTGTCAATTTGTCGTATGCGACAAATTGGTACTACTGTCAATTTGTCGTATGCGACAAATTGGTTCAACTGTCAATTTGTCGTATGCGACAAATTGATTCAACTGTCAATTTGTCGTAATTTGTCGTATGCGACAAATTGATTCAACTGCCAATTTGTCGTATGCGACAAATTGGTTCAACTGTCAATTTGTCGTATGCGACAAATTGGTAGTACTGTCAATTTGTCGTTTGCGACAAATTGGTACTACTGTCAATTTGTCGTATGCGACAAATTGGTTCAACTGTCAATTTTTCGTATGCGACAAATTGATTCAACTGTCAATTTGTCGTATGCGACAAATTGGTTCAACTGTCAATTTGTCGTTTGCGACAAATTGGTACTACTGTCAATTTGTCGTATGCGACAAATTGGTTCAACTGTCAATTTGTCGTATGCGACAAATTGATTCAACTGTCAATTTGTCGTATGCGACAAATTGGTTCAACTGTCAATTTGTCGTAATTTGTCGTATGCGACAAATTGATTCAACTGCCAATTTGTCGTATGCGACAAATTGGTTTAACTGTCAACTTGTCGTATGCGACAAATTGATTCAACTGTCAATTTGTCGTATGCGACAAATTGGTGCTACTGTCAATTTGTCGTATGCGACAAATTGGTTCAAGTGTCAATTTGTCGTATGCGACAAATTGGTTCAACTGTCAATTTGTCGTATGCGACAATTTGGTTCAACTCTCAATTTGTCGTATGCGACAAATTGGTACTACTGTCAATTTGTCGTATGCGACAAATTGGTTCAACTGTCAATTTGTCGTTTGCGACAAATTGGTTCAACTGTCAATTTGTCGTATGCGACAAATTGGTAGTACTGTCAATTTGTCGTATGCGACAAATTGATTCAACTGTCAATTTGTCGTATGCGACAAATTGGTAGTACTGTCAATTTGTCGTATGCGACAAATTGATTCAACTGTCAATTTGCCGTTTGCGACAAATTGGTACTACTGTCAATTTGTTGTATGCGACAAATTGGTTCAACTCTCAATTTGTCGTATGCGACAAATTGGTACTACTGTCAATTTGTCGTATGCGACAAATTGGTTCAACTGTCAATTTGTCGTATGCGACAAATTGATTCAACTGCCAATTTGTCGTATGCGACAAATTGGTTTAACTGTCAATTTGTCGTATGCGACAAATTGGTAGTACTGTCAATTTGTCGTTTGCGACAAATTGGTACTACTGTCAATTTGTCGTATGCGACAAATTGGTTCAACTGTCAATTTTTCGTATGCGACAAATTGATTCAACTGTCAATTTGTCGTATGCGACAAATTGGTTCAACTGTCAATTTGTCGTTTGCGACAAATTGGTACTACTGTCAATTTGTCGTATGCGACAAATTGGTTCAACTGTCAATTTGTCGTATGCGACAAATTGATTCAACTGTCAATTTGTCGTATGCGACAAATTGGTTCAACTGTCAATTTGTCGTAATTTGTCGTATGCGACAAATTGATTCAACTGCCAATTTGTCGTATGCGACAAATTGGTTTAACTGTCAACTTGTCGTATGCGACAAATTGATTCAACTGTCAATTTGTCGTATGCGACAAATTGGTGCTACTGTCAATTTGTCGTATGCGACAAATTGGTTCAAGTGTCAATTTGTCGTATGCGACAAATTGGTTCAACTGTCAATTTGTCGTATGCGACAATTTGGTTCAACTCTCAATTTGTCGTATGCGACAAATTGGTACTACTGTCAATTTGTCGTATGCGACAAATTGGTTCAACTGTCAATTTGTCGTTTGCGACAAATTGGTTCAACTGTCAATTTGTCGTATGCGACAAATTGGTAGTACTGTCAATTTGTCGTATGCGACAAATTGATTCAACTGTCAATTTGTCGTATGCGACAAATTGGTAGTACTGTCAATTTGTCGTATGCGACAAATTGATTCAACTGTCAATTTGCCGTTTGCGACAAATTGGTACTACTGTCAATTTGTTGTATGCGACAAATTGGTTCAACTCTCAATTTGTCGTATGCGACAAATTGGTACTACTGTCAATTTGTCGTATGCGACAAATTGGTTCAACTGTCAATTTGTCGTATGCGACAAATTGATTCAACTGCCAATTTGTCGTATGCGACAAATTGGTTTAACTGTCAATTTGTCGTATGCGACAAATTGGTAGTACTGTCAATTTGTCGTTTGCGACAAATTGGTACTACTGTCAATTTGTCGTATGCGACAAATTGGTTCAACTGTCAATTTGTCGTATGCGACAAATTGATTCAACTGTCAATTTGTCGTATGCGACAAAATGGTTCAACTGTCAATTTGTCGTTTGCGACAAATTGGTACTACTGTCAATTTGTCGTATGCGACAAATTGGTTCAACTGTCAATTTGTCGTATGCGACAAATTGATTCAACTGTCAATTTGTCGTATGCGACAAATTGGTTCAACTGTCAATTTGTCGTATGCGACAAATTGATTCAACTGTCAATTTGTCGTATGCGACAAATTGGTTCAACTGTCAATTTGTCGTATGCGACAAATTGGTTCAACTGTCAATTTGTCGTAATTTGTCGTATGCGACAAATTGATTCAACTGCCAATTTGTCGTATGCGACAAATTGGTTTAACTGTCAACTTGTCGTATGCGACAAATTGATTCAACTGTCAATTTGTCGTATGCGACAAATTGGTGCTACTGTCAATTTGTCGTATGCGACAAATTGGTTCAAGTGTCAATTTGTCGTATGCGACAAATTGGTTCAACTGTCAATTTGTCGTATGCGACAATTTGGTTCAACTCTGAATTTGTCGTATGCGACAAATTGGTACTACTGTCAATTTGTCGTATGCGACAAATTGGTTCAACTGTCAATTTGTCGTTTGCGACAAATTGGTTCAACTGTCAATTTGTCGTATGCGACAAATTGGTAGTACTGTCAATTTGTCGTATGCGACAAATTGATTCAACTGTCAATTTGCCGTTTGCGACAAATTGGTACTACTGTCAATTTGTCGTATGCGACAAATTGGTTCAACTGTCAATTTGTCGTATGCGACAAATTGATTCAACTGTCAATTTGTCGTATGCGACAAAATGGTTCAACTGTCAATTTGTCGTTTGCGACAAATTGGTACTACTGTCAATTTGTCGTATGCGACAAATTGGTTCAACTGTCAATTTGTCGTATGCGACAAATTGATTCAACTGTCAATTTGTCGTATGCGACAAATTGGTAGTACTGTCAATTTGTCGTATGCGACAAATTGATTCAACTGTCAATTTGCCGTTTGCGACAAATTGGTACTACTGTCAATTTGTCGTATGCGACAAATTGGTTCAACTCTCAATTTGTCGTATGCGACAAATTGGTACTACTGTCAATTTGTCGTATGCGACAAATTGGTTCAACTGTCAATTTGTCGTATGCGACAAATTGATTCAACTGCCAATTTGTCGTATGCGACAAATTGGTTTAACTGTCAATTTGTCGTATGCGACAAATTGGTAGTACTGTCAATTTGTCGTTTGCGACAAATTGGTACTACTGTCAATTTGTCGTATGCGACAAATTGGTTCAACTGTCAATTTGTCGTATGCGACAAATTGATTCAACTGTCAATTTGTCGTAATTTGTCGTATGCGACAAATTGATTCAACTGCCAATTTGTCGTATGCGACAAATTGGTTCAACTGTCAATTTGTCGTATGCGACAAATTGGTAGTACTGTCAATTTGTCGTTTGCGACAAATTGGTACTACTGTCAATTTGTCGTATGCGACAAATTGGTTCAACTGTCAATTTTTCGTATGCGACAAATTGATTCAACTGTCAATTTGTCGTATGCGACAAATTGGTTCAACTGTCAATTTGTCGTTTGCGACAAATTGGTACTACTGTCAATTTGTCGTATGCGACAAATTGGTTCAACTGTCAATTTGTCGTATGCGACAAATTGATTCAACTGTCAATTTGTCGTATGCGACAAATTGGTTCAACTGTCAATTTGTCGTAATTTGTCGTATGCGACAAATTGATTCAACTGCCAATTTGTCGTATGCGACAAATTGGTTTAACTGTCAACTTGTCGTATGCGACAAATTGATTCAACTGTCAATTTGTCGTATGCGACAAATTGGTGCTACTGTCAATTTGTCGTATGCGACAAATTGGTTCAAGTGTCAATTTGTCGTATGCGACAAATTGGTTCAACTGTCAATTTGTCGTATGCGACAATTTGGTTCAACTCTCAATTTGTCGTATGCGACAAATTGGTACTACTGTCAATTTGTCGTATGCGACAAATTGGTTCAACTGTCAATTTGTCGTTTGCGACAAATTGGTTCAACTGTCAATTTGTCGTATGCGACAAATTGGTAGTACTGTCAATTTGTCGTATGCGACAAATTGATTCAACTGTCAATTTGCCGTTTGCGACAAATTGGTACTACTGTCAATTTGTCGTATGCGACAAATTGGTTCAACTGTCAATTTGTCGTATGCGACAAATTGATTCAACTGTCAATTTGTCGTATGCGACAAAATGGTTCAACTGTCAATTTGTCGTTTGCGACAAATTGGTACTACTGTCAATTTGTCGTATGCGACAAATTGGTTCAACTGTCAATTTGTCGTATGCGACAAATTGATTCAACTGTCAATTTGTCGTATGCGACAAATTGGTAGTACTGTCAATTTGTCGTATGCGACAAATTGATTCAACTGTCAATTTGCCGTTTGCGACAAATTGGTACTACTGTCAATTTGTCGTATGCGACAAATTGGTTCAACTCTCAATTTGTCGTATGCGACAAATTGGTACTACTGTCAATTTGTCGTATGCGACAAATTGGTTCAACTGTCAATTTGTCGTATGCGACAAATTGATTCAACTGCCAATTTGTCGTATGCGACAAATTGGTTTAACTGTCAATTTGTCGTATGCGACAAATTGGTAGTACTGTCAATTTGTCGTTTGCGACAAATTGGTACTACTGTCAATTTGTCGTATGCGACAAATTGGTTCAACTGTCAATTTGTCGTATGCGACAAATTGATTCAACTGTCAATTTGTCGTATGCGACAAAATGGTTCAACTGTCAATTTGTCGTTTGCGACAAATTGGTACTACTGTCAATTTGTCGTATGCGACAAATTGGTTCAACTGTCAATTTGTCGTATGCGACAAATTGATTCAACTGTCAATTTGTCGTATGCGACAAATTGGTTCAACTGTCAATTTGTCGTATGCGACAAATTGATTCAACTGTCAATTTGTCGTATGCGACAAATTGGTTCAACTGTCAATTTGTCGTAATTTGTCGTATGCGACAAATTGATTCAACTGCCAATTTGTCGTATGCGACAAATTGGTTTAACTGTCAACTTGTCGTATGCGACAAATTGATTCAACTGTCAATTTGTCGTATGCGACAAATTGGTGCTACTGTCAATTTGTCGTATGCGACAAATTGGTTCAAGTGTCAATTTGTCGTATGCGACAAATTGGTTCAACTGTCAATTTGTCGTATGCGACAATTTGGTTCAACTCTCAATTTGTCGTATGCGACAAATTGGTACTACTGTCAATTTGTCGTATGCGACAAATTGGTTCAACTGTCAATTTGTCGTTTGCGACAAATTGGTTCAACTGTCAATTTGTCGTATGCGACAAATTGGTAGTACTGTCAATTTGTCGTATGCGACAAATTGATTCAACTGTCAATTTGCCGTTTGCGACAAATTGGTACTACTGTCAATTTGTCGTATGCGACAAATTGGTTCAACTGTCAATTTGTCGTATGCGACAAATTGATTCAACTGTCAATTTGTCGTATGCGACAAAATGGTTCAACTGTCAATTTGTCGTTTGCGACAAATTGGTACTACTGTCAATTTGTCGTATGCGACAAATTGGTTCAACTGTCAATTTGTCGTATGCGACAAATTGATTCAACTGTCAATTTGTCGTATGCGACAAATTGGTAGTACTGTCAATTTGTCGTATGCGACAAATTGATTCAACTGTCAATTTGCCGTTTGCGACAAATTGGTACTACTGTCAATTTGTCGTATGCGACAAATTGGTTCAACTCTCAATTTGTCGTATGCGACAAATTGGTACTACTGTCAATTTGTCGTATGCGACAAATTGGTTCAACTGTCAATTTGTCGTATGCGACAAATTGATTCAACTGCCAATTTGTCGTATGCGACAAATTGGTTTAACTGTCAATTTGTCGTATGCGACAAATTGGTAGTACTGTCAATTTGTCGTTTGCGACAAATTGGTACTACTGTCAATTTGTCGTATGCGACAAATTGGTTCAACTGTCAATTTGTCGTATGCGACAAATTGATTCAACTGTCAATTTGTCGTATGCGACAAAATGGTTCAACTGTCAATTTGTCGTTTGCGACAAATTGGTACTACTGTCAATTTGTCGTATGCGACAAATTGGTTCAACTGTCAATTTGTCGTATGCGACAAATTGATTCAACTGTCAATTTATCGTATGCGACAAATTGATTCAACTGTCAATTTGTCGCATGCGACAAATTGAATCAACTGTCAATTTGCCGTTTGCGACAAATTGGTAATACTGTCAGTTTGTCGTATGCGACAAATTGCTTCAACTGTCAATTTGTCGTATGCGACAAATTGGTACTACTGTCAATTTGTCGTATGCGACAAATTGGTTCAACTGTCAATTTGTCGTATGCGACAAATTGATTCAACTGTCGATTTGTCGTAATTTGTCGTATGCGACAAATTGATTCAACTGCCAATTTGTCGTATGCGACAAATTGGTTCAACTGTCAATTTGTCGTATGCGACAAATTGATTCAACTGTCAATTTGTCGTATGCGACAAATTGGTAGTACTGTCAATTTGTCGTATGCGACAAATTGATTCAACTGTCAATTTGCCGTTTGCGACAAATTGGTACTACTGTCAATTTGTCGTATGCGACAAATTGGTTCAACTCTCAATTTGTCGTATGCGACAAATTGGTACTACTGTCAATTTGTCGTATGCGACAAATTGGTTCAACTGTCAATTTGTCGTATGCGACAAATTGATTCAACTGCCAATTTGTCGTATGCGACAAATTGGTTTAACTGTCAATTTGTCGTATGCGACAAATTGGTAGTACTGTCAATTTGTCGTTTGCGACAAATTGGTACTACTGTCAATTTGTCGTATGCGACAAATTGGTTCAACTGTCAATTTGTCGTATGCGACAAATTGATTCAACTGTCAATTTGTCGTAATTTGTCGTATGCGACAAATTGATTCAACTGCCAATTTGTCGTATGCGACAAATTGGTTCAACTGTCAATTTGTCGTATGCGACAAATTGGTAGTACTGTCAATTTGTCGTTTGCGACAAATTGGTACTACTGTCAATTTGTCGTATGCGACAAATTGGTTCAACTGTCAATTTTTCGTATGCGACAAATTGATTCAACTGTCAATTTGTCGTATGCGACAAATTGGTTCAACTGTCAATTTGTCGTTTGCGACAAATTGGTACTACTGTCAATTTGTCGTATGCGACAAATTGGTTCAACTGTCAATTTGTCGTATGCGACAAATTGATTCAACTGTCAATTTGTCGTATGCGACAAATTGGTTCAACTGTCAATTTGTCGTAATTTGTCGTATGCGACAAATTGATTCAACTGCCAATTTGTCGTATGCGACAAATTGATTCAACTGTCAATTTGTCGTATGCGACAAATTGGTTCAACTGTCAATTTGTCGTTTGCGACAAATTGGTACTACTGTCAATTTGTCGTATGCGACAAATTGGTTCAACTGTCAATTTGTCGTATGCGACAAATTGATTCAACTGTCAATTTGTCGTATGCGACAAATTGGTTCAACTGTCAATTTGTCGTAATTTGTCGTATGCGACAAATTGATTCAACTGCCAATTTGTCGTATGCGACAAATTGGTTTAACTGTCAACTTGTCGTATGCGACAAATTGATTCAACTGTCAATTTGTCGTATGCGACAAATTGGTGCTACTGTCAATTTGTCGTATGCGACAAATTGGTTCAAGTGTCAATTTGTCGTATGCGACAAATTGGTTCAACTGTCAATTTGTCGTATGCGACAATTTGGTTCAACTCTCAATTTGTCGTATGCGACAAATTGGTACTACTGTCAATTTGTCGTATGCGACAAATTGGTTCAACTGTCAATTTGTCGTTTGCGACAAATTGGTTCAACTGTCAATTTGTCGTATGCGACAAATTGGTAGTACTGTCAATTTGTCGTATGCGACAAATTGATTCAACTGTCAATTTGCCGTTTGCGACAAATTGGTACTACTGTCAATTTGTCGTATGCGACAAATTGGTTCAACTGTCAATTTGTCGTATGCGACAAATTGATTCAACTGTCAATTTGTCGTATGCGACAAAATGGTTCAACTGTCAATTTGTCGTTTGCGACAAATTGGTACTACTGTCAATTTGTCGTATGCGACAAATTGGTTCAACTGTCAATTTGTCGTATGCGACAAATTGATTCAACTGTCAATTTGTCGTATGCGACAAATTGGTAGTACTGTCAATTTGTCGTATGCGACAAATTGATTCAACTGTCAATTTGCCGTTTGCGACAAATTGGTACTACTGTCAATTTGTCGTATGCGACAAATTGGTTCAACTCTCAATTTGTCGTATGCGACAAATTGGTACTACTGTCAATTTGTCGTATGCGACAAATTGGTTCAACTGTCAATTTGTCGTATGCGACAAATTGATTCAACTGCCAATTTGTCGTATGCGACAAATTGGTTTAACTGTCAATTTGTCGTATGCGACAAATTGGTAGTACTGTCAATTTGTCGTTTGCGACAAATTGGTACTACTGTCAATTTGTCGTATGCGACAAATTGGTTCAACTGTCAATTTGTCGTATGCGACAAATTGATTCAACTGTCAATTTGTCGTATGCGACAAAATGGTTCAACTGTCAATTTGTCGTTTGCGACAAATTGGTACTACTGTCAATTTGTCGTATGCGACAAATTGGTTCAACTGTCAATTTGTCGTATGCGACAAATTGATTCAACTGTCAATTTGTCGTATGCGACAAATTGGTTCAACTGTCAATTTGTCGTATGCGACAAATTGATTCAACTGTCAATTTGTCGTATGCGACAAATTGGTTCAACTGTCAATTTGTCGTAATTTGTCGTATGCGACAAATTGATTCAACTGCCAATTTGTCGTATGCGACAAATTGGTTTAACTGTCAACTTGTCGTATGCGACAAATTGATTCAACTGTCAATTTGTCGTATGCGACAAATTGGTGCTACTGTCAATTTGTCGTATGCGACAAATTGGTTCAAGTGTCAATTTGTCGTATGCGACAAATTGGTTCAACTGTCAATTTGTCGTATGCGACAATTTGGTTCAACTCTCAATTTGTCGTATGCGACAAATTGGTACTACTGTCAATTTGTCGTATGCGACAAATTGGTTCAACTGTCAATTTGTCGTTTGCGACAAATTGGTTCAACTGTCAATTTGTCGTATGCGACAAATTGGTAGTACTGTCAATTTGTCGTATGCGACAAATTGATTCAACTGTCAATTTGCCGTTTGCGACAAATTGGTACTACTGTCAATTTGTCGTATGCGACAAATTGGTTCAACTGTCAATTTGTCGTATGCGACAAATTGATTCAACTGTCAATTTGTCGTATGCGACAAAATGGTTCAACTGTCAATTTGTCGTTTGCGACAAATTGGTACTACTGTCAATTTGTCGTATGCGACAAATTGGTTCAACTGTCAATTTGTCGTATGCGACAAATTGATTCAACTGTCAATTTGTCGTATGCGACAAATTGGTAGTACTGTCAATTTGTCGTATGCGACAAATTGATTCAACTGTCAATTTGCCGTTTGCGACAAATTGGTACTACTGTCAATTTGTCGTATGCGACAAATTGGTTCAACTCTCAATTTGTCGTATGCGACAAATTGGTACTACTGTCAATTTGTCGTATGCGACAAATTGGTTCAACTGTCAATTTGTCGTATGCGACAAATTGATTCAACTGCCAATTTGTCGTATGCGACAAATTGGTTTAACTGTCAATTTGTCGTATGCGACAAATTGGTAGTACTGTCAATTTGTCGTTTGCGACAAATTGGTACTACTGTCAATTTGTCGTATGCGACAAATTGGTTCAACTGTCAATTTGTCGTATGCGACAAATTGATTCAACTGTCAATTTGTCGTATGCGACAAAATGGTTCAACTGTCAATTTGTCGTTTGCGACAAATTGGTACTACTGTCAATTTGTCGTATGCGACAAATTGGTTCAACTGTCAATTTGTCGTATGCGACAAATTGATTCAACTGTCAATTTATCGTATGCGACAAATTGATTCAACTGTCAATTTGTCGCATGCGACAAATTGAATCAACTGTCAATTTGCCGTTTGCGACAAATTGGTACTACTGTCAGTTTGTCGTATGCGACAAATTGCTTCAACTGTCAATTTGTCGTATGCGACAAATTGGTACTACTGTCAATTTGTCGTATGCGACAAATTGGTTCAACTGTCAATTTGTCGTATGCGACAAATTGATTCAACTGTCGATTTGTCGTAATTTGTCGTATGCGACAAATTGATTCAACTGCCAATTTGTCGTATGCGACAAATTGGTTCAACTGTCAATTTGTCGTATGCGACAAATTGGTAGTACTGTCAATTTGTCGTTTGCGACAAATTGGTACTACTGTCAATTTGTCGTATGCGACAAATTGGTTCAACTGTCAATTTTTCGTATGCGACAAATTGATTCAACTGTCAATTTGTCGTATGCGACGAATTGGTTCAACTGTCAATTTGTCGTTTGCGACAAATTGGTACTACTGTCAATTTGTCGTATGCGACAAATTGGTTCAACTGTCAATTTGTCGTATGCGACAAATTGATTCAACTGTCAATTTGTCGTATGCGACAAATTGGTTCAACTGTCAATTTGTCGTAATTTGTCGTATGCGACAAATTGATTCAACAGCCAATTTGTCGTATGCGACAAATTGGTTCAACTGTCAATTTGTCGTATGCGACAAATTGGTAGTACTGTCAATTTGTCGTTTGCGACAAATTGGTACTACTGTCAATTTGTCGTATGCGACAAATTGGTTCAACTGTCAATTTGTCGTATGCGACAAATTGATTCAACTGTCAATTTGTCGTATGCGACAAATTGGTTCAACTGTCAATTTGTCGTTTGCGACAAATTGGTACTACTGTCAATTTGTCGTATGCGACAAATTGGTTCAACTGTCAATTTGTCGTATGCGACAAATTGATTCAACTGTCAATTTGTCGTATGCGACAAATTGGTTCAACTGTCAATTTGTCGTAATTTGTCGTATGCGACAAATTGATTCAACTGCCAATTTGTCGTATGCGACAAATTGGTTTAACTGTCAATTTGTCGTATGCGACAAATTGGTAGTACTGTCAATTTGTCGTTTGCGACAAATTGGTACTACTGTCAATTTGTCGTATGCGACAAATTGGTTCAACTGTCAATTTGTCGTATGCGACAAATTGATTCAACTGTCAATTTGTCGTATGCGACAAAATGGTTCAACTGTCAATTTGTCGTTTGCGACAAATTGGTACTACTGTCAATTTGTCGTATGCGACAAATTGGTAGTACTGTCAATTTGTCGTATGCGACAAATTGATTTAACTGTCAATTTGCCGTTTGCGACAAATTGGTACTACTGTCAATTTGTCGTATGCGACAAATTGGTTCAACTGTCAATTTGTCGTATGCGACAAATTGATTCAACTGTCAATTTGTCGTATGCGACAAAATGGTTCAACTGTCAATTTGTCGTTTGCGACAAATTGGTACTACTGTCAATTTGTCGTATGCGACAAATTGGTTCAACTGTCAATTTGTCGTATGCGACAAATTGATTCAACTGTCAATTTGTCGTATGCGACAAATTGGTAGTACTGTCAATTTGTCGTATGCGACAAATTGGTTCAACTGTCAATTTGTCGTATGCGACAAATTGATTCAACTGTCAATTTGTCGTATGCGACAAATTGGTAGTACTGTCAATTTGTCGTATGCGACAAATTGATTCAACTGTCAATTTGCCGTTTGCGACAAATTGGTACTACTGTCAATTTGTCGTATGCGACAAATTGGTTCAACTCTCAATTTGTCGTATGCGACAAATTGGTACTACTGTCAATTTGTCGTATGCGACAAATTGGTTCAACTGTCAATTTGTCGTATGCGACAAATTGATTCAACTGCCAATTTGTCGTATGCGACAAATTGATTCAACTGCCAATTTGTCGTATGCGACAAATTGGTTTAACTGTCAATTTGTCGTATGCGACAAATTGATTCAACTGCCAATTTGTCGTATGCGACAAATTGGTTCAACTGTCAATTTGTCGTATGCGACAAATTGGTAGTACTGTCAATTTGTCGTTTGCGACAAATTGGTACTACTGTCAATTTGTCGTATGCGACAAATTGGTTCAACTGTCAATTTTTCGAATGCGACAAATTGATTCAACTGTCAATTTGTCGTATGCGACGAATTGGTTCAACTGTCAATTTGTCGTTTGCGACAAATTGGTACTACTGTCAATTTGTCGTATGCGACAAATTGGTTCAACTGTCAATTTGTCGTATGCGACAAATTGATTCAACTGTCAATTTGTCGTATGCGACAAATTGGTTCAACTGTCAATTTGTCGTAATTTGTCGTATGCGACAAATTGATTCAACTGCCAATTTGTCGTATGCGACAAATTGGTTTAACTGTCAATTTGTCGTATGCGACAAATTGATTCAACTGTCAATTTGTGGTATGCGACAAATTGGTGCTACTGTTAATTTGTCGTATGCGACAAATTGGTTCAAGTGTCAATTTGTCGTATGCGACAAATTGGTTCAACTGTCAATTTGTCGTATGCGACAATTTGGTTCAACTCTCAATTTGTCGTATGCGACAAATTGGTACTACTGTCAATTTGTCGTATGCGACAAATTGGTTCAACTGTCAATTTGTCGTTTGCGACAATTTGGTTCAACTGTCAATTTGTCGTATGCGACAAATTGGTAGTACTGTCAATTTGTCGTATGCGACAAATTGATTCAACTGTCAATTTGCCGTTTGCGAAAAATTGGTACTACTGTCAATTTGTCGTATGCGACAATTTGGTTCAACTGTCAATTTGTCGTATGCGACAAATTGGTACTACTGTCAATTTGTCGTATGCGACAAATTGGTTCAACTGTCAATTTGTCGTATGCGACAAATTGGTTCAACTGTCAATTTGTCGTATGCGACAAATTGATTCAACTGTCAATTTGTCGTATGCGACAAATTGGTTCAACTGTCAATTTGTCGTTTGCGACAAATTGGTACTACTGTCAATTTGTCGTATGCGACAAATTGGTTCAACTGTCAATTTGTCGTATGCGACAAATTGATTCAACTGTCAATTTGTCGTATGCGACAAATTGGTTCAACTGTCAATTTGTCGTAATTTGTCGTATGCGACAAATTGATTCAACTGCCAATTTGTCGTATGCGACAAATTGGTTTAACTGTCAATTTGTCGTATGCGACAAATTGGTAGTACTGTCAATTTGTCGTTTGCGACAAATTGGTACTACTGTCAATTTGTCGTATGCGACAAATTGGTTCAACTGTCAATTTGTCGTATGCGACAAATTGATTCAACTGTCAATTTGTCGTATGCGACAAAATGGTTCAACTGTCAATTTGTCGTTTGCGACAAATTGGTACTACTGTCAATTTGTCGTATGCGACAAATTGGTAGTACTGTCAATTTGTCGTATGCGACAAATTGATTTAACTGTCAATTTGCCGTTTGCGACAAATTGGTACTACTGTCAATTTGTCGTATGCGACAAATTGGTTCAACTGTCAATTTGTCGTATGCGACAAATTGATTCAACTGTCAATTTGTCGTATGCGACAAAATGGTTCAACTGTCAATTTGTCGTTTGCGACAAATTGGTACTACTGTCAATTTGTCGTATGCGACAAATTGGTTCAACTGTCAATTTGTCGTATGCGACAAATTGATTCAACTGTCAATTTGTCGTATGCGACAAATTGGTAGTACTGTCAATTTGTCGTATGCGACAAATTGGTTCAACTGTCAATTTGTCGTATGCGACAAATTGATTCAACTGTCAATTTGTCGTATGCGACAAATTGGTAGTACTGTCAATTTGTCGTATGCGACAAATTGATTCAACTGTCAATTTGCCGTTTGCGACAAATTGGTACTACTGTCAATTTGTCGTATGCGACAAATTGGTTCAACTCTCAATTTGTCGTATGCGACAAATTGGTACTACTGTCAATTTGTCGTATGCGACAAATTGGTTCAACTGTCAATTTGTCGTATGCGACAAATTGATTCAACTGCCAATTTGTCGTATGCGACAAATTGATTCAACTGCCAATTTGTCGTATGCGACAAATTGGTTTAACTGTCAATTTGTCGTATGCGACAAATTGGTAGTACTGTCAATTTGTCGTATGCGACAAATTGATTCAACTGCCAATTTGTCGTATGCGACAAATTGGTTCAACTGTCAATTTGTCGTATGCGACAAATTGGTAGTACTGTCAATTTGTCGTTTGCGACAAATTGGTACTACTGTCAATTTGTCGTATGCGACAAATTGGTTCAACTGTCAATTTTTCGTATGCGACAAATTGATTCAACTGTCAATTTGTCGTATGCGACGAATTGGTTCAACTGTCAAT
This sequence comes from Oscheius myriophilus, assembly GCA_964057215.1. Taxonomy (NCBI): domain Eukaryota; kingdom Metazoa; phylum Nematoda; class Chromadorea; order Rhabditida; family Rhabditidae; genus Oscheius; species Oscheius myriophilus. The sequence continues at coordinate 8,033,918 of OZ059904.1, forward strand.
TTGTCGTTTGCGACAAATTGGTACTACTGTCAATTTGTCGTATGCGACAAATTGGTTCAACTGTCAATTTGTCGTATGCGACAAATTGATTCAACTGTCAATTTGTCGTATGCGACAAATTGGTTCAACTGTCAATTTGTCGTAATTTGTCGTATGCGACAAATTGATTCAACTGCCAATTTGTCGTATGCGACAAATTGGTTTAACTGTCAATTTGTCGTATGCGACAAATTGATTCAACTGTCAATTTGTGGTATGCGACAAATTGGTGCTACTGTCAATTTGTCGTATGCGACAAATTGGTTCAAGTGTCAATTTGTCGTATGCGACAAATTGGTTCAACTGTCAATTTGTCGTATGCGACAATTTGGTTCAACTCTCAATTTGTCGTATGCGACAAATTGGTACTACTGTCAATTTGTCGTATGCGACAAATTGGTTCAACTGTCAATTTGTCGTTTGCGACAATTTGGTTCAACTGTCAATTTGTTGTATGCGACAAATTGGTAGTACTGTCAATTTGTCGTATGCGACAAATTGATTCAACTGTCAATTTGCCGTTTGCGACAAATTGGTACTACTGTCAATTTGTCGTATGCGACAATTTGGTTCAACTGTCAATTTGTCGTATGCGACAAATTGGTACTACTGTCAATTTGTCGTATGCGACAAATTGGTTCAACTGTCAATTTGTCGTATGCGACAAATTGGTTCAACTGTCAATTTGTCGTAATTTGTCGTTTGCGACAAATTGTTTCAACTGCCAATTTGTCGTATGCGACAAATTGGTTCAACTGTCAAATTGTCGTATGCGACAAATTGGTAGTACTGTCAATTTGTCGTATGCGACAAATTGGTTCAACTGTCAATTTGTCGTATGCGACAAATTGATTCAACTGTCAATTTGTCGTATGCGACAATTTGGTTCAACTGTCAATTTGTCGTTTGCGACAAATTGGTACTACTGTCAATTTGTCGTATGCGACAAATTGGTTCAACTGTCAATTTGTCGTATGCGACAAATTGATTCAACTGTCAAGTTATCGTATGCGACAAATTGATTCAACTGTCAATTTGTCGCATGCGACAAATTGGTTCAACTGTCAATTTGTCGCATGCGACAAATTGATTCACCTGTCAATTTGTCGTATGCGACAAATTGATTCAACTGTCAATTTGTCGTATGCGACAATTTGGTTCAACTGTCAACTTGTCGTATGCGACAATTTGGTTCAACTCTCAATTTGTCGTATGCGACAAATTGGTACTACTGTCAATTTGTCGTATGCGACTAATTGGTTCAACTGTCAATTTGTCGTATGCGACAAATTGGTTCAACTGTCAATTTGTCGTATGCGACAAATTGGTTCAACTGCCAATTTGTCGTATGCGACAAATTGGTTCAACTGTCGATTTGTCGTATGCGACAAATTGGTAGTACTGTCAATTTGTCGTTTGCGACAAATTGGTACTACTGTCAATTTGTCGTATGCGACAAATTGGTTCAACTGTCAATTTGTCGTATGCGACAAATTGATTCAACTGTCAATTTGTCGTATGCGACAAATTGGTTCAACTGTCATTTTGTCGTTTGCGACAAATTGGTACTACTGTCAATTTGTCGTATGCGACAAATTGATTCAACTGTCAAGTTATCGTATGCGACAAATTGATTCAACTGTCAATTTGTCGCATGCGACAAATTGGTTCAACTGTCAATTTGTCGTATGCGACAAATTGATTCACCTGTCAATTTGTCGTATGCGACAAATTGAATCAACTGTCAATTTGTCGTATGCGACAAATTGGTTCAACTGTCAACTTGTCGTATGCGACAATTTGGTTCAACTCTCAATTTGTCGTATGCGACAAATTGGTACTACTGTCAATTTGTCGTATGCGACTAATTGGTTCAACTGTCAATTTGTCGTATGCGACAAATTGGTTCAACTGTCAATTTGTCGTATGCGACAGATTGGTTCAACTGTCAATTTGTCGTATGCGACAAATTGGTTCAACTGTCAATTTGTCGTATGCGACAAATTGGTTCAACTGTCAATTTGTCGTATGCGACAAATTGGTAGTACTGTCAATTTGTCGTCTGCGACAAATTGATTCAACTGTCAATTTGCCGTTTGCGACAAATTGGTACTACTGTCAATTTGTCGTATGCGACAAATTGGTTCAACTGTCAATTTGTCGTAATTTGTCGTATGCGACAAATTGATTCAACTGCCAATTTGTCGTATGCGACAAATTGATTCAACTGCCAATTTGTCGTATGCGACAAATTGGTTTAACTGTCAATTTGTCGTATGCGACAAATTGATTCAACTGTCAATTTGTCGTATGCGACAAATTGGTGCTACTGTCAATTTGTCGTATGCGACAAATTGGTTCAAGTGTCAATTTGTCGTATGCGACAAATTGGTTCAACTGTCAATTTGTCGTATGCGACAATTTGGTTCAACTCTCAATTTGTCGTATGCGACAAATTGGTACTACTGTCAATTTGTCGTATGCGACAAATTGATTCAACTGTCAAGTTATCGTATGCGACAAATTGATTCAACTGTCAATTTGTCGCATGCGACAAATTGGTTCAACTGTCAATTTGTCGTATGCGACAAATTGATTCACCTGTCAATTTGTCGTATGCGACAAATTGAATCAACTGTCAATTTGTCGTATGCGACAAATTGGTTCAACTGTCAACTTGTCGTATGCGACAATTTGGTTCAACTCTCAATTTGTCGTATGCGACAAATTGGTACTACTGTCAATTTGTCGTATGCGACTAATTGGTTCAACTGTCAATTTGTCGTATGCGACAAATTGGTTCAACTGTCAATTTGTCGTATGCGACAGATTGGTTCAACTGTCAATTTGTCGTATGCGACAAATTGGTTCAACTGTCAATTTGTCGTATGCGACAAATTGGTTCAACTGTCAATTTGTCGTATGCGACAAATTGGTAGTACTGTCAATTTGTCGTCTGCGACAAATTGATTCAACTGTCAATTTGCCGTTTGCGACAAATTGGTACTACTGTCAATTTGTCGTATGCGACAAATTGGTTCAACTGTCAATTTGTCGTAATTTGTCGTATGCGACAAATTGATTCAACTGCCAATTTGTCGTATGCGACAAATTGATTCAACTGCCAATTTGTCGTATGCGACAAATTGGTTTAACTGTCAATTTGTCGTATGCGACAAATTGATTCAACTGTCAATTTGTCGTATGCGACAAATTGGTGCTACTGTCAATTTGTCGTATGCGACAAATTGGTTCAAGTGTCAATTTGTCGTATGCGACAAATTGGTTCAACTGTCAATTTGTCGTATGCGACAATTTGGTTCAACTCTCAATTTGTCGTATGCGACAAATTGGTACTACTGTCAATTTGTCGTATGCGACAAATTGGTTCAACTGTCAATTTGTCGTTTGCGACAAATTGGTTCAACTGTCAATTTGTCGTATGCGACAAATTGGTAGTACTGTCAATTTGTCGTATGCGACAAATTGATTCAACTGTCAATTTGCCGTTTGCGACAAATTGGTACTACTGTCAATTTGTCGTATGCGACAATTTGGTTCAACTGTCAATTTGTCGTATGCGACAAATTGGTACTACTGTCAATTTGTCGTATGCGACAAATTGGTTCAACTGTCAATTTGTCGTATGCGACAAATTGGTTCAACTGTCAATTTGTCGTAATTTGTCGTTTGCGACAAATTGTTTCAACTGCCAATTTGTCGTATGCGACAAATTGGTTCAACTGTCAAATTGTCGTATGCGACAAATTGGTAGTACTGTCAATTTGTCGTATGCGACAAATTGGTTCAACTGTCAATTTGTCGTATGCGACAAATTGATTCAACTGTCAATTTGTCGTATGCGACAATTTGGTTCAACTGTCAATTTGTCGTTTGCGACAAATTGGTACTACTGTCAATTTGTCGTATGCGACAAATTGGTTCAACTGTCAATTTGTCGTATGCGACAAATTGATTCAACTGTCAAGTTATCGTATGCGACAAATTGATTCAACTGTCAATTTGTCGCATGCGACAAATTGGTTCAACTGTCAATTTGTCGCATGCGACAAATTGATTCACCTGTCAATTTGTCGTATGCGACAAATTGATTCAACTGTCAATTTGTCGTATGCGACAATTTGGTTCAACTGTCAACTTGTCGTATGCGACAATTTGGTTCAACTCTCAATTTGTCGTATGCGACAAATTGGTACTACTGTCAATTTGTCGTATGCGACTAATTGGTTCAACTGTCAATTTGTCGTATGCGACAAATTGGTTCAACTGTCAATTTGTCGTATGCGACAAATTGGTTCAACTGCCAATTTGTCGTATGCGACAAATTGGTTCAACTGTCGATTTGTCGTATGCGACAAATTGGTAGTACTGTCAATTTGTCGTTTGCGACAAATTGGTACTACTGTCAATTTGTCGTATGCGACAAATTGGTTCAACTGTCAATTTGTCGTATGCGACAAATTGATTCAACTGTCAATTTGTCGTATGCGACAAATCGGTTCAACTGTCATTTTGTCGTTTGCGACAAATTGGTACTACTGTCAATTTGTCGTATGCGACAAATTGGTTCAACTGTCAATTTGTCGTATGCGACAAATTGATTCAACTGTCAAGTTATCGTATGCGACAAATTGATTCAACTGTCAATTTGTCGCATGCGACAAATTGGTTCAACTGTCAATTTGTCGTATGCGACAAATTGATTCACCTGTCAATTTGTCGTATGCGACAAATTGAATCAACTGTCAATTTGTCGTATGCGACAAATTGGTTCAACTGTCAACTTGTCGTATGCGACAATTTGGTTCAACTCTCAATTTGTCGTATGCGACAAATTGGTACTACTGTCAATTTGTCGTATGCGACTAATTGGTTCAACTGTCAATTTGTCGTATGCGACAAATTGGTTCAACTGTCAATTTGTCGTATGCGACAGATTGGTTCAACTGTCAATTTGTCGTATGCGACAAATTGGTTCAACTGTCAATTTGTCGTATGCGACAAATTGGTTCAACTGTCAATTTGTCGTATGCGACAAATTGGTAGTACTGTCAATTTGTCGTCTGCGACAAATTGATTCAACTGTCAATTTGCCGTTTGCGACAAATTGGTACTACTGTCAATTTGTCGTATGCGACAAATTGGTTCAACTGTCAATTTGTCGTATGCGACAAATTGGTACTACTGTCAATTTGTCGTATGCGACAAATTGGTTCAACTGTCAATTTGTCGTATGCGACAAACTGGTTCAACTGTCAATTTGTCGTAATTTGTCGTATGCGACAAATTGATTCAACTGCCAATTTGTCGTATGCGACAAATTGGTTCAACTGTCAATTTGTCGTATGCGACAAATTGGTAGTACTGTCAATTTGTCGTTTGCGACAAATTGGTACTACTGTCAATTTGTCGTATGCGACAAATTGGTTCAACTTTCAATTTGTCGTATGCGACAAATTGATTCAACTGTCAATTTGTCGTATGCGACAAATTGGTTCAACTGTCAATTTGTCGTTTGCGACAAATTGGTACTACTGTCAATTTGTCGTATGCGACAAATTGGTTCAACTGTCAATTTGTCGTATGCGACAAATTGAATCAACTGTCAAGTTATCGTGTGCGACAAATTGATTCAACTGTCAATTTGTCGCATGCGACAAATTGGTTCAACTGTCAATTTGTCGTATGCGACAAATTGATTCACCTGTCAATTTGTCGTATGCGACAAATTGATTCAACTGTCAATTTGTCGTATGCGACAAATTGGTTCAACTGTCAATTTGTCGTATGCGACAATTTGGTTCAACTCTCAATTTGTCGTATGCGACAAATTGGTACTACGGTCAATTTGTCGTATGCGACAAATTGGTTCAACTGTCAATTTGTCGTATGCGACAAATTGGTTCAACTGTCAATTTGTCGTATGCGACAATTTGGATCAACTCTCAATTTGTCGTATGCGACAAATTGGTACTACTGTCAATTTGTCGTATGCGACAAATTGGTTCAACTGTCAATTTGTCGTATGCGACAAATTGGTTCAACTGTCAATTTGTCGTATGCGACAAATTGGTTCAACTGTCAATTTGTCGTATGCGACAAATTGGTAGTACTGTCAATTTGTCGTATGCGACAAATTGATTCAACTGTCAATTTGCCGTTTGCGACAAACTGGTACTACTGTCAATTTGTCGTATGCGACAAATTGGTTCAACTGTCAATTTGTCGTATGCGACAAATTGGTACTACTGTCAATTTGTCGTTAGCGACAAATTGGTTCAACTGTCAATTTGTCGTATGCGACAAACTGGTTCAACTGTCAATTTGTCGTAATTTGTCGTATGCGACAAATTGATTCAACTGCCAATTTGTCGTATGCGACAAATTGGTTCAACTGTCAATTTGTCGTATGCGACAAATTGGTAGTACTGTCAATTTGTCGTTTGCGACAAATTGGTACTACTGTCAATTTGTCGTATGCGACAAATTGGTAGTACTGTCAATTTGTCGTATGCGACAAATTGATTCAACTGTCAATTTGCCGTTTGCGACAAACTGGAACTACTGTCAATTTGTCGTATGCGACAAATTGGTTCAACTGTCAATTTGTCGTATGCGACAAATTGGTACTACTGTCAATTTGTCGTTAGCGACAAATTGGTTCAACTGTCAATTTGTCGTATGCGACAAACTGGTTCAACTGTCAATTTGTCGTAATTTGTCGTATGCGACAAATTGATTCAACTGCCAATTTGTCGTATGCGACAAATTGGTTCAACTGTCAATTTGTCGTATGCGACAAATTGGTAGTACTGTCAATTTGTCGTTTGCGACAAATTGGTACTACTGTCAATTTGTCGTATGCGACAAATTGGTTCAACTTTCAATTTGTCGTATGCGACAAATTGATTCAACTGTCAATTTGTCGAATGCGACAAATTGGTTCAACTGTCAATTTGTCGTTTGCGACAAATTGGTACTACTGTCAATTTGTCGTATGCGACAAATTGGTTCAACTGTCAATTTGTCGTATGCGACAAATTGAATCAACTGTCAAGTTATCGTATGCGACAAATTGATTCAACTGTCAATTTGTCGCATGCGACAAATTGGTTCAACTGTCAATTTGTCGTATGCGACAAATTGATTCACCTGTCAATTTGTCGTATGCGACAAAATGATTCAACTGTCAATTTGTCGTATGCGACAATTTGGTTCAACTCTCAATTTGTCGTATGCGACAAATTGGTACTACTGTCAATTTGTCGTATGCGACAAATTGGTAGTACTGTCAATTTGTCGTATGCGACAAATTGATTCAACTGTCAATTTGCCGTTTGCGACAAACTGGTACTACTGTCAATTTGTCGTATGCGACAAATTGGTTCAACTGTCAATTTGTCGTATGCGACAAATTGGTACTACTGTCAATTTGTCGTTAGCGACAAATTGGTTCAACTGTCAATTTGTCGTATGCGACAAACTGGTTCAACTGTCAATTTGTCGTAATTTGTCGTATGCGACAAATTGATTCAACTGCCAATTTGTCGTATGCGACAAATTGGTTCAACTGTCAATTTGTCGTATGCGACAAATTGGTAGTACTGTCAATTTGTCGTTTGCGACAAATTGGTACTACTGTCAATTTGTCGTATGCGACAAATTGGTAGTACTGTCAATTTGTCGTATGCGACAAATTGATTCAACTGTCAATTTGCCGTTTGCGACAAACTGGAACTACTGTCAATTTGTCGTATGCGACAAATTGGTTCAACTGTCAATTTGTCGTATGCGACAAATTGGTACTACTGTCAATTTGTCGTTAGCGACAAATTGGTTCAACTGTCAATTTGTCGTATGCGACAAACTGGTTCAACTGTCAATTTGTCGTAATTTGTCGTATGCGACAAATTGATTCAACTGCCAATTTGTCGTATGCGACAAATTGGTTCAACTGTCAATTTGTCGTATGCGACAAATTGGTAGTACTGTCAATTTGTCGTTTGCGACAAATTGGTACTACTGTCAATTTGTCGTATGCGACAAATTGGTTCAACTTTCAATTTGTCGTATGCGACAAATTGATTCAACTGTCAATTTGTCGTATGCGACAAATTGGTTCAACTGTCAATTTGTCGTTTGCGACAAATTGGTACTACTGTCAATTTGTCGTATGCGACAAATTGGTTCAACTGTCAATTTGTCGTATGCGACAAATTGAATCAACTGTCAAGTTATCGTATGCGACAAATTGATTCAACTGTCAATTTGTCGCATGCGACAAATTGGTTCAACTGTCAATTTGTCGTATGCGACAAATTGATTCACCTGTCAATTTGTCGTATGCGACAAAATGATTCAACTGTCAATTTGTCGTATGCGACAATTTGGTTCAACTCTCAATTTGTCGTATGCGACAAATTGGTACTACTGTCAATTTGTCGTATGCGACAAATTGGTTCAACTGTCAATTTGTCGTATGCGACAAATTGGTTCAACTGTCAATTTGTCGTATGCGACAATTTGGATCAACTCTCAATTTGTCGTATGCGACAAATTGGTACTACTGTCAATTTGTCGTATGCGACAAATTGGTTCAACTGTCAATTTGTCGTATGCGACAAATTGGTTCAACTGTCAATTTGTCGTATGCGACAAATTGGTTCAACTGTCAATTTGTCGTATGCGACAAATTGGTAGTACTGTCAATTTGTCGTATGCGACAAATTGATTCAACTGTCAATTTGCCGTTTGCGACAAACTGGTACTACTGTCAATTTGTCGTATGCGACAAATTGGTTCAACTGTCAATTTGTCGTATGCGACAAATTGGTACTACTGTCAATTTGTCGTTAGCGACAAATTGGTTCAACTGTCAATTTGTCGTATGCGACAAACTGGTTCAACTGTCAATTTGTCGTAATTTGTCGTATGCGACAAATTGATTCAACTGCCAATTTGTCGTATGCGACAAATTGGTTCAACTGTCAATTTGTCGTATGCGACAAATTGGTAGTACTGTCAATTTGTCGTTTGCGACAAATTGGTACTACTGTCAATTTGTCGTATGCGACAAATTGGTTCAACTTTCAATTTGTCGTATGCGACAAATTGATTCAACTGTCAATTTGTCGTATGCGACAAATTGGTTCAACTGTCAATTTGTCGTTTGCGACAAATTGGTACTACTGTCAATTTGTCGTATGCGACAAATTGGTTCAACTGTCAATTTGTCGTATGCGACAAATTGAATCAACTGTCAAGTTATCGTATGCGACAAATTGATTCAACTGTCAATTTGTCGCATGCGACAAATTGGTTCAACTGTCAATTTGTCGTATGCGACAAATTGATTCACCTGTCAATTTGTCGTATGCGACAAATTGATTCAACTGTCAATTTGTCGTATGCGAGAAATTGGTTCAACTGTCAATTTGTCGTATGCGACAATTTGGTTCAACTCTCAATTTGTCGTATGCGACAAATTGGTACTACTGTCAATTTGTCGTATGCGACAAATTGGTTCAACTGTCAATTTGTCGTATGCGACAAATTGGTTCAACTGTCAATTTGTCGTATGCGACAATTTGGATCAACTCTCAATTTGTCGTATGCGACAAATTGGTACTACTGTCAATTTGTCGTATGCGACAAATTGGTTCAACTGTCAATTTGTCGTATGCGACAAATTGGTTCAACTGTCAATTTGTCGTATGCGACAAATTGGTAGTACTGTCAATTTGTCGTATGCGACAAATTGATTCAACTGTCAATTTGCCGTTTGCGACAAATTGGTACTACTGTCAATTTGTCGTATGCGACAAATTGGTTCAACTGTCAATTTGTCGTATGCGACAAATTGGTAGTACTGTCAATTTGTCGTATGCGACAAATTGATTCAACTGTCAATTTGCCGTTTGCGACAAATTGGTACTACTGTCAATTTGTCGTATGCGACAAATTGGTTCAACTGTCAATTTGTCGTATGCGACAAATTGGTACTACTGTCAATTTGTGGTATGCGACAAATTGGTTCAACTGTCAATTTGTCGTATGCGACAAATTGGTTCAACTGTCAATTTGTCGTAATTTGTCGTATGCGACAAATTGATTCAACTGCCAATTTGTCGTATGCGACAAATTGGTTCAACTGTCAATTTGTCGTATGCGACAAATTGGTAGTACTGTCAATTTGTCGTTTGCGACAAATTGGTACTACTGTCAATTTGTCGTATGCGACAAATTGGTTCAACTGTCAATTTGTCGTATGCGACAAATTGGTACTACTGTCAATTTGTGGTATGCGACAAATTGGTTCAACTGTCAATTTGTCGTATGCGACAAATTGGTTCAACTGTCAATTTGTCGTAATTTGTCGTATGCGACAAATTGATTCAACTGCCAATTTGTCGTATGCGACAAATTGGTTCAACTGTCAATTTGTCGTATGCGACAAATTGGTAGTACTGTCAATTTGTCGTTTGCGACAAATTGGTACTACTGTCAGTTTGTCGTATGCGACAAATTGGTTCAACTTTCAATTTGTCGTATGCGACAAATTGATTCAACTGTCAATTTGTCGTATGCGACAAATTGGTTCAACTGTCAATTTGTCGTTTGCGACAAATTGGTACTACTGTCAATTTGTCGTATGCGACAAATTGGTTCAACTGTCAATTTGTCGTATGCGACAAATTGATTCAACTGTCAAGTTATCGTATGCGACAAATTGATTCAACTGTCAATTTGTCGCATGCGACAAATTGGTTCAACTGTCAATTTGTCGTATGCGACAATTTGGTTCAACTCTCAATTTGTCGTATGCGACAAATTGGTACTACTGTCAATTTGTCGTATGCGACAAATTGGTTCAACTGTCAATTTGTCGTATGCGACAAATTGTTTCAACTGTCAATTTGTCGTATGCGACAATTTGGATCAACTCTCAATTTGTCGTATGCGACAAATTGGTACTACTGTCAATTTGTCGTATGCGACAAATTGATTCAACTGTCAATTTGTCGTATGCGACAAATTGGTTCAACTGTCAATTTGTCGTATGCGACAAATTGGTTCAACTGTCAATTTGTCGTATGCGACAAATTGGTAGTACTGTCAATTTGTCGTATGCGACAAATTGATTCAACTGTCAATTTGCCGTTTGCGACAAACTGGTACTACTGTCAATTTGTCGTATGCGACAAATTGGTTCAACTGTCAATTTGTCGTATGCGACAAATTGGTACTACTGTCAATTTGTCGTTAGCGACAAATTGGTTCAACTGTCAATTTGTCGTATGCGACAAACTGGTTCAACTGTCAATTTGTCGTAATTTGTCGTATGCGACAAATTGATTCAACTGCCAGTTTGTCGTATGCGACAAATTGGTTCAACTGTCAATTTGTCGTATGCGACAAATTGGTAGTACTGTCAATTTGTCGTTTGCGACAAATTGGTACTACTGTCAATTTGTCGTATGCGACAAATTGGTTCAACTTTCAATTTGTCGTATGCGACAAATTGATTCAACTGTCAATTTGTCGTATGCGACAAATTGGTTCAACTGTCAATTTGTCGTTTGCGACAAATTGGTACTACTGTCAAGTTATCGTATGCGACAAATTGGTAGTACTGTCAATTTGTCGTATGCGACAAATTGATTCAACTGTCAATTTGCCGTTTGCGACAAATTGGTACTACTGTCAATTTGTCGTATGCGACAAATTGGTTCAACTGTCAATTTGTCGTATGCGACAAATTGGTAGTACTGTCAATTTGTCGTATGCGACAAATTGATTCAACTGTCAATTTGCCGTTTGCGACAAATTGGTACTACTGTCAATTTGTCGTATGCGACAAATTGGTACTACTGTCAATTTGTGGTATGCGACAAATTGGTTCAACTGTCAATTTGTCGTATGCGACAAATTGGTTCAACTGTCAATTTGTCGTAATTTGTCGTATGCGACAAATTGATTCAACTGCCAATTTGTCGTATGCGACAAATTGGTTCAACTGTCAATTTGTCGTATGCGACAAATTGGTAGTACTGTCAATTTGTCGTTTGCGACAAATTGGTACTACTGTCAATTTGTCGTATGCGACAAATTGGTTCAACTTTCAATTTGTCGTATGCGACAAATTGATTCAACTGTCAATTTGTCGTATGCGACAAATTGGTTCAACTGTCAATTTGTCGTTTGCGACAAATTGGTACTACTGTCAATTTGTCGTATGCGACAAATTGGTTCAACTGTCAATTTGTCGTATGCGACAAATTGATTCAACTGTCAAGTTATCGTATGCGACAAATTGATTCAACTGTCAATTTGTCGCATGCGACAAATTGGTTCAACTGTCAATTTGTCGTATGCGACAAATTGATTCACCTGTCAATTTGTCGTATGCGACAAATTGATTCAACTGTGAATTTGTCGTATGCGACAAATTGGTTCAACTGTCAATTTGTCGTATGCGACAATTTGGTTCAACTCTCAATTTGTCGTATGCGACAAATTGGTACTACTGTCAATTTGTCGTATGCGACAAATTGGTTCAACTGTCAATTTGTCGTATGCGACAAATTGGTTCAACTGTCAATTTGTCGAATGCGACAATTTGGATCAACTCTCAATTTGTCGTATGCGACAAATTGGTACTACTGTCAATTTGTCGTATGCGACAAATTGGTTCAACTGTCAATTTGTCGTATGCGACAAATTGGTTCAACTGTCAATTTGTCGTATGCGACAAATTGATTCAACTGTCAATTTGTCGCATGCGACAAATTGGTTCAACTGTCAATTTGTCGTATGCGACAAATTGATTCACCTGTCAATTTGTCGTATGCGACAAATTGATTCAACTGTCAATTTGTCGTATGCGACAAATTGGTTCAACTGTCAATTTGTCGTATGCGACAATTTGGTTCAACTCTCAATTTGTCGTATGCGACAAATTGGTACTACTGTCAATTTGTCGTATGCGACAAATTGGTTCAACTGTCAATTTGTCGTATGCGACAAATTGGTTCAACTGTCAATTTGTCGAATGCGACAATTTGGATCAACTCTCAATTTGTCGTATGCGACAAATTGGTACTACTGTCAATTTGTCGTATGCGACAAATTGGTTCAACTGTCAATTTGTCGTATGCGACAAATTGGTTCAACTGTCAATTTGTCGTATGCGACAAATTGATTCAACTGTCAATTTGTCGCATGCGACAAATTGGTTCAACTGTCAATTTGTCGTATGCGACAAATTGATTCACCTGTCAATTTGTCGTATGCGACAAATTGATTCAACTGTCAATTTGTCGTATGCGACAAATTGGTTCAACTGTCAATTTGTCGTATGCGACAATTTGGTTCAACTCTCAATTTGTCGTATGCGACAAATTGGTACTACTGTCAATTTGTCGTATGCGACAAATTGGTTCAACTGTCAATTTGTCGTATGCGACAAATTGGTTCAACTGTCAATTTGTCGTATGCGACAATTTGGATCAACTCTCAATTTGTCGTATGCGACAAATTGGTACTACTGTCAATTTGTCGTATGCGACAAATTGGTTCAACTGTCAATTTGTCGTATGCGACAAATTGGTTCAACTGTCAATTTGTCGTATGCGACAAATTGGTTCAACTGTCAATTTGTCGTATGCGACAAATTGGTAGTACTGTCAATTTGTCGTATGCGACAAATTGATTCAACTGTCAATTTGCCGTTTGCGACAAATTGGTACTACTGTCAATTTGTCGTATGCGACAAATTGGTTCAACTGTCAATTTGTCGTATGCGACAAATTGGTAGTACTGTCAATTTGTCGTATGCGACAAATTGATTCAACTGTCAATTTGCCGTTTGCGACAAATTGGTACTACTGTCAATTTGTCGTATGCGACAAATTGGTTCAACTGTCAATTTGTCGTATGCGACAAATTGGTACTACTGTCAATTTGTGGTATGCGACAAATTGGTTCAACTGTCAATTTGTCGTATGCGACAAATTGGTTCAACTGTCAATTTGTCGTAATTTGTCGTATGCGACAAATTGATTCAACTGCCAATTTGTCGTATGCGACAAACTGGTTCAACTGTCAATTTGTCGTATGCGACAAATTGGTAGTACTGTCAATTTGTCGTTTGCGACAAATTGGTACTACTGTCAATTTGTCGTATGCGACAAATTGGTTCAACTTTCAATTTGTCGTATGCGACAAATTGATTCAACTGTCAAGTTATCGTATGCGACAAATTGATTCAACTGTCAATTTGTCGCATGCGACAAATTGGTTCAACTGTCAATTTGTCGTATGCGACAAATTGATTCACCTGTCAATTTGTCGTATGCGACAAATTGATTCAACTGTGAATTTGTCGTATGCGACAAATTGGTTCAACTGTCAATTTGTCGTATGCGACAATTTGGTTCAACTCTCAATTTGTCGTATGCGACAAATTGGTACTACTGTCAATTTGTCGTATGCGACAAATTGGTTCAACTGTCAATTTGTCGTATGCGACAATTTGGTTACACTGTCAATTTGTCGAATGCGACAATTTGGATCAACTCTCAATTTGTCGTATGCGACAAATTGGTACTACTGTCAATTTGTCGTATGCGACAAATTGGTTCAACTGTCAATTTGTCGTATGCGACAAATTGGTTCAACTGTCAATTTGTCGTATGCGACAAATTGGTAGTACTGTCAATTTGTCGTATGCGACAAATTGATTCAACTGTCAATTTGCCGTTTGCGACAAATTGGTACTACTGTCAATTTGTCGTATGCGACAAATTGGTTCAACTGTCAATTTGTCGTATGCGACAAATTGGTACTACTGTCAATTTGTCGTATGCGACAAATTGGTTCAACTGTCAATTTGTCGTATGCGACAAATTGGTTCAACTGTCAATTTGTCGTAATTTGTCGTATGCGACAAATTGATTCAACTGCCAATTTGTCGTATGCGACAAATTGGTTCAACTGTCAATTTGTCGTATGCGACAAATTGGTAGTACTGTCAATTTGTCGTTTGCGACAAATTGGTTCAACTGTCAATTTTTCGTTTGCGACAAATTGGTACTACTGTCAATTTGTCGTATGCGACAAATTGGTTCAACTGTCAATTTGTCGTATGCGACAAATTGATTCAACTGTCAAGTTATCGTATGCGACAAATTGGTTACACTGTCAATTTGTCGAATGCGACAATTTGGATCAACTCTCAATTTGTCGTATGCGACAAATTGGTACTACTGTCAATTTGTCGTATGCGACAAATTGATTCAACTGTCAAGTTATCGTATGCGACAAATTGATTCAACTGTCAATTTGTCGCATGCGACAAATTGGTTCAACTGTCAATTTGTCGTATGCGACAAATTGATTCACCTGTCAATTTGTCGTATGCGACAAATTGATTCAACTGTCAATTTGTCGTTTGCGACAAATTGGTTCAACTGTCAATTTTTCGTTTGCGACAAATTGGTACTACTGTCAATTTGTCGTATGCGACAAATTGGTTCAACTGTCAATTTGTCGTATGCGACAAATTGATTCAACTGTCAAGTTATCGTATGCGACAAATTGGTTCAACTGTCAATTTGTCGTATGCGACAATTTGGTTCAACTCTCAATTTGTCGTATGCGACAAATTGGTACTACTGTCAATTTGTCGTATGCGACAAATTGGTTCAACTGTCAATTTGTCGTATGCGACAAATTGGTTACACTGTCAATTTGTCGAATGCGACAATTTGGATCAACTCTCAATTTGTCGTATGCGACAAATTGGTACTACTGTCAATTTGTCGTATGCGACAAATTGATTCAACTGTCAAGTTATCGTATGCGACAAATTGATTCAACTGTCAATTTGTCGCATGCGACAAATTGGTTCAACTGTCAATTTGTCGTATGCGACAAATTGATTCACCTGTCAATTTGTCGTATGCGACAAATTGATTCAACTGTGAATTTGTCGTATGCGACAAATTGGTTCAACTGTCAATTTGTCGTATGCGACAATTTGGTTCAACTCTCAATTTGTCGTATGCGACAAATTGGTACTACTGTCAATTTGTCGTATGCGACAAATTGGTTCAACTGTCAATTTGTCGTATGCGACAATTTGGTTACACTGTCAATTTGTCGAATGCGACAATTTGGATCAACTCTCAATTTGTCGTATGCGACAAATTGGTACTACTGTCAATTTGTCGTATGCGACAAATTGGTTCAACTGTCAATTTGTCGTATGCGACAAATTGGTTCAACTGTCAATTTGTCGTATGCGACAAATTGGTAGTACTGTCAATTTGTCGTATGCGACAAATTGATTCAACTGTCAATTTGCCGTTTGCGACAAATTGGTACTACTGTCAATTTGTCGTATGCGACAAATTGGTTCAACTGTCAATTTGTCGTATGCGACAAATTGGTACTACTGTCAATTTGTCGTATGCGACAAATTGGTTCAACTGTCAATTTGTCGTATGCGACAAATTGGTTCAACTGTCAATTTGTCGTAATTTGTCGTATGCGACAAATTGATTCAACTGCCAATTTGTCGTATGCGACAAATTGGTTCAACTGTCAATTTGTCGTATGCGACAAATTGGTAGTACTGTCAATTTGTCGTTTGCGACAAATTGGTTCAACTGTCAATTTTTCGTTTGCGACAAATTGGTACTACTGTCAATTTGTCGTATGCGACAAATTGGTTCAACTGTCAATTTGTCGTATGCGACAAATTGATTCAACTGTCAAGTTATCGTATGCGACAAATTGGTTCAACTGTCAATTTGTCGTATGCGACAATTTGGTTCAACTCTCAATTTGTCGTATGCGACAAATTGGTACTACTGTCAATTTGTCGTATGCGACAAATTGGTTCAACTGTCAATTTGTCGTATGCGACAAATTGGTTACACTGTCAATTTGTCGAATGCGACAATTTGGATCAACTCTCAATTTGTCGTATGCGACAAATTGGTACTACTGTCAATTTGTCGTATGCGACAAATTGGTTCAACTGTCAATTTGTCGTATGCGACAAATTGGTTCAACTGTCAATTTGTCGTATGCGACAAATTGGTAGTACTGTCAATTTGTCGTATGCGACAAATTGATTCAACTGTCAATTTGCCGTTTGCGACAAATTGGTACTACTGTCAATTTGTCGTATGCGACAAATTGGTTCAACTGTCAATTTGTCGTATGCGACAAATTGGTACTACTGTCAATTTGTCGTATGCGACAAATTGGTTCAACTGTCAATTTGTCGTATGCGACAAATTGGTTCAACTGTCAATTTGTCGTAATTTGTCGTATGCGACAAATTGATTCAACTGCCAATTTGTCGTATGCGACAAATTGGTTCAACTGTCAATTTGTCGTATGCGACAAATTGGTAGTACTGTCAATTTGTCGTTTGCGACAAATTGGTTCAACTGTCAATTTTTCGTTTGCGACAAATTGGTACTACTGTCAATTTGTCGTATGCGACAAATTGGTTCAACTGTCAATTTGTCGTATGCGACAAATTGATTCAACTGTCAAGTTATCGTATGCGACAAATTGATTCAACTGTCAATTTGTCGCATGCGACAAATTGATTCAACTGTCAAGTTATCGTATGCGACAAATTGGTTCAACTGTCAATTTGTCGTATGCGACAATTTGGTTCAACTCTCAATTTGTCGTAAGCGACAAATTGGTACTACTGTCAATTTGTCGTATGCGACAAATTGGTTCAACTGTCAATTTGTCGTATGCGACAAATTGGTTCAACTGTCAATTTGTCGTATGCGACAAATTGGTTCAACTGTCAGTTTGTCGTATGCGACAAATTGATTCAACTGTCAATTTGCCGTTTGCGACAAATTGGTACTACTGTCAATTTGTCGTATGCGACAAATTGGTTCAACTGTCAATTTGTCGTATGCGACAAATTGGTACTACTGTCAATTTGTCGTATGCGACAAATTGGTTCAACTGTCAATTTGTCGTATGCGACAAATTGGTTCAACTGTCAATTTGTCGTAATTTGTCGTATGCGACAAATTGATTCAACTGTCAAGTTATCGTATGCGACAAATTGATTCAACTGTCAATTTGTCGCATGCGACAAATTGATTCAACTGTCAAGTTATCGTATGCGACAAATTGGTTCAACTGTCAATTTGTCGTATGCGACAATTTGGTTCAACTCTCAATTTGTCGTATGCGACAAATTGGTACTACTGTCAATTTGTCGTATGCGACAAATTGGTTCAACTGTCAATTTGTCGTATGCGACAATATGGTTCAACTGTCAATTTGTCGTATGCGACAAACTGGTACTACTGTCAATTTGTCGTATGCGACAAATTGGTTCAACTGTCAATTTGTCGTATGCGACAAATTGGTTCAACTGTCAATTTGTCGTATGCGACAAATTGGTTCAACTGTCAATTTGTCGTATGCGACAAATTGGTAGTACTGTCAATTTGTCGTATGCGACAAATTGATTCAACTGTCAATTTGCCGTTTGCGACAAATTGGTACTACTGTCAATTTGTCGTATGCGACAAATTGGTTCAACTGTCAATTTGTCGTATGCGACAAATTGATTCAACTGTCAATTTGCCGTTTGCGACAAATTGGTACTACTGTCAATTTGTCGTATGCGACAAATTGGTTCAACTGTCAATTTGTCGTATGCGACAAATTGGTACTACTGTCAATTTGTCGTATGCGACAAATTGGTTCAACTGTCAATTTGTCGTATGCGACAAATTGGTTCAACTGTCAATTTGTCGTAATTTGTCGTATGCGACAAATTGGTTCAACTGTCAATTTGTCGTATGCAACAATTTGGTTCAACTCTCAATTTGTCGTATGCGACAAATTGGTACTACTGTCAATTTGTCGTATGCGACAAATTGGTTCAACTGTCAATTTGTCGTATGCGACAAATTGGTTCAACTGTCAATTTGTCGAATGCGACAATTTGGATCAACTCTCAATTTGTCGTATGCGACAATTTGGTTCAACTCTCAATTTGTCGTATGCGACAAATTGGTACTACTGTCAATTTGTCGTATGCGACAAATTGGTTCAACTGTCAATTTGTCGTATGCGACAATATGGTTCAACTGTCAATTTGTCGTATGCGACAAACTGGTACTACTGTCAATTTGTCGTATGCGACAAATTGGTTCAACTGTCAATTTGTCGTATGCGACAAATTGGTAGTACTGTCAATTTGTCGTATGCGACAAATTGATTCAACTGTCAATTTGCCGTTTGCGACAAATTGGTACTACTGTCAATTTGTCGTATGCGACAAATTGGTTCAACTGTCAATTTGTCGTATGCGACAAATTGATTCAACTGTCAATTTGCCGTTTGCGACAAATTGGTACTACTGTCAATTTGTCGTATGCGACAAATTGGTTCAACTGTCAATTTGTCGTATGCGACAAATTGGTACTACTGTCAATTTGTCGTATGCGACAAATTGGTTCAACTGTCAATTTGTCGTATGCGACAAATTGGTTCAACTGTCAATTTGTCGTAATTTGTCGTATGCGACAAATTGGTTCAACTGTCAATTTGTCGTATGCAACAATTTGGTTCAACTCTCAATTTGTCGTATGCGACAAATTGGTACTACTGTCAATTTGTCGTATGCGACAAATTGGTTCAACTGTCAATTTGTCGTATGCGACAAATTGGTTCAACTGTCAATTTGTCGAATGCGACAATTTGGATCAACTCTCAATTTGTCGTATGCGACAATTTGGTTCAACTCTCAATTTGTCGTATGCGACAAATTGGTACTACTGTCAATTTGTCGTATGCGACAAATTGGTTCAACTGTCAATTTGTCGTATGCGACAATATGGTTCAACTGTCAATTTGTCGTATGCGACAAACTGGTACTACTGTCAATTTGTCGTATGCGACAAATTGGTTCAACTGTCAATTTGTCGTATGCGACAAATTGGTTCAACTGTCAATTTGTCGTATGCGACAAATTGGTTCAACTGTCAATTTGTCGTATGCGACAAATTGGTAGTACTGTCAATTTGTCGTATGCGACAAATTGATTCAACTGTCAATTTGCCGTTTGCGACAAATTGGTACTACTGTCAATTTGTCGTATGCGACAAATTGGTTCAACTGTCAATTTGTCGTATGCGACAAATTGATTCAACTGTCAATTTGCCGTTTGCGACAAATTGGTACTACTGTCAATTTGTCGTATGCGACAAATTGGTTCAACTGTCAATTTGTCGTATGCGACAAATTGGTACTACTGTCAATTTGTCGTATGCGACAAATTGGTTCAACTGTCAATTTGTCGTATGCGACAAATTGGTTCAACTGTCAATTTGTCGTAATTTGTCGTATGCGACAAATTGGTTCAACTGTCAATTTGTCGTATGCGACAATTTGGTTCAACTCTCAATTTGTCGTATGCGACAAATTGGTACTACTGTCAATTTGTCGTATGCGACAAATTGGTTCAACTGTCAATTTGTCGTATGCGACAAATTGGTTCAACTGTCAATTTGTCGAATGCGACAATTTGGATCAACTCTCAATTTGTCGTATGCGACAAATTGGTTCAACTGTCAATTTGTCGTATGCGACAATTTGGTTCAACTCTCAATTTGTCGTATGCGACAAATTGGTACTACTGTCAATTTGTCGTATGCGACAAATTGGTTCAACTGTCAATTTGTCGTATGCGACAAATTGGTTACACTGTCAATTTGTCGAATGCGACAATTTGGATCAACTCTCAATTTGTCGTATGCGACAAATTGGTACTACTGTCAATTTGTCGTATGCGACAAATTGGTTCAACTGTCAATTTGTCGTATGCGACAAATTGGTTCAACTGTCAATTTGTCGTATGCGACAAATTGGTAGTACTGTCAATTTGTCGTATGCGACAAATTGATTCAACTGTCAATTTGCCGTTTGTGACAAATTGGTACTACTGTCAATTTGTCGTATGCGACAAATTGGTTCAACTGTCAATTTGTCGTATGCGACAAATTGGTACTACTGTCAATTTGTCGTATGCGACAAATTGGTTCAACTGTCAATTTGTCGTATGCGACAAATTGGTTCAACTGTCAATTTGTCGTAATTTGTCGTATGCGACAAATTGATTCAACTGCCAATTTGTCGTATGCGACAAATTGGTTCACCTGTCAATTTGTCGTATGCGACAAATTGGTAGTACTGTCAATTTGTCGTTTGCGACAAATTGGTTCAACTGTCAATTTTTCGTTTGCGACAAATTGGTACTACTGTCAATTTGTCGTATGCGACAAATTGGTTCAACTGTCAATTTGTCGTATGCGACAAATTGATTCAACTGTCAAGTTATCGTATGCGACAAATTGATTCAACTGTCAATTTGTCGCATGCGACAAATTGATTCAACTGTCAAGTTATCGTATGCGACAAATTGGTTCAACTGTCAATTTGTCGTATGCGACAATTTGGTTCAACTCTCAATTTGTCGTAAGCGACAAATTGGTACTACTGTCAATTTGTCGTATGCGACAAATTGGTTCAACTGTCAATTTGTCGTATGCGACAAATTGGTTCAACTGTCAATTTGTCGTATGCGACAAATTGGTTCAACTGTCAGTTTGTCGTATGCGACAAATTGATTCAACTGTCAATTTGCCGTTTGCGACAAATTGGTACTACTGTCAATTTGTCGTATGCGACAAATTGGTTCAACTGTCAATTTGTCGTATGCGACAAATTGGTACTACTGTCAATTTGTCGTATGCGACAAATTGGTTCAACTGTCAATTTGTCGTATGCGACAAATTGGTTCAACTGTCAATTTGTCGTAATTTGTCGTATGCGACAAATTGATTCAACTGTCAAGTTATCGTATGCGACAAATTGATTCAACTGTCAATTTGTCGCATGCGACAAATTGATTCAACTGTCAAGTTATCGTATGCGACAAATTGGTTCAACTGTCAATTTGTCGTATGCGACAATTTGGTTCAACTCTCAATTTGTCGTATGCGACAAATTGGTACTACTGTCAATTTGTCGTATGCGACAAATTGGTTCAACTGTCAATTTGTCGTATGCGACAATATGGTTCAACTGTCAATTTGTCGTATGCGACAATTTGGATCAACTCTCAATTTGTCGTATGCGACAAACTGGTACTACTGTCAATTTGTCGTATGCGACAAATTGGTTCAACTGTCAATTTGTCGTATGCGACAAATTGGTTCAACTGTCAATTTGTCGTATGCGACAAATTGGTAGTACTGTCAAATTGTCGTATGCGACAAATTGATTCAACTGTCAATTTGCCGTTTGCGACAAATTGGTACTACTGTCAATTTGTCGTATGCGACAAATTGGTTCAACTGTCAATTTGTCGTATGCGACAAATTGATTCAACTGTCAATTTGCCGTTTGCGACAAATTGGTACTACTGTCAATTTGTCGTATGCGACAAATTGGTTCAACTGTCAATTTGTCGTATGCGACAAATTGGTACTACTGTCAATTTGTCGTATGCGACAAATTGGTTCAACTGTCAATTTGTCGTATGCGACAAATTGGTTCAACTGTCAATTTGTCGTAATTTGTCGTATGCGACAAATTGGTTCAACTGTCAATTTGTCGTATGCGACAATTTGGTTCAACTCTCAATTTGTCGTATGCGACAAATTGGTACTACTGTCAATTTGTCGTATGCGACAAATTGGTTCAACTGTCAATTTGTCGTATGCGACAAATTGGTTCAACTGTCAATTTGTCGAATGCGACAATTTGGATCAACTCTCAATTTGTCGTATGCGACAAATTGGTACTACTGTCAATTTGTCGTATGCGACAAATTGGTTCAACTGTCAATTTGTCGTATGCGACAAATTGGTTCAACTGTCAATTTGTCGTATGCGACAAATTGGTAGTACTGTCAATTTGTCGTATGCGACAAATTGGTTCAACTGTCAATTTGCCGTTTGCGACAAATTGGTACTACTGTCAATTTGTCGTATGCGACAAATTGGTTCAACTGTCAATTTGTCGTATGCGACAAATTGGTACTACTGTCAATTTGTCGTATGCGACAAATTGGTTCAACTGTCAATTTGTCGTATGCGACAAGTTGGTTCAACTGTCAATTTGTCGTAATTTGTCGTATGCGACAAATTGATTCAACTGCCAATTTGTCGTATGCGACAAATTGGTTCAACTGTCAATTTGTCGTATGCGACAAATTGGTAGTACTGTCAATTTGTCGTTTGCGACAAATTGATTCAACTGTCAATTTGTCGCATGCGACAAATTGATTCAACTGTCAAGTTATCGTATGCGACAAATTGGTTCAACTGTCAATTTGTCGTATGCGACAATTTGGTTCAACTCTCAATTTGTCGTAAGCGACAAATTGGTACTACTGTCAATTTGTCGTATGCGACAAATTGGTTCAACTGTCAATTTGTCGTATGCGACAAATTGGTTCAACTGTCAATTTGTCGTATGCGACAAATTGGTTCAACTGTCAGTTTGTCGTAT
Source organism: Oscheius myriophilus (assembly GCA_964057215.1). Taxonomy (NCBI): domain Eukaryota; kingdom Metazoa; phylum Nematoda; class Chromadorea; order Rhabditida; family Rhabditidae; genus Oscheius; species Oscheius myriophilus. The sequence continues at coordinate 8,057,555 of OZ059904.1, forward strand.
GCGACAAATTGATTCAACTGTCAATTTGCCGTTTGCGACAAATTGGTACTACTGTCAATTTGTCGTATGCGACAAATTGGTTCAACTGTCAATTTGTCGTATGCGACAAATTGGTACTACTGTCAATTTGTCGTATGCGACAAATTGGTTCAACTGTCAATTTGTCGTATGCGACAAATTGGTTCAACTGTCAATTTGTCGTAATTTGTCGTATGCGACAAATTGATTCAACTGTCAAGTTATCGTATGCGACAAATTGATTCAACTGTCAATTTGTCGCATGCGACAAATTGATTCAACTGTCAAGTTATCGTATGCGACAAATTGGTTCAACTGTCAATTTGTCGTATGCGACAATTTGGTTCAACTCTCAATTTGTCGTATGCGACAAATTGGTACTACTGTCAATTTGTCGTATGCGACAAATTGGTTCAACTGTCAATTTGTCGTATGCGACAATATGGTTCAACTGTCAATTTGTCGTATGCGACAATTTGGATCAACTCTCAATTTGTCGTATGCGACAAACTGGTACTACTGTCAATTTGTCGTATGCGACAAATTGGTTCAACTGTCAATTTGTCGTATGCGACAAATTGGTTCAACTGTCAATTTGTCGTATGCGACAAATTGGTTCAACTGTCAATTTGTCGTATGCGACAAATTGGTAGTACTGTCAATTTGTCGTATGCGACAAATTGATTCAACTGTCAATTTGCCGTTTGCGACAAATTGGTACTACTGTCAATTTGTCGTATGCGACAAATTGGTTCAACTGTCAATTTGTCGTATGCGACAAATTGATTCAACTGTCAATTTGCCGTTTGCGACAAATTGGTACTACTGTCAATTTGTCGTATGCGACAAATTGGTTCAACTGTCAATTTGTCGTATGCGACAAATTGGTACTACTGTCAATTTGTCGTATGCGACAAATTGGTTCAACTGTCAATTTGTCGTATGCGACAAATTGGTTCAACTGTCAATTTGTCGTAATTTGTCGTATGCGACAAATTGGTTCAACTGTCAATTTGTCGTATGCGACAAATTGGTTCAACTGTCAATTTGTCGAATGCGACAATTTGGATCAACTTTCAATTTGTCGTATGCGACAAATTGGTTCAACTGTCAATTTGTCGTATGCGACAAATTGGTACTACTGTCAATTTGTCGTATGCGACAAATTGGTTCAACTGTCAATTTGTCGTATGCGACAAATTGGTTCAACTGTCAATTTGTCGTAATTTGTCGTATGCGACAAATTGATTCAACTGCCAATTTGTCGTATGCGACAAATTGGTTCAACTGTCAATTTGTCGTATGCGACAAATTGGTAGTACTGTCAATTTGTCGTTTGCGACAAATTGATTCAACTGTCAATTTGTCGCATGCGACAAATTGATTCAACTGTCAAGTTATCCTATGCGACAAATTGGTTCAACTGTCAATTTGTCGTATGCGACAATTTGGTTCAACTCTCAATTTGTCGTAAGCGACAAATTGGTACTACTGTCAATTTGTCGTATGCGACAAATTGGTTCAACTGTCAATTTGTCGTATGCGACAAATTGGTTCAACTGTCAATTTGTCGTATGCGACAAATTGGTTCAACTGTCAGTTTGTCGTATGCGACAAATTGGTACTACTGTCAATTTGTCGTATGCGACAAATTGGTTCAACTGTCAATTTGTCGTATGCGACAAATTGGTACTACTGTCAATTTGTCGTATGCGACAAATTGGTTCAACTGTCAATTTGTCGTATGCGACAAATTGGTTCAACTGTCAATTTGTCGTAATTTGTCGTATGCGACAAATTGATTCAACTGTCAAGTTATCGTATGCGACAAATTGATTCAACTGTCAATTTGTCGCATGCGACAAATTGATTCAACTGTCAAGTTATCGTATGCGACAAATTGGTTCAACTGTCAATTTGTCGTAAGCGACAATTTGGTTCAACTCTCAATTTGTCGTATGCGACAAATTGGTACTACTGTCAATTTGTCGTATGCGACAAATTGGTTCAACTGTCAATTTGTCGTATGCGACAATATGGTTCAACTGTCAATTTGTCGTATGCGACAATTTGGATCAACTCTCAATTTGTCGTATGCGACAAACTGGTACTACTGTCAATTTGTCGTATGCGACAAATTGGTTCAACTGTCAATTTGTCGTATGCGACAAATTGGTTCAACTGTCAATTTGTCGTATGCGACAAATTGGTTCAACTGTCAATTTGTCGTATGCGACAAATTGGTAGTACTGTCAATTTGTCGTATGCGACAAATTGATTCAACTGTCAATTTGCCGTTTGCGACAAATTGGTACTACTGTCAATTTGTCGTATGCGACAAATTGGTTCAACTGTCAATTTGTCGTATGCGACAAATTGATTCAACTGTCAATTTGCCGTTTGCGACAAATTGGTACTACTGTCAATTTGTCGTATGCGACAAATTGGTTCAACTGTCAATTTGTCGTATGCGACAAATTGGTACTACTGTCAATTTGTCGTATGCGACAAATTGGTTCAACTGTCAATTTGTCGTATGCGACAAATTGGTTCAACTGTCAATTTGTCGTAATTTGTCGTATGCGACAAATTGGTTCAACTGTCAATTTGTCGTATGCGACAATTTGGTTCAACTCTCAATTTGTCGTATGCGACAAATTGGTACTACTGTCAATTTGTCGTATGCGACAAATTGGTTCAACTGTCAATTTGTCGTATGCGACAAATTGGTTCAACTGTCAATTTGTCGAATGCGACAATTTGGATCAACTTTCAATTTGTCGTATGCGACAAATTGGTTCAACTGTCAATTTGTCGTATGCGACAATTTGGTTCAACTCTCAATTTGTCGTATGCGACAAATTGGTACTACTGTCAATTTGTCGTATGCGACAAATTGGTTCAACTGTCAATTTGTCGTATGTGACAAATTGGTTACACTGTCAATTTGTCGAATGCGACAATTTGGATCAACTCTCAATTTGTCGTATGCGACAAATTGGTACTACTGTCAATTTGTCGTATGCGACAAATTGGTTCAACTGTCAATTTGTCGTATGCGACAAATTGGTTCAACTGTCAATTTGTCGTATGCGACAAATTGGTAGTACTGTCAATTTGTCGTATGCGACAAATTGATTCAACTGTCAATTTGCCGTTTGTGACAAATTGGTACTACTGTCAATTTGTCGTATGCGACGAATTGGTTCAACTGTCAATTTGTCGTATGCGACAAATTGGTACTACTGTCAATTTGTCGTATGCGACAAATTGGTTCAACTGTCAATTTGTCGTATGCGACAAATTGGTTCAACTGTCAATTTGTCGTAATTTGTCGTATGCGACAAATTGATTCAACTGCCAATTTGTCGTATGCGACAAATTGGTTCAACTGTCAATTTGTCGTATGCGACAAATTGGTAGTACTGTCAATTTGTCGTTTGCGACAAATTGGTTCAACTGTCAATTTTTCGTTTGCGACAAATTGGTACTACTGTCAATTTGTCGTATGCGACAAATTGGTTCAACTGTCAATTTGTCGTATGCGACAAATTGATTCAACTGTCAAGTTATCGTATGCGACAAATTGATTCAAATGTCAATTTGTCGCATGCGACAAATTGATTCAACTGTCAAGTTATCGTATGCGACAAATTGGTTCAACTGTCAATTTGTCGTATGCGACAATTTGGTTCAACTCTCAATTTGTCGTAAGCGACAAATTGGTACTACTGTCAATTTGTCGTATGCGACAAATTGGTTCAACTGTCAATTTGTCGTATGCGACAAATTGGTTCAACTGTCAATTTGTCGTATGCGACAAATTGGTTCAACTGTCAGTTTGTCGTATGCGACAAATTGATTCAACTGTCAATTTGCCGTTTGCGACAAATTGGTACTACTGTCAATTTGTCGTATGCGACAAATTGGTTCAACTGTCAATTTGTCGTATGCGACAAATTGGTACTACTGTCAATTTGTCGTATGCGACAAATTGGTTCAACTGTCAATTTGTCGTATGCGACAAATTGGTTCAACTGTCAATTTGTCGTAATTTGTCGTATGCGACAAATTGATTCAACTGTCAAGTTATCGTATGCGACAAATTGATTCAACTGTCAATTTGTCGCATGCGACAAATTGATTCAACTGTCAAGTTATCGTATGCGACAAATTGGTTCAACTGTCAATTTGTCGTATGCGACAATTTGGTTCAACTCTCAATTTGTCGTATGCGACAAATTGGTACTACTGTCAATTTGTCGTATGCGACAAATTGGTTCAACTGTCAATTTGTCGTATGCGACAATATGGTTCAACTGTCAATTTGTCGTATGCGACAATTTGGATCAACTCTCAATTTGTCGTATGCGACAAACTGGTACTACTGTCAATTTGTCGTATGCGACAAATTGGTTCAACTGTCAATTTGTCGTATGCGACAAATTGGTTCAACTGTCAATTTGTCGTATGCGACAAATTGGTTCAACTGTCAATTTGTCGTATGCGACAAATTGGTAGTACTGTCAATTTGTCGTATGCGACAAATTGATTCAACTGTCAATTTGCCGTTTGCGACAAATTGGTACTACTGTCAATTTGTCGTATGCGACAAATTGGTTCAACTGTCAATTTGTCGTATGCGACAAATTGATTCAACTGTCAATTTGCCGTTTGCGACAAATTGGTACTACTGTCAATTTGTCGTATGCGACAAATTGGTTCAACTGTCAATTTGTCGTATGCGACAAATTGGTACTACTGTCAATTTGTCGTATGCGACAAATTGGTTCAACTGTCAATTTGTCGTATGCGACAAATTGGTTCAACTGTCAATTTGTCGTAATTTGTCGTATGCGACAAATTGGTTCAACTGTCAATTTGTCGTATGCGACAATTTGGTTCAACTCTCAATTTGTCGTATGCGACAAATTGGTACTACTGTCAATTTGTCGTATGCGACAAATTGGTTCAACTGTCAATTTGTCGTATGCGACAAATTGGTTCAACTGTCAATTTGTCGAATGCGACAATTTGGATCAACTCTCAATTTGTCGTATGCGACAAATTGGTACTACTGTCAATTTGTCGTATGCGACAAATTGGTTCAACTGTCAATTTGTCGTATGCGACAAATTGGTTCAACTGTCAATTTGTCGTATGCGACAAATTGGTAGTACTGTCAATTTGTCGTATGCGACAAATTGATTCAACTGTCAATTTGCCGTTTGCGACAAATTGGTACTACTGTCAATTTGTCGTATGCGACAAATTGGTTCAACTGTCAATTTGTCGTATGCGACAAATTGGTACTACTGTCAATTTGTCGTATGCGACAAATTGGTTCAACTGTCAATTTGTCGTATGCGACAAATTGGTTCAACTGTCAATTTGTCGTAATTTGTCGTATGCGACAAATTGATTCAACTGTCAAGTTATCGTATGCGACAAATTGATTCAACTGTCAATTTGTCGCATGCGACAAATTGATTCAACTGTCAAGTTATCGTATGCGACAAATTGGTTCAACTGTCAATTTGTCGTATGCGACAATTTGGTTCAACTCTCAATTTGTCGTATGCGACAAATTGGTACTACTGTCAATTTGTCGTATGCGACAAATTGGTTCAACTGTCAATTTGTCGTATGCGACAAATTGGTTCAACTGTCAATTTGTCGTATGCGACAAATTGGTTCAACTGTCAATTTGTCGTATGCGACAAATTGATTCAACTGTCAATTTGCCGTTTGCGACAAATTGGTACTACTGTCAATTTGTCGTATGCGACAAATTGGTTCAACTGTCAATTTGTCGTATGCGACAAATTGGTACTACTGTCAATTTGTCGTATGCGACAAATTGGTTCAACTGTCAATTTGTCGTATGCGACAAATTGGTTCAACTGTCAATTTGTCGTAATTTGTCGTATGCGACAAATTGATTCAACTGTCAAGTTATCGTATGCGACAAATTGATTCAACTGTCAATTTGTCGCATGCGACAAATTGATTCAACTGTCAAGTTATCGTATGCGACAAATTGGTTCAACTGTCAATTTGTCGTATGCGACAATTTGGTTCAACTCTCAATTTGTCGTATGCGACAAATTGGTACTACTGTCAATTTGTCGTATGCGACAAATTGGTTCAACTGTCAATTTGTCGTATGCGACAAATTGGTTCAACTGTCAATTTGTCGTATGCGACAAATTGGTTCAACTGTCAATTTGTCGTATGCGACAAATTGGTAGTACTGTCAATTTGTCGTATGCGACAAATTGATTCAACTGTCAATTTGCCGTTTGCGACAAATTGGTTCAACTGTCAATTTGTCGTATGCGACAAATTGGTTCAACTGCCAATTTGTCGTATGCGACAAATTGGTTCAACTGTCAATTTGTCGTATGCGACAAATTGGTAGTACTGTCAATTTGTCGTTTGCGACAAATTGGTTCAACTGTCAATTTTTCGTTTGCGACAAATTGGTACTACTGTCAATTTGTCGTATGCGACAAATTGGTTCAACTGTCAATTTGTCGTATGCGACAAATTGATTCAACTGTCAAGTTATCGTATGCGACAAATTGATTCAACTGTCAATTTGTCGCATGCGACAAATTGATTCAACTGTCAAGTTATCGTATGCGACAAATTGGTTCAACTGTCAATTTGTCGTATGCGACAATTTGGTTCAACTCTCAATTTGTCGTATGCGACAAATTGGTACTACTGTCAATTTGTCGTATGCGACAAATTGGTTCAACTGTCAATTTGTCGTATGCGACAAATTGGTTCAACTGTCAATTTGTCGTATGCGACAAATTGGTTTAACTGTCAATTTGTCGTATGCGACAAATTGATTCAACTGTCAATTTGCCGTTTGCGACAAATTGGTACTACTGTCAATTTGTCGTATGCGACAAATTGGTTCAACTGTCAATTTGTTGTATGCGACAAATTGGTACTACTGTCAATTTGTCGTATGCGACAAATTGGTTCAACTGTCAATTTGTCGTATGCGACAAATTGGTTTAACTGTCAATTTGTCGTAATTTGTCGTATGCGACAAATTGATTCAACTGTCAAGTTATCGTATGCGACAAATTGATTCAACTGTCAATTTGTCGCATGCGACAAATTGATTCAACTGTCAAGTTATCGTATGCGACAAATTGGTTCAACTGTCAATTTGTCGTATGCGACAAATTGGTTCAACTGTCAATTTGTCGTATGCGACAAATTGGTTCAACTGTCAATTTGTCGTATGCGACAAATTGGTAGTACTGTCAATTTGTCGTATGCGACAAATTGATTCAACTGTCAATTTGCCGTTTGTGACAAATTGGTACTACTGTCAATTTGTCGTATGCGACGAATTGGTTCAACTGTCAATTTGTCGTATGCGACAAATTGGTACTACTGTCAATTTGTCGTATGCGACAAATTGGTTCAACTGTCAATTTGTCGTATGCGACAAATTGGTTCAACTGTCAATTTGTCGTAATTTGTCGTATGCGACAAATTGATTCAACTGCCAATTTGTCGTATGCGACAAATTGGTTCAACTGTCAATTTGTCGTATGCGACAAATTGGTAGTACTGTCAATTTGTCGTTTGCGACAAATTGGTTCAACTGTCAATTTTTCGTTTGCGACAAATTGGTACTACTGTCAATTTGTCGTATGCGACAAATTGGTTCAACTGTCAATTTGTCGTATGCGACAAATTGATTCAACTGTCAAGTTATCGTATGCGACAAATTGATTCAAATGTCAATTTGTCGCATGCGACAAATTGATTCAACTGTCAAGTTATCGTATGCGACAAATTGGTTCAACTGTCAATTTGTCGTATGCGACAATTTGGTTCAACTCTCAATTTGTCGTAAGCGACAAATTGGTACTACTGTCAATTTGTCGTATGCGACAAATTGGTTCAACTGTCAATTTGTCGTATGCGACAAATTGGTTCAACTGTCAATTTGTCGTATGCGACAAATTGGTTCAACTGTCAGTTTGTCGTATGCGACAAATTGATTCAACTGTCAATTTGCCGTTTGCGACAAATTGGTACTACTGTCAATTTGTCGTATGCGACAAATTGGTTCAACTGTCAATTTGTCGTATGCGACAAATTGGTACTACTGTCAATTTGTCGTATGCGACAAATTGGTTCAACTGTCAATTTGTCGTATGCGACAAATTGGTTCAACTGTCAATTTGTCGTAATTTGTCGTATGCGACAAATTGATTCAACTGTCAAGTTATCGTATGCGACAAATTGATTCAACTGTCAATTTGTCGCATGCGACAAATTGATTCAACTGTCAAGTTATCGTATGCGACAAATTGGTTCAACTGTCAATTTGTCGTATGCGACAATTTGGTTCAACTCTCAATTTGTCGTATGCGACAAATTGGTACTACTGTCAATTTGTCGTATGCGACAAATTGGTTCAACTGTCAATTTGTCGTATGCGACAATATGGTTCAACTGTCAATTTGTCGTATGCGACAATTTGGATCAACTCTCAATTTGTCGTATGCGACAAACTGGTACTACTGTCAATTTGTCGTATGCGACAAATTGGTTCAACTGTCAATTTGTCGTATGCGACAAATTGGTTCAACTGTCAATTTGTCGTATGCGACAAATTGGTTCAACTGTCAATTTGTCGTATGCGACAAATTGGTAGTACTGTCAATTTGTCGTATGCGACAAATTGATTCAACTGTCAATTTGCCGTTTGCGACAAATTGGTACTACTGTCAATTTGTCGTATGCGACAAATTGGTTCAACTGTCAATTTGTCGTATGCGACAAATTGATTCAACTGTCAATTTGCCGTTTGCGACAAATTGGTACTACTGTCAATTTGTCGTATGCGACAAATTGGTTCAACTGTCAATTTGTCGTATGCGACAAATTGGTACTACTGTCAATTTGTCGTATGCGACAAATTGGTTCAACTGTCAATTTGTCGTATGCGACAAATTGGTTCAACTGTCAATTTGTCGTAATTTGTCGTATGCGACAAATTGGTTCAACTGTCAATTTGTCGTATGCGACAATTTGGTTCAACTCTCAATTTGTCGTATGCGACAAATTGGTACTACTGTCAATTTGTCGTATGCGACAAATTGGTTCAACTGTCAATTTGTCGTATGCGACAAATTGGTTCAACTGTCAATTTGTCGAATGCGACAATTTGGATCAACTCTCAATTTGTCGTATGCGACAAATTGGTACTACTGTCAATTTGTCGTATGCGACAAATTGGTTCAACTGTCAATTTGTCGTATGCGACAAATTGGTTCAACTGTCAATTTGTCGTATGCGACAAATTGGTAGTACTGTCAATTTGTCGTATGCGACAAATTGATTCAACTGTCAATTTGCCGTTTGCGACAAATTGGTACTACTGTCAATTTGTCGTATGCGACAAATTGGTTCAACTGTCAATTTGTCGTATGCGACAAATTGGTACTACTGTCAATTTGTCGTATGCGACAAATTGGTTCAACTGTCAATTTGTCGTATGCGACAAATTGGTTCAACTGTCAATTTGTCGTAATTTGTCGTATGCGACAAATTGATTCAACTGTCAAGTTATCGTATGCGACAAATTGATTCAACTGTCAATTTGTCGCATGCGACAAATTGATTCAACTGTCAAGTTATCGTATGCGACAAATTGGTTCAACTGTCAATTTGTCGTATGCGACAATTTGGTTCAACTCTCAATTTGTCGTATGCGACAAATTGGTACTACTGTCAATTTGTCGTATGCGACAAATTGGTTCAACTGTCAATTTGTCGTATGCGACAAATTGGTTCAACTGTCAATTTGTCGTATGCGACAAATTGGTTCAACTGTCAATTTGTCGTATGCGACAAATTGATTCAACTGTCAATTTGCCGTTTGCGACAAATTGGTACTACTGTCAATTTGTCGTATGCGACAAATTGGTTCAACTGTCAATTTGTCGTATGCGACAAATTGGTACTACTGTCAATTTGTCGTATGCGACAAATTGGTTCAACTGTCAATTTGTCGTATGCGACAAATTGGTTCAACTGTCAATTTGTCGTAATTTGTCGTATGCGACAAATTGATTCAACTGTCAAGTTATCGTATGCGACAAATTGATTCAACTGTCAATTTGTCGCATGCGACAAATTGATTCAACTGTCAAGTTATCGTATGCGACAAATTGGTTCAACTGTCAATTTGTCGTATGCGACAATTTGGTTCAACTCTCAATTTGTCGTATGCGACAAATTGGTACTACTGTCAATTTGTCGTATGCGACAAATTGGTTCAACTGTCAATTTGTCGTATGCGACAAATTGGTTCAACTGTCAATTTGTCGTATGCGACAAATTGGTTCAACTGTCAATTTGTCGTATGCGACAAATTGGTAGTACTGTCAATTTGTCGTATGCGACAAATTGATTCAACTGTCAATTTGCCGTTTGCGACAAATTGGTTCAACTGTCAATTTGTCGTATGCGACAAATTGGTTCAACTGCCAATTTGTCGTATGCGACAAATTGGTTCAACTGTCAATTTGTCGTATGCGACAAATTGGTAGTACTGTCAATTTGTCGTTTGCGACAAATTGGTTCAACTGTCAATTTTTCGTTTGCGACAAATTGGTACTACTGTCAATTTGTCGTATGCGACAAATTGGTTCAACTGTCAATTTGTCGTATGCGACAAATTGATTCAACTGTCAAGTTATCGTATGCGACAAATTGATTCAACTGTCAATTTGTCGCATGCGACAAATTGATTCAACTGTCAAGTTATCGTATGCGACAAATTGGTTCAACTGTCAATTTGTCGTATGCGACAATTTGGTTCAACTCTCAATTTGTCGTATGCGACAAATTGGTACTACTGTCAATTTGTCGTATGCGACAAATTGGTTCAACTGTCAATTTGTCGTATGCGACAAATTGGTTCAACTGTCAATTTGTCGTATGCGACAAATTGGTTTAACTGTCAATTTGTCGTATGCGACAAATTGATTCAACTGTCAATTTGCCGTTTGCGACAAATTGGTACTACTGTCAATTTGTCGTATGCGACAAATTGGTTCAACTGTCAATTTGTTGTATGCGACAAATTGGTACTACTGTCAATTTGTCGTATGCGACAAATTGGTTCAACTGTCAATTTGTCGTATGCGACAAATTGGTTTAACTGTCAATTTGTCGTAATTTGTCGTATGCGACAAATTGATTCAACTGTCAAGTTATCGTATGCGACAAATTGATTCAACTGTCAATTTGTCGCATGCGACAAATTGATTCAACTGTCAAGTTATCGTATGCGACAAATTGGTTCAACTGTCAATTTGTCGTATGCGACAATTTGGTTCAACTCTCAATTTGTCGTATGCGACAAATTGGTACTACTGTCAATTTGTCGTATGCGACAAATTGGTTCAACTGTCAATTTGTCGTATGCGACAATATGGTTCAACTGTCAATTTGTCGTATGCGACAATTTGGATCAACTCTCAATTTGTCGTATGCGACAAACTGGTACTACTGTCAATTTGTCGTATGCGACAAATTGGTTCAACTGTCAATTTGTCGTATGCGACAAATTGGTTCAACTGTCAATTTGTCGTATGCGACAAATTGGTTCAACTGTCAATTTGTCGTATGCGACAAATTGGTAGTACTGTCAATTTGTCGTATGCGACAAATTGATTCAACTGTCAATTTGCCGTTTGCGACAAATTGGTACTACTGTCAATTTGTCGTATGCGACAAGTTGGTTCAACTGTCAATTTGTCGTATGCGACAAATTGATTCAACTGTCAATTTGCCGTTTGCGACAAATTGGTACTACTGTCAATTTGTCGTATGCGACAAATTGGTTCAACTGTCAATTTGTCGAATGCGACAAATTGGTACTACTGTCAATTTGTCGTATGCGACAAATTGGTTCAACTGTCAATTTGTCGTATGCGACAAATTGGTTCAACTGTCAATTTGTCGTAATTTGTCGTATGCGACAAATTGATTCAACTGCCAATTTGTCGTATGCGACAAATTGGTTCAACTGTCAATTTGTCGTATGCGACAAATTGGTAGTACTGTCAATTTGTCGTATGCGACAAATTGGTTCAACTGTCAATTTGTCGTATGCGACAAATTGGTTCAACTGTCAATTTGTCGTATGCGACAACTTGGATCAACTCTCAATTTGTCGTATGCGACAAATTGGTACTACTGTCAATTTGTCGTATGCGACAAATTGGTTCAACTGTCAATTTGTCGTATGCGACAAATTGGTTCAACTGTCAATTTGTCGTATGCGACAAATTGGTTCAACTGTCAATTTGTCGTATGCGACAAATTGGTAGTACTGTCAATTTGTCGTATGCGACAAATTGATTCAACTGTCAATTTGCCGTTTCCGACAAATTGGTACTACTGTCAATTTGTCGTATGCGACAAATTGGTTCAACTGTCAATTTGTCGTATGCGACAAATTGGTACTACTGTCAATTTGTTGTATGCGACAAATTGGTTCAACTGTCAATTTGTCGTATGCGACAAAATGGTTCAACTGTCAATTTGTCGTAATTTGTCGTATGCGACAAATTGATTCAACTGTCAATTTGTCGTATGCGACAAATTGGTTCAACTGTCAATTTGTCGTTTGCGACAAATTGGTACTACTGTCAATTTGTCGTATGCGACAAATTGGTTCAACTGTCAATTTGTCGTATGCGACAAATTGATTCAACTGTCAAGTTATCGTATGCGACAAATTGATTCAACTGTCAGTTTGTCGCATGCGACAAATTGATTCAACTGTCAAGTTATCGTATGCGACAAATTGGTTCAACTGTCAATTTGTCGTATGCGACAATTTGGTTCAACTCTCAATTTGTCGTATGCGACAAATTGGTACTACTGTCAATTTGTCGTATGCGACAAATTGGTTCAACTGTCAATTTGTCGTATGCGACAATATGGTTCAACTGTCAATTTGTCGTATGCGACAATTTGGATCAACTCTCAATTTGTCGTATGCGACAAACTGGTACTACTGTCAATTTGTCGTATGCGACAAATAGGTTCAACTGTCAATTTGTCGTATGCGACAAATTGGTTCAACTGTCAATTTGTCGTATGCGACAAATTGGTTCAACTGTCAATTTTTCGTATGCGACAAATTGGTAGTACTGTCAATTTGTCGTATGCGACAAATTGATTCAACTGCCAATTTGTCGTATGCGACAAATTGGTTCAACTGTCAATTTGTCGTATGCGACAAATTGGTAGTACTGTCAATTTGTCGTATGCGACAAATTGGTTCAACTGTCAATTTGTCGTATGCGACAAATTGGTTCAACTGTCAATTTGTCGTATGCGACAACTTGGATCAACTCTCAATTTGTCGTATGCGACAAATTGGTACTACTGTCAATTTGTCGTATGCGACAAATTGGTTCAACTGTCAATTTGTCGTATGCGACAAATTGGTTCAACTGTCAATTTGTCGTATGCGACAAATTGGTTCAACTGTCAATTTGTCGTATGCGACAAATTGGTAGTACTGTCAATTTGTCGTATGCGACAAATTGATTCAACTGTCAATTTGCCGTTTCCGACAAATTGGTACTACTGTCAATTTGTCGTATGCGACAAATTGGTTCAACTGTCAATTTGTCGTATGCGACAAATTGGTACTACTGTCAATTTGTTGTATGCGACAAATTGGTTCAACTGTCAATTTGTCGTATGCGACAAAATGGTTCAACTGTCAATTTGTCGTAATTTGTCGTATGCGACAAATTGATTCAACTGTCAATTTGTCGTATGCGACAAATTGGTTCAACTGTCAATTTGTCGTTTGCGACAAATTGGTACTACTGTCAATTTGTCGTATGCGACAAATTGGTTCAACTGTCAATTTGTCGTATGCGACAAATTGATTCAACTGTCAAGTTATCGTATGCGACAAATTGATTCAACTGTCAGTTTGTCGCATGCGACAAATTGATTCAACTGTCAAGTTATCGTATGCGACAAATTGGTTCAACTGTCAATTTGTCGTATGCGACAATTTGGTTCAACTCTCAATTTGTCGTATGCGACAAATTGGTACTACTGTCAATTTGTCGTATGCGACAAATTGGTTCAACTGTCAATTTGTCGTATGCGACAATATGGTTCAACTGTCAATTTGTCGTATGCGACAATTTGGATCAACTCTCAATTTGTCGTATGCGACAAACTGGTACTACTGTCAATTTGTCGTATGCGACAAATAGGTTCAACTGTCAATTTGTCGTATGCGACAAATTGGTTCAACTGTCAATTTGTCGTATGCGACAAATTGGTTCAACTGTCAATTTTTCGTATGCGACAAATTGGTAGTACTGTCAATTTGTCGTATGCGACAAATTGATTCAACTGTCAATTTGCCGTTTGCGACAAATTGGTACTACTGTCAATTTGTCGTATGCGACAAATTGGTTCAACTGTCAATTTGTCGTATGCGACAAATTGGTTCAACTGTCAATTTGTCGTATGCGACAAATTGGTAGTACTGTCAATTTGTCGTATGCGACAAATTGATTCAACTGTCAATTTGCCGTTTGCGACAAATTGGTACTACTGTCAATTTGTCGTATGCGACAAGTTGGTTCAACTGTCAATTTGTCGTATGCGACAAATTGATTCAACTGTCAATTTGCCGTTTGCGACAAATTGGTACTACTGTCAATTTGTCGTATGCGACAAATTGGTTCAACTGTCAATTTGTCGAATGCGACAAATTGGTACTACTGTCAATTTGTCGTATGCGACAAATTGGTTCAACTGTCAATTTGTCGTATGCGACAAATTGGTTCAACTGTCAATTTGTCGTAATTTGTCGTATGCGACAAATTGATTCAACTGCCAATTTGTCGTATGCGACAAATTGGTTCAACTGTCAATTTGTCGTATGCGACAAATTGGTAGTACTGTCAATTTGTCGTATGCGACAAATTGGTTCAACTGTCAATTTGTCGTATGCGACAAATTGGTTCAACTGTCAATTTGTCGTATGCGACAACTTGGATCAACTCTCAATTTGTCGTATGCGACAAATTGGTACTACTGTCAATTTGTCGTATGCGACAAATTGGTTCAACTGTCAATTTGTCGTATGCGACAAATTGGTTCAACTGTCAATTTGTCGTATGCGACAAATTGGTTCAACTGTCAATTTGTCGTATGCGACAAATTGGTAGTACTGTCAATTTGTCGTATGCGACAAATTGATTCAACTGTCAATTTGCCGTTTCCGACAAATTGGTACTACTGTCAATTTGTCGTATGCGACAAATTGGTTCAACTGTCAATTTGTCGTATGCGACAAATTGGTACTACTGTCAATTTGTTGTATGCGACAAATTGGTTCAACTGTCAATTTGTCGTATGCGACAAATTAGTTCAACTGTCAATTTGTCGTAATTTGTCGTATGCGACAAATTGATTCAACTGTCAATTTGTCGTATGCGACAAATTGGTTCAACTGTCAATTTGTCGTTTGCGACAAATTGGTACTACTGTCAATTTGTCGTATGCGACAAATTGGTTCAACTGTCAATTTGTCGTATGCGACAAATTGATTCAACTGTCAAGTTATCGTATGCGACAAATTGATTCAACTGTCAGTTTGTCGCATGCGACAAATTGATTCAACTGTCAAGTTATCGTATGCGACAAATTGGTTCAACTGTCAATTTGTCGTATGCGACAATTTGGTTCAACTCTCAATTTGTCGTATGCGACAAATTGGTACTACTGTCAATTTGTCGTATGCGACAAATTGGTTCAACTGTCAATTTGTCGTATGCGACAATATGGTTCAACTGTCAATTTGTCGTATGCGACAATTTGGATCAACTCTCAATTTGTCGTATGCGACAAACTGGTACTACTGTCAATTTGTCGTATGCGACAAATAGGTTCAACTGTCAATTTGTCGTATGCGACAAATTGGTTCAACTGTCAATTTGTCGTATGCGACAAATTGGTTCAACTGTCAATTTTTCGTATGCGACAAATTGGTAGTACTGTCAATTTGTCGTATGCGACAAATTGATTCAACTGTCAATTTGCCGTTTGCGACAAATTGGTACTACTGTCAATTTGTCGTATGCGACAAATTGGTTCAACTGTCAATTTGTCGTAATTTGTCGTATGCGACAAATTGATTCAACTGCCAATTTGTCGTACGCGACAAATTGGTTCAACTGTCAATTTGTCGTATGCGACAAATTGGTAGTACTGTCAATTTGTCGTTTGCGACAAATTGGTACTACTGTCAATTTGTCGTATGCGACAAATTGGTTCAACTGTCAATTTGTCGTATGCGACAAATTGATTCAACTGTCAATTTGTCGTATGCGACAAATTGGTTCAACTGTCAATTTGTCGTTTGCGACAATTTGGTACTACTGTCAATTTGTCGTATGCGACAAATTGGTTCAACTGTCAATTTGTCGTATGCGACAAATTGATTCAACTGTCAAGTTATCGTATGCGACAATTTGATTCAACTGTCAATTTGTCGCATGCGACAAATTGGTTCAACTGTCAATTTGTCGTATGCGACAAATTGGTTCAACTGTCAATTTGTCGTATGCGACAAATTGGTTCAACTGTCAATTTTTCGTATGCGACAAATTGGTAGTACTGTCAATTTGTCGTATGCGACAAATTGATTCAACTGTCAATTTGCCGTTTGCGACAAATTGGTACTACTGTCAATTTGTCGTATGCGACAAATTGGTTCAACTGTCAATTTGTCGTAATTTGTCGTATGCGACAAATTGATTCAACTGCCAATTTGTCGTACGCGACAAATTGGTTCAACTGTCAATTTGTCGTATGCGACAAATTGGTAGTACTGTCAATTTGTCGTTTGCGACAAATTGGTACTACTGTCAATTTGTCGTATGCGACAAATTGGTTCAACTGTCAATTTGTCGTATGCGACAAATTGATTCAACTGTCAATTTGTCGTATGCGACAAATTGGTTCAACTGTCAATTTGTCGTTTGCGACAAATTGGTACTACTGTCAATTTGTCGTATGCGACAAATTGGTTCAACTGTCAATTTGTCGTATGCGACAAATTGATTCAACTGTCAAGTTATCGTATGCGACAATTTGATTCAACTGTCAATTTGTCGCATGCGACAAATTGGTTCAACTGTCAATTTGTCGTATGCGACAAATTGATTCACCTGTCAATTTGTCGTATGCGACAAATTGGTTCAACTGTCAATTTGTCGTATGCGACAAATTGGTAGTACTGTCAATTTGTCGTTTGCGACAAATTGGTTCAACTGTCAATTTTTCGTTTGCGACAAATTGGTACTACTGTCAATTTGTCGTATGCGACAAAATGGTTCAACTGTCAATTTGTCGTATGCGACAAATTGATTCAACTGTCAAGTTATCGTATGCGACAAATTGATTCAACTGTCAATTTGTCGCATGCGACAAATTGATTCAACTGTCAAGTTATCGTATGCGACAAATAAGTTCAACTGTCAATTTGTCGTATGCGACAATTTGGTTCAACTCTCAATTTGTCGTATGCGACAAATTGGTACTACTGTCAATTTGTCGTATGCGACAAATTGGTTCAACTGTCAATTTGTCGTATGCAACAAATTGGTTCAACTGTCAATTTGTCGTATGCGACAAATTGGTTCAACTGTCAATTTGTCGTATGCGACAAATTGATTCAACTGTCAATTTGCCGTTTGCGACAAATTGGTACTACTGTCAATTTGTCGTATGCGACAAATTGGTTCAACTGTCAATTTGTCGTATGCGACAAATTGGTACTACTGTCAATTTGTCGTATGCGACAAATTGGTTCAACTGTCAATTTGTCGTATGCGACAAATTGGTTCAACTGTCAATTTGTCGTAATTTGTCGTATGCGACAAATTGATTCAACTGTCAAGTTATCGTATGCGACAAATTGATTCAACTGTCAATTTGTCGCATGCGACAAATTGATTCAACTGTCAAGTTATCGTATGCGACAAATTGGTTCAACTGTCAATTTGTCGTATGCGACAATTTGGTTCAACTCTCAATTTGTCGTATGCGACAAGTTGGTTCAACTGTCAATTTGTCGTATGCGACAAATTGATTCAACTGTCAATTTGCCGTTTGCGACAAATTGGTACTACTGTCAATTTGTCGTATGCGACAAATTGGTTCAACTGTCAATTTGTCGAATGCGACAAATTGGTACTACTGTCAATTTGTCGTATGCGACAAATTGGTTCAACTGTCAATTTGTCGTATGCGACAAATTGGTTCAACTGTCAATTTGTCGTAATTTGTCGTATGCGACAAATTGATTCAACTGCCAATTTGTCGTATGCGACAAATTGGTTCAACTGTCAATTTGTCGTATGCGACAAATTGGTAGTACTGTCAATTTGTCGTATGCGACAAATTGGTTCAACTGTCAATTTGTCGTATGCGACAAATTGGTTCAACTGTCAATTTGTCGTATGCGACAACTTGGATCAACTCTCAAATTGTCGTATGCGACAAATTGGTACTACTGTCAATTTGTCGTATGCGACAAATTGGTTCAACTGTCAATTTGTCGTATGCGACAAATTGGTTCAACTGTCAATTTGTCGTATGCGACAAATTGGTTCAACTGTCAATTTGTCGTATGCGACAAATTGGTAGTACTGTCAATTTGTCGTATGCGACAAATTGATTCAACTGTCAATTTGCCGTTTCCGACAAATTGGTACTACTGTCAATTTGTCGTATGCGACAAATTGGTTCAACTGTCAATTTGTCGTATGCGACAAATTGGTACTACTGTCAATTTGTTGTATGCGACAAATTGGTTCAACTGTCAATTTGTCGTATGCGACAAATTGGTTCAACTGTCAATTTGTCGTAATTTGTCGTATGCGACAAATTGATTCAACTGTCAATTTGTCGTATGCGACAAATTGGTTCAACTGTCAATTTGTCGTTTGCGACAAATTGGTACTACTGTCAATTTGTCGTATGCGACAAATTGGTTCAACTGTCAATTTGTCGTATGCGACAAATTGATTCAACTGTCAAGTTATCGTATGCGACAAATTGATTCAACTGTCAGTTTGTCGCATGCGACAAATTGATTCAACTGTCAAGTTATCGTATGCGACAAATTGGTTCAACTGTCAATTTGTCGTATGCGACAATTTGGTTCAACTCTCAATTTGTCGTATGCGACAAATTGGTACTACTGTCAATTTGTCGTATGCGACAAATTGGTTCAACTGTCAATTTGTCGTATGCGACAATATGGTTCAACTGTCAATTTGTCGTATGCGACAATTTGGATCAACTCTCAATTTGTCGTATGCGACAAATTGATTCAACTGTCAAGTTATCGTATGCGACAAATTGATTCAACTGTCAGTTTGTCGCATGCGACAAATTGATTCAACTGTCAAGTTATCGTATGCGACAAATTGGTTCAACTGTCAATTTGTCGTATGCGACAATTTGGTTCAACTCTCAATTTGTCGTATGCGACAAATTGGTACTACTGTCAATTTGTCGTATGCGACAAATTGGTTCAACTGTCAATTTGTCGTATGCGACAATATGGTTCAACTGTCAATTTGTCGTATGCGACAATTTGGATCAACTCTCAATTTGTCGTATGCGACAAACTGGTACTACTGTCAATTTGTCGTATGCGACAAATAGGTTCAACTGTCAATTTGTCGTATGCGACAAATTGGTTCAACTGTCAATTTGTCGTATGCGACAAATTGGTTCAACTGTCAATTTTTCGTATGCGACAAATTGGTAGTACTGTCAATTTGTCGTATGCGACAAATTGATTCAACTGTCAATTTGCCGTTTGCGACAAATTGGTACTACTGTCAATTTGTCGTATGCGACAAATTGGTTCAACTGTCAATTTGTCGTAATTTGTCGTATGCGACAAATTGATTCAACTGCCAATTTGTCGTACGCGACAAATTGGTTCAACTGTCAATTTGTCGTATGCGACAAATTGGTAGTACTGTCAATTTGTCGTTTGCGACAAATTGGTACTACTGTCAATTTGTCGTATGCGACAAATTGGTTCAACTGTCAATTTGTCGTATGCGACAAATTGATTCAACTGTCAATTTGTCGTATGCGACAAATTGGTTCAACTGTCAATTTGTCGTTTGCGACAAATTGGTACTACTGTCAATTTGTCGTATGCGACAAATTGGTTCAACTGTCAATTTGTCGTATGCGACAAATTGATTCAACTGTCAAGTTATCGTATGCGACAATTTGATTCAACTGTCAATTTGTCGCATGCGACAAATTGGTTCAACTGTCAATTTGTCGTATGCGACAAATTGATTCACCTGTCAATTTGTCGTATGCGACAAATTGGTTCAACTGTCAATTTGTCGTATGCGACAAATTGGTAGTACTGTCAATTTGTCGTTTGCGACAAATTGGTTCAACTGTCAATTTTTCGTTTGCGACAAATTGGTACTACTGTCAATTTGTCGTATGCGACAAATTGGTTCAACTGTCAATTTGTCGTATGCGACAAATTGATTCAACTGTCAAGTTATCGTATGCGACAAATTGATTCAACTGTCAATTTGTCGCATGCGACAAATTGATTCAACTGTCAAGTTATCGTATGCGACAAATTGGTTCAACTGTCAATTTGTCGTATGCGACAATTTGGTTCAACTCTCAATTTGTCGTATGCGACAAATTGGTACTACTGTCAATTTGTCGTATGCGACAAATTGGTTCAACTGTCAATTTGTCGTATGCGACAAATTGGTTCAACTGTCAATTTGTCGTATGCGACAAATTGGTTCAACTGTCAATTTGTCGTATGCGACAAATTGATTCAACTGTCAATTTGCCGTTTGCGACAAATTGGTACTACTGTCAATTTGTCGTATGCGACAAATTGGTTCAACTGTCAATTTGTCGTATGCGACAAATTGGTACTACTGTCAATTTGTCGTATGCGACAAATTGGTTCAACTGTCAATTTGTCGTATGCGACAAATTGATTCAACTGTCAATTTGTCGTATGCGACAAATTGGTTCAACTGTCAATTTGTCGTAATTTGTCGTATGCGACAAATTGATTCAACTGCCAATTTGTCGTATGCGACAAATTGGTTTAACTGTCAACTTGTCGTATGCGACAAATTGATTCAACTGTCAATTTGTCGTATGCGACAAATTGGTGCTACTGTCAATTTGTCGTATGCGACAAATTGGTTCAAGTGTCAATTTGTCGTATGCGACAAATTGGTTCAACTGTCAATTTGTCGTATGCGACAATTTGGTTCAACTCTCAATTTGTCGTATGCGACAAATTGGTACTACTGTCAATTTGTCGTATGCGACAAATTGGTTCAACTGTCAATTTGTCGTTTGCGACAAATTGGTTCAACTGTCAATTTGTCGTATGCGACAAAATGGTTCAACTGTCAATTTGTCGTTTGCGACAAATTGGTACTACTGTCAATTTGTCGTATGCGACAAATTGGTTCAACTGTCAATTTGTCGTATGCGACAAATTGATTCAACTGTCAATTTGTCGTATGCGACAAATTGGTAGTACTGTCAATTTGTCGTATGCGACAAATTGATTCAACTGTCAATTTGCCGTTTGCGACAAATTGGTACTACTGTCAATTTGTCGTATGCGACAAATTGGTTCAACTCTCAATTTGTCGTATGCGACAAATTGGTACTACTGTCAATTTGTCGTATGCGACAAATTGGTTCAACTGTCAATTTGTCGTATGCGACAAATTGATTCAACTGCCAATTTGTCGTATGCGACAAATTGGTTTAACTGTCAATTTGTCGTATGCGACAAATTGGTAGTACTGTCAATTTGTCGTTTGCGACAAATTGGTACTACTGTCAATTTGTCGTATGCGACAAATTGGTTCAACTGTCAATTTGTCGTATGCGACAAATTGATTCAACTGTCAATTTGTCGTAATTTGTCGTATGCGACAAATTGATTCAACTGCCAATTTGTCGTATGCGACAAATTGGTTCAACTGTCAATTTGTCGTATGCGACAAATTGGTAGTACTGTCAATTTGTCGTTTGCGACAAATTGGTACTACTGTCAATTTGTCGTATGCGACAAATTGGTTCAGCTGTCAATTTTTCGTATGCGACAAATTGATTCAACTGTCAATTTGTCGTATGCGACAAATTGGTTCAACTGTCAATTTGTCGTTTGCGACAAATTGGTACTACTGTCAATTTGTCGTATGCGACAAATTGGTTCAACTGTCAATTTGTCGTATGCGACAAATTGATTCAACTGTCAATTTGCCGTTTGCGACAAATTGGTACTACTGTCAATTTGTCGTATGCGACAAATTGGTTCAACTGTCAATTTGTCGAATGCGACAAATTGGTACTACTGTCAATTTGTCGTATGCGACAAATTGGTTCAACTGTCAATTTGTCGTATGCGACAAATTGGTTCAACTGTCAATTTGTCGTAATTTGTCGTATGCGACAAATTGATTCAACTGCCAATTTGTCGTATGCGACAAATTGGTTCAACTGTCAATTTGTCGTATGCGACAAATTGGTAGTACTGTCAATTTGTCGTATGCGACAAATTGGTTCAACTGTCAATTTGTCGTATGCGACAAATTGGTTCAACTGTCAATTTGTCGTATGCGACAACTTGGATCAACTCTCAATTTGTCGTATGCGACAAATTGGTACTACTGTCAATTTGTCGTATGCGACAAATTGGTTCAACTGTCAATTTGTCGTATGCGACAAATTGGTTCAACTGTCAATTTGTCGTATGCGACAAATTGGTTCAACTGTCAATTTGTCGTATGCGACAAATTGGTAGTACTGTCAATTTGTCGTATGCGACAAATTGATTCAACTGTCAATTTGCCGTTTCCGACAAATTGGTACTACTGTCAATTTGTCGTATGCGACAAATTGGTTCAACTGTCAATTTGTCGTATGCGACAAATTGGTACTACTGTCAATTTGTTGTATGCGACAAATTGGTTCAACTGTCAATTTGTCGTATGCGACAAATTGGTTCAACTGTCAATTTGTCGTAATTTGTCGTATGCGACAAATTGATTCAACTGTCAATTTGTCGTATGCGACAAATTGGTTCAACTGTCAATTTGTCGTTTGCGACAAATTGGTACTACTGTCAATTTGTCGTATGCGACAAATTGGTTCAACTGTCAATTTGTCGTATGCGACAAATTGATTCAACTGTCAAGTTATCGTATGCGACAAATTGATTCAACTGTCAGTTTGTCGCATGCGACAAATTGATTCAACTGTCAAGTTATCGTATGCGACAAATTGGTTCAACTGTCAATTTGTCGTATGCGACAATTTGGTTCAACTCTCAATTTGTCGTATGCGACAAATTGGTACTACTGTCAATTTGTCGTATGCGACAAATTGGTTCAACTGTCAATTTGTCGTATGCGACAATATGGTTCAACTGTCAATTTGTCGTATGCGACAATTTGGATCAACTCTCAATTTGTCGTATGCGACAAACTGGTACTACTGTCAATTTGTCGTATGCGACAAATAGGTTCAACTGTCAATTTGTCGTATGCGACAAATTGGTTCAACTGTCAATTTGTCGTATGCGACAAATTGGTTCAACTGTCAATTTTTCGTATGCGACAAATTGGTAGTACTGTCAATTTGTCGTATGCGACAAATTGATTCAACTGTCAATTTGCCGTTTGCGACAAATTGGTACTACTGTCAATTTGTCGTATGCGACAAATTGGTTCAACTGTCAATTTGTCGTAATTTGTCGTATGCGACAAATTGATTCAACTGCCAATTTGTCGTACGCGACAAATTGGTTCAACTGTCAATTTGTCGTATGCGACAAATTGGTAGTACTGTCAATTTGTCGTTTGCGACAAATTGGTACTACTGTCAATTTGTCGTATGCGACAAATTGGTTCAACTGTCAATTTGTCGTATGCGACAAATTGATTCAACTGTCAATTTGTCGTATGCGACAAATTGGTTCAACTGTCAATTTGTCGTTTGCGACAAATTGGTACTACTGTCAATTTGTCGTATGCGACAAATTGGTTCAACTGTCAATTTGTCGTATGCGACAAATTGATTCAACTGTCAAGTTATCGTATGCGACAATTTGATTCAACTGTCAATTTGTCGCATGCGACAAATTGGTTCAACTGTCAATTTGTCGTATGCGACAAATTGATTCACCTGTCAATTTGTCGTATGCGACAAATTGGTTCAACTGTCAATTTGTCGTATGCGACAAATTGGTAGTACTGTCAATTTGTCGTTTGCGACAAATTGGTTCAACTGTCAATTTTTCGTTTGCGACAAATTGGTACTACTGTCAATTTGTCGTATGCGACAAATTGGTTCAACTGTCAATTTGTCGTATGCGACAAATTGATTCAACTGTCAAGTTATCGTATGCGACAAATTGATTCAACTGTCAATTTGTCGCATGCGACAAATTGATTCAACTGTCAAGTTATCGTATGCGACAAATTGGTTCAACTGTCAATTTGTCGTATGCGACAATTTGGTTCAACTCTCAATTTGTCGTATGCGACAAATTGGTACTACTGTCAATTTGTCGTATGCGACAAATTGGTTCAACTGTCAATTTGTCGTATGCGACAAATTGGTTCAACTGTCAATTTGTCGTATGCGACAAATTGATTCAACTGTCAATTTGCCGTTTGCGACAAATTGGTACTACTGTCAATTTGTCGTATGCGACAAATTGGTTCAACTGTCAATTTGTCGTATGCGACAAATTGGTACTACTGTCAATTTGTCGTATGCGACAAATTGGTTCAACTGTCAATTTGTCGTATGCGACAAATTGGTTCAACTGTCAATTTGTCGTAATTTGTCGTATGCGACAAATTGATTCAACTGTCAAGTTATCGTATGCGACAAATTGATTCAACTGTCAATTTGTCGCATGCGACAAATTGATTCAACTGTCAAGTTATCGTATGCGACAAATTGGTTCAACTGTCAATTTGTCGTATGCGACAATTTGGTTCAACTCTCAATTTGTCGTATGCGACAAATTGGTACTACTGTCAATTTGTCGTATGCGACAAATTGGTTCAACTGTCAATTTGTCGTATGCGACAATATGGTTCAACTGTCAATTTGTCGTATGCGACAATTTGGATCAACTCTCAATTTGTCGTATGCGACAAACTGGTACTACTGTCAATTTGTCGTATGCGACAAATTGGTTCAACTGTCAATTTGTCGTATGCGACAAATTGGTTCAACTGTCAATTTGTCGTATGCGACAAATTGGTTCAACTGTCAATTTGTCGTATGCGACAAATTGGTAGTACTGTCAATTTGTCGTATGCGACAAATTGATTCAACTGTCAATTTGCCGTTTGCGACAAATTGGTACTACTGTCAATTTGTCGTATGCGACAAGTTGGTTCAACTGTCAATTTGTCGTATGCGACAAATTGATTCAACTGTCAATTTGCCGTTTGCGACAAATTGGTACTACTGTCAATTTGTCGTATGCGACAAATTGGTTCAACTGTCAATTTGTCGTATGCGACAAATTGGTACTACTGTCAATTTGTCGTATGCGACAAATTGGTTCAACTGTCAATTTGTCGTAATTTGTCGTATGCGACAAATTGATTCAACTGCCAATTTGTCGTATGCGACAAATTGGTTCAACTGTCAATTTGTCGTATGCGACAAATTGGTAGTACTGTCAATTTGTCGTATGCGACAAATTGGTTCAACTGTCAATTTGTCGTATGCGACAAATTGGTTCAACTGTCAATTTGTCGTATGCGACAACTTGGATCAACTCTCAATTTGTCGTATGCGACAAATTGATACTACTGTCAATTTGTCGTATGCGATAAATTGGTTCAACTGTCAATTTGTCGTATGCGACAAATTGGTTCAACTGTCAATTTGTCGTATGCGACAAATTGGTTCAACTGTCAATTTGTCGTATGCGACAAATTGGTAGTACTGTCAATTTGTCGTATGCGACAAATTGATTCAACTGTCAATTTGCCGTTTGCGACAAATTGGTACTACTGTCAATTTGTCGTATGCGACAAATTGGTTCAACTGTCAATTTGTCGTATGCGACAAATTGGTACTACTGTCAATTTGTCGTATGCGACAAATTGGTTCAACTGTCAATTTGTCGTATGCGACAAATTGGTTCAACTGTCAATTTGTCGTAATTTGTCGTATGCGACAAATTGATTCAACTGTCAATTTGTCGTATGCGACAAATTGGTTCAACTGTCAATTTGTCGTTTGCGACAAATTGGTACTACATTCAATTTGTCGTATGCGACAAATTGGTTCAACTGTCAATTTGTCGTATGCGACAAATTGATTCAACTGTCAAGTTATCGTATGCGACAAATTGATTCAACTGTCAGTTTGTCGCATGCGACAAATTGATTCAACTGTCAAGTTATCGTATGCGACAAATTGGTTCAACTGTCAATTTGTCGTATGCGACAATTTGGTTCAACTCTCAATTTGTCGTATGCGACAAATTGGTACTACTGTCAATTTGTCGTATGCGACAAATTGGTTCAACTGTCAATTTGTCGTATGCGACAATATGGTTCAACTGTCAATTTGTCGTATGCGACAATTTGGATCAACTCTCAATTTGTCGTATGCGACAAACTGGTACTACTGTCAATTTGTCGTATGCGACAAATAGGTTCAACTGTCAATTTGTCGTATGCGACAAATTGGTTCAACTGTCAATTTGTCGTATGCGACAAATTGGTTCAACTGTCAATTTTTCGTATGCGACAAATTGGTAGTACTGTCAATTTGTCGTATGCGACAAATTGATTCAACTGTCAATTTGCCGTTTGCGACAAATTGGTACTACTGTCAATTTGTCGTATGCGACAAATTGGTTCAACTGTCAATTTGTCGTAATTTGTCGTATGCGACAAATTGATTCAACTGCCAATTTGTCGTACGCGACAAATTGGTTCAACTGTCAATTTGTCGTATGCGACAAATTGGTAGTACTGTCAATTTGTCGTTTGCGACAAATTGGTACTACTGTCAATTTGTCGTATGCGACAAATTGGTTCAACTGTCAATTTGTCGTATGCGACAAATTGATTCAACTGTCAATTTGTCGTATGCGACAAATTGGTTCAACTGTCAATTTGTCGTTTGCGACAAATTGGTACTACTGTCAATTTGTCGTATGCGACAAATTGGTTCAACTGTCAATTTGTCGTATGCGACAAATTGATTCAACTGTCAAGTTATCGTATGCGACAAATTGATTCAACTGTCAATTTGTCGCATGCGACAAATTGGTTCAACTGTCAATTTGTCGTATGCGACAAATTGATTCACCTGTCAATTTGTCGTATGCGACAAATTGGTAGTACTGTCAATTTGTCGTATGCGACAAATTGATTCAACTGTCAATTTGCCGTTTGCGACAAATTGGTACTACTGTCAATTTGTCGTATGCGACAATTTGGTTCAACTGTCAATTTGTCGTATGCGACAAATTGGTACTACTGTCAATTTGTCGTATGCGACAAATTGGTTCAACTGTCAATTTGTCGTATGCGACAAATTGGTTCAACTGTCAATTTGTCGTAATTTGTCGTATGCGACAAATTGATTCAACTGCCAATTTGTCGTATGCGACAAATTGGTTCAACTGTCAATTTGTCGTATGCGACAAATTGGTAGTACTGTCAATTTGTCGTTTGCGACAAATTGGTACTACTGTCAATTTGTCGTATGCGACAAATTGGTTCAACTGTCAAGTTATCGTATGCGACAAATTGATTCAACTGTCAATTTGTCGCATGCGACAAGTTGGTTCAACTGTCAATTTGTCGTATGCGACAAATTGATTCACCTGTCAATTTGTCGTATGCGACAAATTGGTAGTACTGTCAATTTGTCGTATGCGACAAATTGATTCAACTGTCAATTTGCCGTTTGCGACAAATTGATTCACCTGTCAATTTGTCGTATGCGACAAATTGGTAGTACTGTCAATTTGTCGTATGCGACAAATTGATTCAACTGTCAATTTGCCGTTTGCGACAAATTGGTACTACTGTCAATTTGTCGTATGCGACAAATTGGTACTACTGTCAATTTGTCGTATGCGACAAAGTGGTTCAACTGTCAAGTTATCGTATGCGACAAATTGATTCAACTGTCAATTTGTCGCATGCGACAAGTTGGTTCAACTGTCAATTTGTCGTATGCGACAAATTGATTCACCTGTCAATTTGTCGTATGCGACAAATTGATTCAACTGTCAATTTGTCGTATGCGACAAATTGGTTCAACTGTCAATTTGTCGTATGCGACAATTTGGTTCAACTCTCAATTTGTCGTATGCGACAAATTGGTACTACTGTCAATTTGTCGTATGCGACAAATTGGTTCAACTGTCAATTTGTCGTATGCGACAAATTGGTTCAACTGTCAATTTGTCGAATGCGACAATTTGGATCAACTCTCAATTTGTCGTATGCGACAAATTGGTACTACTGTCAATTTGTCGTATGCGACAAATTGGTTCAACTGTCAATTTGTCGTATGCGACAAATTGGTTCAACTGTCAATTTGTCGTATGCGACAAATTGATTCACCTGTCAATTTGTCGTATGCGACAAATTGATTCAACTGTCAATTTGTCGTATGCGACAAATTGGTTCAACTGTCAATTTGTCGTATGCAACAATTTGGTTCAACTCTCAATTTGTCGTATGCGACAAATTGGTACTACTGTCAATTTGTCGTATGCGACAAATTGGTTCAACTGTCAATTTGTCGTATGCGACAAATTGGTTCAACTGTCAATTTGTCGAATGCGACAATTTGGATCAACTCTCAATTTGTCGTATGCGACAAATTGGTACTACTGTCAATTTGTCGTATGCGACAAATTGGTTCAACTGTCAATTTGTCGTATGCGACAAATTGGTTCAACTGTCAATTTGTCGTATGCGACAAATTGATTCAACTGTCAATTTGTCGTATGCGACAAATTGGTTCAACTGTCAATTTGTCGTTTGCGACAAATTGGTACTACTGTCAATTTGTCGTATGCGACAAATTGGTTCAACTGTCAATTTGTCGTATGCGACAAATTGATTCAACTGTCAAGTTATCGTATGCGACAAATTGATTCAACTGTCAATTTGTCGTATGCGACAAATTGGTTCAACTGTCAATTTGTCGTTTGCGACAAATTGGTACTACTGTCAATTTGTCGTATGCGACAAATTGGTTCAACTGTCAATTTGTCGTATGCGACAAATTGATTCAACTGTCAAGTTATCGTATGCGACAAATTGATTCAACTGTCAATTTGTCGCATGCGACAAATTGGTTCAACTGTCAATTTGTCGTATGCGACAAATTGATTCACCTGTCAATTTGTCGTATGCGACAAATTGGTAGTACTGTCAATTTGTCGTATGCGACAAATTGATTCAACTGTCAATTTGCCGTTTGCGACAAATTGGTACTACTGTCAATTTGTCGTATGCGACAATTTGGTTCAACTGTCAATTTGTCGTATGCGACAAATTGGTACTACTGTCAATTTGTCGTATGCGACAAATTGGTTCAACTGTCAATTTGTCGTATGCGACAAATTGGTTCAACTGTCAATTTGTCGTAATTTGTCGTATGCGACAAATTGATTCAACTGCCAATTTGTCGTATGCGACAAATTGGTTCAACTGTCAATTTGTCGTATGCGACAAATTGGTAGTACTGTCAATTTGTCGTTTGCGACAAATTGGTACTACTGTCAATTTGTCGTATGCGACAAATTGGTTCAACTGTCAAGTTATCGTATGCGACAAATTGATTCAACTGTCAATTTGTCGCATGCGACAAGTTGGTTCAACTGTCAATTTGTCGTATGCGACAAATTGATTCACCTGTCAATTTGTCGTATGCGACAAATTGGTACTACTGTCAATTTGTCGTATGCGACAAATTGGATCAACTCTCAATTTGTCGTATGCGACAAATTGGTACTACTGTCAATTTGTCGTATGCGACAAATTGGTTCAACTGTCAATTTGTCGTATGCGACAAATTGGTAGTACTGTCAATTTGTCGTATGCGACAAATTGATTCAACTGTCAATTTGCCGTTTGCGACAAATTGATTCACCTGTCAATTTGTCGTATGCGACAAATTGGTACTACTGTTAATTTGTCGTATGCGACAAAGTGGTTCAACTGTCAAGTTATCGTATGCGACAAATTGATTCAACTGTCAATTTGTCGCATGCGACAAGTTGGTTCAACTGTCAATTTGTCGTATGCGACAAATTGATTCACCTGTCAATTTGTCGTATGCGACAAATTGATTCAACTGTCAATTTGTCGTATGCGACAAATTGGTTCAACTGTCAATTTGTCGTATGCGACAAATTGGTACTACAGTCAATTTGTCGTATGCGACAAATTGGTTCAACTGTCAATTTGTCGTATGCGACAAATTGGTACTACTGTCAATTTGTCGTATGCGACAAATTGGTTCAACTGTCAATTTGTCGTATGCGACAAATTGGTTCAACTGTCAATTTGTCGTATGCGACAAATTGGTTCAACTGTCAATTTTTCGTATGCGACAAATTGGTAGTACTGTCAATTTGTCGTATGCGACAAATTGGTTCAACTGTCAATTTGTCGTATGCGACAAATTGGTTCAACTGTCAATTTGTCGTATGCGACAAATTGGTTCAACTGTCAATTTTTCGTATGCGACAAATTGGTAGTACTGTCAATTTGTCGTATGCGACAAATTGATTCAACTGTCAATTTGCCGTTTGCGACAAATTGGTACTACTGTCAATTTGTCGTATGCGACAAATTGGTTCAACTGTCAATTTGTCGTAATTTGTCGTATGCGACAAATTGATTCAACTGCCAATTTGTCGTACGCGACAAATTGGTTCAACTGTCAATTTGTCGTATGCGACAAATTGGTAGTACTGTCAATTTGTCGTTTGCGACAAATTGGTACTACTGTCAATTTGTCGTATGCGACAAATTGGTTCAACTGTCAATTTGTCGTATGCGACAAATTGATTCAACTGTCAATTTGTCGTATGCGACAAATTGGTTCAACTGTCAATTTGTCGTTTGCGACAAATTGGTACTACTGTCAATTTGTCGTATGCGACAAATTGGTTCAACTGTCAATTTGTCGTATGCGACAAATTGATTCAACTGTCAAGTTATCGTATGCGACAAATTGATTCAACTGTCAATTTGTCGCATGCGACAAATTGGTTCAACTGTCAATTTGTCGTATGCGACAAATTGATTCACCTGTCAATTTGTCGTATGCGACAAATTGGTAGTACTGTCAATTTGTCGTATGCGACAAATTGATTCAACTGTCAATTTGCCGTTTGCGACAAATTGGTACTACTGTCAATTTGTCGTATGCGACAATTTGGTTCAACTGTCAATTTGTCGTATGCGACAAATTGGTACTACTGTCAATTTGTCGTATGCGACAAATTGGTTCAACTGTCAATTTGTCGTATGCGACAAATTGGTTCAACTGTCAATTTGTCGTAATTTGTCGTATGCGACAAATTGATTCAACTGCCAATTTGTCGTATGCGACAAATTGGTTCAACTGTCAATTTGTCGTATGCGACAAATTGGTAGTACTGTCAATTTGTCGTTTGCGACAAATTGGTACTACTGTCAATTTGTCGTATGCGACAAATTGGTTCAACTGTCAAGTTATCGTATGCGACAAATTGATTCAACTGTCAATTTGTCGCATGCGACAAGTTGGTTCAACTGTCAATTTGTCGTATGCGACAAATTGATTCACCTGTCAATTTGTCGTATGCGACAAATTGGTAGTACTGTCAATTTGTCGTATGCGACAAATTGATTCAACTGTCAATTTGCCGTTTGCGACAAATTGATTCACCTGTCAATTTGTCGTATGCGACAAATTGGTAGTACTGTCAATTTGTCGTATGCGACAAATTGATTCAACTGTCAATTTGCCGTTTGCGACAAATTGGTACTACTGTCAATTTGTCGTATGCGACAAATTGGTACTACTGTCAATTTGTCGTATGCGACAAAGTGGTTCAACTGTCAAGTTATCGTATGCGACAAATTGATTCAACTGTCAATTTGTCGCATGCGACAAGTTGGTTCAACTGTCAATTTGTCGTATGCGACAAATTGATTCACCTGTCAATTTGTCGTATGCGACAAATTGATTCAACTGTCCATTTGTCGTATGCGACAAATTGGTTCAACTGTCAATTTGTCGTATGCGACAATTTGGTTCAACTCTCAATTTGTCGTATGCGACAAATTGGTACTACTGTCAATTTGTCGTATGCGACAAATTGGTTCAACTGTCAATTTGTCGTATGCAACAAATTGGTTCAACTGTCAATTTGTCGAATGCGACAATTTGGATCAACTCTCAATTTGTCGTATGCGACAAATTGGTACTACTGTCAATTTGTCGTATGCGACAAATTGGTTCAACTGTCAATTTGTCGTATGCGACAAATTGGTTCAACTGTCAATTTGTCGTATGCGACAAATTGATTCACCTGTCAATTTGTCGTATGCGACAAATTGATTCAACTGTCAATTTGTCGTATGCGACAAATTGGTTCAACTGTCAATTTGTCGTATGCAACAATTTGGTTCAACTCTCAATTTGTCGTATGCGACAAATTGGTACTACTGTCAATTTGTCGTATGCGACAAATTGGTTCAACTGTCAATTTGTCGTATGCGACAAATTGGTTCAACTGTCAATTTGTCGAATGCGACAATTTGGATCAACTCTCAATTTGTCGTATGCGACAAATTGGTACTACTGTCAATTTGTCGTATGCGACAAATTGGTTCAACTGTCAATTTGTCGTATGCGACAAATTGGTTCAACTGTCAATTTGTCGTATGCGACAAATTGATTCAACTGTCAATTTGTCGTATGCGACAAATTGGTTCAACTGTCAATTTGTCGTTTGCGACAAATTGGTACTACTGTCAATTTGTCGTATGCGACAAATTGGTTCAACTGTCAATTTGTCGTATGCGACAAATTGATTCAACTGTCAAGTTATCGTATGCGACAAATTGATTCAACTGTCAATTTGTCGTATGCGACAAATTGGTTCAACTGTCAATTTGTCGTTTGCGACAAATTGGTACTACTGTCAATTTGTCGTATGCGACAAATTGATTCAACTGTCAAGTTATCGTATGCGACAAATTGATTCAACTGTCAATTTGTCGCATGCGACAAATTGGTTCAACTGTCAATTTGTCGTATGCGACAAATTGATTCACCTGTCAATTTGTCGTATGCGACAAATTGGTAGTACTGTCAATTTGTCGTATGCGACAAATTGATTCAACTGTCAATTTGCCGTTTGCGACAAATTGGTTCAACTGTCAATTTGTCGTATGCGACAAATTGGTTCAACTGTCAATTTGTCGTAATTTGTCGTATGCGACAAATTGATTCAACTGCCAATTTGTCGTATGCGACAAATTGGTTCAACTGTCAATTTGTCGTATGCGACAAATTGGTAGTACTGTCAATTTGTCGTTTGCGACAAATTGGTACTACTGTCAATTTGTCGTATGCGACAAATTGGTTCAACTGTCAAGTTATCGTATGCGACAAATTGATTCAACTGTCAATTTGTCGCATGCGACAAGTTGGTTCAACTGTCAATTTGTCGTATGCGACAAATTGATTCACCTGTCAATTTGTCGTATGCGACAAATTGGTACTACTGTCAATTTGTCGTATGCGACAAATTGGATCAACTCTCAATTTGTCGTATGCGACAAATTGGTACTACTGTCAATTTGTCGTATGCGACAAATTGGTTCAACTGTCAATTTGTCGTATGCGACAAATTGGTAGTACTGTCAATTTGTCGTATGCGACAAATTGATTCAACTGTCAATTTGCCGTTTGCGACAAATTGATTCACCTGTCAATTTGTCGTATGCGACAAATTGGTACTACTGTTAATTTGTCGTATGCGACAAAGTGGTTCAACTGTCAAGTTATCGTATGCGACAAATTGATTCAACTGTCAATTTGTCGCATGCGACAAGTTGGTTCAACTGTCAATTTGTCGTATGCGACAAATTGATTCACCTGTCAATTTGTCGTATGCGACAAATTGATTCAACTGTCAATTTGTCGTATGCGACAAATTGGTTCAACTGTCAATTTGTCGTATGCGACAAATTGGTACTACAGTCAATTTGTCGTATGCGACAAATTGGTTCAACTGTCAATTTGTCGTATGCGACAAATTGGTACTACTGTCAATTTGTCGTATGCGACAAATTGGTTCAACTGTCAATTTGTCGTATGCGACAAATTGGTTCAACTGTCAATTTGTCGTATGCGACAAATTGGTCCAACTGTCAATTTGCCGTTTGCGACAAACTGGTACTACTGTCAATTTGTCGTATGCGACAAATTGGTTCAACTGTCAATTTGTCGTATGCGACAAATTGGTACTACTGTCAATTTGTCGTATGCGACAAAATGGTTCAACTGTCAATTTGTCGTATGCGACAAATTGGTACTACTGTCAATTTGTCGTATGCGACAAATTGGTTCAACTGTCAATTTGTCGTATGCGACAAATTGGTTCAACAGTCAATTTGTCGTATGCGACAAATTGGTTCAACTGTCAATTTGTCGTAATTTGTCGTATGCGACAAATTGATTCAACTGCCAATTTGTCGTATGCGACAAATTGGTTCAACGGTCAATTTGTCGTATGCGACAAATTGGTAGTACTGTCAATTTGTCGTTTGCGACAAATTGGTACTACTGTCAATTTGTCGTATGCGACAAATTGATTCAACTGTCAATTTGTCGTATGCGACAAAATGGTTCAACTGTCAATTTGTCGTTTGCGACAAATTGGTACTACTGTCAATTTGTCGTAAGCGACAAATTGGTTCAACTGTCAATTTGTCGTATGCGACAAATTGATTCAACTGTCAATTTGTCGTATGCGACAAATTGGTTCAACTGTCAATTTGTCGTATGCGACAAATTGGTACTACTGTCAATTTGTCGTATGCGACAAATTGGTTCAACTGTCAACTTGTCGTATGCGACAAATTGGTTTAACTGTCAATTTGTCGTATGCGACAAATTGATTCAACTGTCAATTTGTCGTATGCGACAAATTGGTGCTACTGTCAATTTGTCGTATGCGACAATTTGGTTCAACTCTTAATTTGTCGTATGCGACAAATTGGTACTACTGTCAATTTGTCGTATGCGACAAATTGGTTCAACTGTCAATTTGTCGTATGCGACAAATTGATTCAACTGTCAATTTGCCGTTTGCGACAAACTGGTACTACTGTCAATTTGTCGTATGCGACAAATTGATTCACCTGTCAATTTGTCGTATGCGACAAATTGGTACTACAGTCAATTTGTCGTATGCGACAAATTGGTTCAACTGTCAATTTGTCGTATGCGACAAATTGATTCAACTGTCAATTTGTCGTATGCGACAAATTGGTTCAACTGTCAATTTGTCATAATTTGTCGTATGCGACAAATTGATTCAACTGCCAATTTGTCGTATGCGACAAATTGGTTTAACTGTCAATTTGTCGTATGCGACAAATTGATTCAACTGTCAATTTGCCGTTTGCGACAAATTGGTACTACTGTCAATTTGTCGTATGCGACAAATTGGTTCAACTGTCAATTTGTCATAATTTGTCGTATGCGACAAATTGATTCAACTGCCAATTTGTCGTATGCGACAAATTGGTTTAACTGTCAATTTGTCGTATGCGACAAATTGATTCAACTGTCAATTTGCCGTTTGCGACAAATTGGTACTACTGTCAAGTTATCGTATGCGACAAATTGATTCAACTGTCAATTTGTCGCATGCGACAAATTGGTTCAACTGTCAATTTGTCGTATGCGACAAATTGATTCACCTGTCAATTTGTCGTATGCGACAAATTGGTAGTACTGTCAATTTGTCGTATGCGACAAATTGATTCAACTGTCAATTTGCCGTTTGCGACAAATTGGTACTACTGTCAATTTGTCGTATGCGACAATTTGGTTCAACTGTCAATTTGTCGTATGCGACAAATTGGTACTACTGTCAATTTGTCGTATGCGACAAATTGGTTCAACTGTCAATTTGTCGTATGCGACAAATTGGTTCAACTGTCAATTTGTCGTAATTTGTCGTATGCGACAAATTGATTCAACTGCCAATTTGTCGTATGCGACAAATTGGTTCAACTGTCAATTTGTCGTATGCGACAAATTGGTAGTACTGTCAATTTGTCGTTTGCGACAAATTGGTACTACTGTCAATTTGTCGTATGCGACAAATTGGTTCAACTGTCAAGTTATCGTATGCGACAAATTGATTCAACTGTCAATTTGTCGCATGCGACAAGTTGGTTCAACTGTCAATTTGTCGTATGCGACAAATTGATTCACCTGTCAATTTGTCGTATGCGACAAATTGGTACTACTGTCAATTTGTCGTATGCGACAAATTGGATCAACTCTCAATTTGTCGTATGCGACAAATTGGTACTACTGTCAATTTGTCGTATGCGACAAATTGGTTCAACTGTCAATTTGTCGTATGCGACAAATTGGTAGTACTGTCAATTTGTCGTATGCGACAAATTGATTCAACTGTCAATTTGCCGTTTGCGACAAATTGATTCACCTGTCAATTTGTCGTATGCGACAAATTGGTACTACTGTTAATTTGTCGTATGCGACAAAGTGGTTCAACTGTCAAGTTATCGTATGCGACAAATTGATTCAACTGTCAATTTGTCGCATGCGACAAGTTGGTTCAACTGTCAATTTGTCGTATGCGACAAATTGATTCACCTGTCAATTTGTCGTATGCGACAAATTGATTCAACTGTCAATTTGTCGTATGCGACAAATTGGTTCAACTGTCAATTTGTCGTATGCGACAAATTGGTACTACAGTCAATTTGTCGTATGCGACAAATTGGTTCAACTGTCAATTTGTCGTATGCGACAAATTGGTACTACTGTCAATTTGTCGTATGCGACAAATTGGTTCAACTGTCAATTTGTCGTATGCGACAAATTGGTTCAACTGTCAATTTGTCGTATGCGACAAATTGGTCCAACTGTCAATTTGCCGTTTGCGACAAACTGGTACTACTGTCAATTTGTCGTATGCGACAAATTGGTTCAACTGTCAATTTGTCGTATGCGACAAATTGGTACTACTGTCAATTTGTCGTATGCGACAAATTGGTTCAACTGTCAATTTGTCGTATGCGACAAATTGGTACTACTGTCAATTTGTCGTATGCGACAAATTGGTTCAACTGTCAATTTGTCGTATGCGACAAATTGGTTCAACAGTCAATTTGTCGTATGCGACAAATTGGTTCAACTGTCAATTTGTCGTAATTTGTCGTATGCGACAAATTGATTCAACTGCCAATTTGTCGTATGCGACAAATTGGTTCAACGGTCAATTTGTCGTATGCGACAAATTGGTAGTACTGTCAATTTGTCGTTTGCGACAAATTGGTACTACTGTCAATTTGTCGTATGCGACAAATTGATTCAACTGTCAATTTGTCGTATGCGACAAAATGGTTCAACTGTCAATTTGTCGTTTGCGACAAATTGGTACTACTGTCAATTTGTCGTAAGCGACAAATTGGTTCAACTGTCAATTTGTCGTATGCGACAAATTGATTCAACTGTCAATTTGTCGTATGCGACAAATTGGTTCAACTGTCAATTTGTCGTATGCGACAAATTGGTACTACTGTCAATTTGTCGTATGCGACAAATTGGTTCAACTGTCAACTTGTCGTATGCGACAAATTGGTTTAACTGTCAATTTGTCGTATGCGACAAATTGATTCAACTGTCAATTTGTCGTATGCGACAAATTGGTGCTACTGTCAATTTGTCGTATGCGACAATTTGGTTCAACTCTTAATTTGTCGTATGCGACAAATTGGTACTACTGTCAATTTGTCGTATGCGACAAATTGGTTCAACTGTCAATTTGTCGTATGCGACAAATTGATTCAACTGTCAATTTGCCGTTTGCGACAAACTGGTACTACTGTCAATTTGTCGTATGCGACAAATTGATTCACCTGTCAATTTGTCGTATGCGACAAATTGGTACTACAGTCAATTTGTCGTATGCGACAAATTGGTTCAACTGTCAATTTGTCGTATGCGACAAATTGATTCAACTGTCAATTTGTCGTATGCGACAAATTGGTTCAACTGTCAATTTGTCATAATTTGTCGTATGCGACAAATTGATTCAACTGCCAATTTGTCGTATGCGACAAATTGGTTTAACTGTCAATTTGTCGTATGCGACAAATTGATTCAACTGTCAATTTGCTGTTTGCGACAAATTGGTACTACTGTCAATTTGTCGTATGCGACAAATTGGTTCAACTGTCAATTTGTCGTATGCGACAAATTGGTACTACTGTCAATTTGTCGTATGCGACAAATTGGTTCAACTGTCAATTTGTCGTATGCGACAAATTGGTTCAACTGTCAATTTGTCGTATGCGACAAAGTGATTCAGCTGTCAATTTATCGTATGCAACAAATTGATTCAACTGTCAATTTGTCGCATGCGACAAATTGGTTCAACTGTCAATTGGTCGTATGCGACAAATTGATTCACCTGTCAATTTGTCGTATGCGACAAATTGGTACTACTGTCAATTTGTCGTATGCGACAAATTGGTTCAACTGTCAATTTGTTGTTTGCGACAAATTGATTCAACTGTCAATTTGTCGTATGCGACAAATTGGTTCAACTGTCAATTTGTCGTAATTTGTCGTATGCGACAAATTGATTTAACTGCCAATTTGTCGTATGCGACAAATTGGTTTAACTGTCAGTTTGTCGTATGCGACAAATTGATTCAACTGTCAATTTGTCGTATGCGACAAATTGGTGCTACTGTCAATTTGTCGTATGCGACAATTTGGTTCAACTCTCAATTTGTCGTATGCGACAAATTGGTACTACTGTCAATTTGTCGTATGCGACAAATTGGTTCAACTGTCAATTTGTCGTGTGCGACAAATTGGTTCAACTGTCAATTTGTCGTATGCGACAAATTGGTAGTACTGTCAATTTGTCGTATGCGACAAATTGATTCAACTGTCAATTTGCCGTTTGCGACAAACTGGTACTACTGTCAATTTGTCGTATGCGACAAATTGGTTCAACTGTCAATTTGTCGTGTGCGACAAATTGGTACTACTGTCAATTTGTCGTATGCGACAAATTGGTTCAACTGTCAATTTGTCGTATGCGACAAATTGGTACTACTGTCAATTTGTCGTATGCGACAAATTGGTTCAACTGTCAATTTGTCGTATGCGACAAATTGGTTCAACAGTCAATTTGTCGTATGCGACACATTGGTTCAACTGTCAATTTGTCGTAATTTGTCGTATGCGACAAATTGATTCAACTGCCAATTTGTCGTATGCGACAAATTGGTTCAACTGTCAATTTGTCGTATGCGACAAATTGGTAGTACTGTCAATTTGTCGTTTGCGACAAATTGATTCACCTGTCAATTTGTCGTATGCGACAAATTGGTACTACTGTCAATTTGTCGTGTGCGACAAATTGATTCAACTGTCAATTTGTCGTATGCGACAAATTGGTTCAACTGTCAATTTGTCGTAATTTGTCGTATGCGACAAATTGATTCAACTGCCAAATTGTCGTATGCGACAAATTGGTTTAACTGTCAATTTGTCGTATGCGACAAATTGATTCAACTGTCAATTTGTCGTATGCGACAAATTGGTTCAACAGTCAATTTGTCGTATGCGACAAATTGGTTCAACTGTCAATTTGTCGTAATTTGTCGTATGCGACAAATTGATTCAACTGCCAATTTGTCGTATGCGACAAATTGGTTCAACTGTCAATTTGTCGTATGCGACAAATTGGTAGTACTGTCAATTTGTCGTTTGCGACAAATTGGTACTACTGTCAATTTGTCGTATGCGACAAATTGATTCAACTGTCAATTTGTCGTATGCGACAAAATGGTTCAACTGTCAATTTGTCGTTTGCGACAAATTGGTACTACTGTCAATTTGTCGTAAGCGACAAATTGGTTCAACTGTCAATTTGTCGTATGCGACAAATTGATTCAACTGTCAATTTGTCGTATGCGACAAATTGGTTCAACTGTCAATTTGTCGTATGCGACAAATTGGTACTACTGTCAATTTGTCGTATGCGACAAATTGGTTCAACTGTCAACTTGTCGTATGCGACAAATTGGTTTAACTGTCAATTTGTCGTATGCGACAAATTGATTCAACTGTCAATTTGTCGTATGCGACAAATTGGTGCTACTGTCAATTTGTCGTATGCGACAATTTGGTTCAACTCTTAATTTGTCGTATGCGACAAATTGGTACTACTGTCAATTTGTCGTATGCGACAAATTGGTTCAACTGTCAATTTGTCGTATGCGACAAATTGATTCAACTGTCAATTTGCCGTTTGCGACAAACTGGTACTACTGTCAATTTGTCGTATGCGACAAATTGATTCACCTGTCAATTTGTCGTATGCGACAAATTGGTACTACAGTCAATTTGTCGTATGCGACAAATTGGTTCAACTGTCAATTTGTCGTATGCGACAAATTGGTACTACTGTCAATTTGTCGTATGCGACAAATTGGTTCAACTGTCAATTTGTCGTATGCGACAAATTGGTTCAACTGTCAATTTGTCGTATGCGACAAATTGGTCCAACTGTCAATTTGCCGTTTGCGACAAACTGGTACTACTGTCAATTTGTCGTATGCGACAAATTGGTACTACTGTCAATTTGTCGTATGCGACAAATTGGTTCAACTGTCAATTTGTCGTATGCGACAAATTGGTACTACTGTCAATTTGTCGTATGCGACAAATTGGTTCAACTGTCAATTTGTCGTGTGCGACAAATTGGTTCAACAGTCAATTTGTCGTATGCGACAAATTGGTTCAACTGTCAATTTGTCGTAATTTGTCGTATGCGACAAATTGATTCAACTGCCAATTTGTCGTATGCGACAAATTGGTTCAACTGTCAATTTGTCGTATGCGACAAATTGGTAGTACTGTCAATTTGTCGTTTGCGACAAATTGGTACTACTGTCAATTTGTCGTATGCGACAAATTGATTCAACTGTCAATTTGTCGTATGCGACAAAATGGTTCAACTGTCAATTTGTCGTTTGCGACAAATTGGTACTACTGTCAATTTGTCGTAAGCGACAAATTGGTTCAACTGTCAATTTGTCGTATGCGACAAATTGATTCAACTGTCAATTTGTCGTATGCGACAAATTGGTTCAACTGTCAATTTGTCGTATGCGACAAATTGGTACTACTGTCAATTTGTCGTATGCGACAAATTGGTTCAACTGTCAACTTGTCGTATGCGACAAATTGGTTTAACTGTCAATTTGTCGTATGCGACAAATTGATTCAACTGTCAATTTGTCGTATGCGACAAATTGGTGCTACTGTCAATTTGTCGTATGCGACAATTTGGTTCAACTCTTAATTTGTCGTATGCGACAAATTGGTACTACTGTCAATTTGTCGTATGCGACAAATTGGTTCAACTGTCAATTTGTCGTATGCGACAAATTGATTCAACTGTCAATTTGCCGTTTGCGACAAACTGGTACTACTGTCAATTTGTCGTATGCGACAAATTGATTCACCTGTCAATTTGTCGTATGCGACAAATTGGTACTACAGTCAATTTGTCGTATGCGACAAATTGGTTCAACTGTCAATTTGTCGTATGCGACAAATTGATTCAACTGTCAATTTGTCGTATGCGACAAATTGGTTCAACTGTCAATTTGTCATAATTTGTCGTATGCGACAAATTGATTCAACTGCCAATTTGTCGTATGCGACAAATTGGTTTAACTGTCAATTTGTCGTATGCGACAAATTGATTCAACTGTCAATTTGCCGTTTGCGACAAATTGGTACTACTGTCAATTTGTCGTATGCGACAAATTGGTTCAACTGTCAATTTGTCGTATGCGACAAATTGGTACTACTGTCAATTTGTCGTATGCGACAAATTGGTTCAACTGTCAATTTGTCGTATGCGACAAATTGGTTCAACTGTCAATTTGTCGTATGCGACAAAGTGATTCAGCTGTCAATTTATCGTATGCAACAAATTGATTCAACTGTCAATTTGTCGCATGCGACAAATTGGTTCAACTGTCAATTTGTCGTATGCGACAAATTGATTCACCTGTCAATTTGTCGTATGCGACAAATTGGTACTACTGTCAATTTGTCGTATGCGACAAATTGGTTCAACTGTCAATTTGTTGTTTGCGACAAATTGATTCAACTGTCAATTTGTCGTATGCGACAAATTGGTTCAACTGTCAATTTGTCGTAATTTGTCGTATGCGACAAATTGATTTAACTGCCAATTTGTCGTATGCGACAAATTGGTTTAACTGTCAATTTGTCGTATGCGACAAATTGATTCAACTGTCAATTTGTCGTATGCGACAAATTGGTGCTACTGTCAATTTGTCGTATGCGACAATTTGGTTCAACTCTCAATTTGTCGTATGCGACAAATTGGTACTACTGTCAATTTGTCGTATGCGACAAATTGGTTCAACTGTCAATTTGTCGTGTGCGACAAATTGGTTCAACTGTCAATTTGTCGTATGCGACAAATTGGTAGTACTGTCAATTTGTCGTATGCGACAAATTGATTCAACTGTCAATTTGCCGTTTGCGACAAACTGGTACTACTGTCAATTTGTCGTATGCGACAAATTGGTTCAACTGTCAATTTGTCGTGTGCGACAAATTGGTACTACTGTCAATTTGTCGTATGCGACAAATTGGTTCAACTGTCAATTTGTCGTATGCGACAAATTGGTACTACTGTCAATTTGTCGTATGCGACAAATTGGTTCAACTGTCAATTTGTCGTATGCGACAAATTGGTTCAACAGTCAATTTGTCGTATGCGACACATTGGTTCAACTGTCAATTTGTCGTAATTTGTCGTATGCGACAAATTGATTCAACTGCCAATTTGTCGTATGCGACAAATTGGTTCAACTGTCAATTTGTCGTATGCGACAAATTGGTAGTACTGTCAATTTGTCGTTTGCGACAAATTGATTCACCTGTCAATTTGTCGTATGCGACAAATTGGTACTACTGTCAATTTGTCGTGTGCGACAAATTGGTTCAACTGTCAATTTGTCGTATGCGACAAATTGGTAGTACTGTCAATTTGTCGTATGCGACAAATTGATTCAACTGTCAATTTGCCGTTTGCGACAAACTGGTACTACTGTCAATTTGTCGTATGCGACAAATTGATTCACCTGTCAATTTGTCGTATGCGACAAATTGGTACTACTGTCAATTTGTCGTATGCGACAAATTGGTTCAACTGTCAATTTGTCGTATGCGACAAATTGATTCAACTGTCAATTTGTCGTATGCGACAAATTGGTTCAACTGTCAATTTGTCGTAATTTGTCGTATGCGACAAATTGATTCAACTGCCAAATTGTCGTATGCGACAAATTGGTTTAACTGTCAATTTGTCGTATGCGACAAATTGATTCAACTGTCAATTTGCCGTTTGCGACAAATTGGTACTACTGTCAATTTGTCGTATGCGACAAATTGGTTCAACTGTCAATTTGTCGTAAGCGACAAATTGGTACTACTGTCAATTTGTCGTATGCGACAAATTGGTTCAACTGTCAATTTGTCGTATGCGACAAATTGGTTCAACTGTCAATTTGTCGTAATTTGTCGTATGCGACAAATTGATTCAACTGCCAATTTGTCGTATGCGACAAATTGGTTCAACTGTCAAATTGTCGTATGCGACAAAGTGATTCAGCTGTCAATTTATCGTATGCAACAAATTGATTCAACTGTCAATTTGTCGCATGCGACAAATTGGTTCAACTGTCAATTTGTCGTATGCGACAAATTGATTCACCTGTCAATTTGTCGTATGCGACAAATTGGTACTACTGTCAATTTGTCGTATGCGACAAATTGGTTCAACTGTCAATTTGTTGTTTGCGACAAATTGATTCAACTGTCAATTTGTCGTATGCGACAAATTGGTTCAACTGTC
Source organism: Oscheius myriophilus (assembly GCA_964057215.1). NCBI lineage: Eukaryota > Metazoa > Nematoda > Chromadorea > Rhabditida > Rhabditidae > Oscheius > Oscheius myriophilus. Next base: position 8,101,983 of record OZ059904.1, read on the forward strand.
AATTTGTCGTAATTTGTCGTATGCGACAAATTGATTTAACTGCCAATTTGTCGTATGCGACAAATTGGTTTAACTGTCAATTTGTCGTATGCGACAAATTGATTCAACTGTCAATTTGTCGTATGCGACAAATTGGTGCTACTGTCAATTTGTCGTATGCGACAATTTGGTTCAACTCTCAATTTGTCGTATGCGACAAATTGGTACTACTGTCAATTTGTCGTATGCGACAAATTGGTTCAACTGTCAATTTGTCGTGTGCGACAAATTGGTTCAACTGTCAATTTGTCGTATGCGACAAATTGGTAGTACTGTCAATTTGTCGTATGCGACAAATTGATTCAACTGTCAATTTGCCGTTTGCGACAAACTGGTACTACTGTCAATTTGTCGTATGCGACAAATTGGTTCAACTGTCAATTTGTCGTGTGCGACAAATTGGTACTACTGTCAATTTGTCGTATGCGACAAATTGGTTCAACTGTCAATTTGTCGTATGCGACAAATTGGTACTACTGTCAATTTGTCGTATGCGACAAATTGGTTCAACTGTCAATTTGTCGTATGCGACAAATTGGTTCAACAGTCAATTTGTCGTATGCGACACATTGGTTCAACTGTCAATTTGTCGTAATTTGTCGTATGCGACAAATTGATTCAACTGCCAATTTGTCGTATGCGACAAATTGGTTCAACTGTCAATTTGTCGTATGCGACAAATTGGTAGTACTGTCAATTTGTCGTTTGCGACAAATTGATTCACCTGTCAATTTGTCGTATGCGACAAATTGGTACTACTGTCAATTTGTCGTGTGCGACAAATTGGTTCAACTGTCAATTTGTCGTATGCGACAAATTGGTAGTACTGTCAATTTGTCGTATGCGACAAATTGATTCAACTGTCAATTTGCCGTTTGCGACAAACTGGTACTACTGTCAATTTGTCGTATGCGACAAATTGATTCACCTGTCAATTTGTCGTATGCGACAAATTGGTACTACTGTCAATTTGTCGTATGCGACAAATTGGTTCAACTGTCAATTTGTCGTATGCGACAAATTGATTCAACTGTCAATTTGTCGTATGCGACAAATTGGTTCAACTGTCAATTTGTCGTAATTTGTCGTATGCGACAAATTGATTCAACTGCCAAATTGTCGTATGCGACAAATTGGTTTAACTGTCAATTTGTCGTATGCGACAAATTGATTCAACTGTCAATTTGCCGTTTGCGACAAATTGGTACTACTGTCAATTTGTCGTATGCGACAAATTGGTTCAACTGTCAATTTGTCGTAAGCGACAAATTGGTACTACTGTCAATTTGTCGTATGCGACAAATTGGTTCAACTGTCAATTTGTCGTATGCGACAAATTGGTTCAACTGTCAATTTGTCGTAATTTGTCGTATGCGACAAATTGATTCAACTGCCAATTTGTCGTATGCGACAAATTGGTTCAACTGTCAAATTGTCGTATGCGACAAAATGGTAGTACTGTCAATTTGTCGTTTGCGACCAATTGGTACTACTGTCAATTTGTCGTATGCGACAAATTGGTTCAACTGTCAATTTGTCGTATGCGACAAATTGGTTCAACTGTCAATTTGTCGTATGCGACAAATTGATTCAGCTGTCAATTTATCGTATGCAACAAATTGATTCAACTGTCAATTTGTCGCATGCGACAAATTGGTTCAACTGTCAATTTGTCGTATGCGACAAATTGATTCACCTGTCAATTTGTCGTATGCGACAAATTGGTACTACTGTCAATTTGTCGTTTGCGACAAATTGATTCACCTGTCAATTTGTCGTATGCGACAAATTGGTACTACTGTCAATTTGTCGTGTGCGACAAATTGGTTCAACTGTCAATTTGTCGTATGCGACAAATTGGTAGTACTGTCAATTTGTCGTATGCGACAAATTGATTCACCTGTCAATTTGTCGTATGCGACAAATTGGTACTACAGTCAATTTGTCGTATGCGACAAATTGGTTCAACTGTCAATTTGTCGTATGCGACAAATTGATTCAACTGTCAATTTGTCGTATGCGACAAATTGGTTCAACTGTCAATTTGTCATAATTTGTCGTATGCGACAAATTGATTCAACTGCCAATTTGTCGTATGCGACAAATTGGTTTAACTGTCAATTTGTCGTATGCGACAAATTGATTCAACTGTCAATTTGCCGTTTGCGACAAATTGGTACTACTGTCAATTTGTCGTATGCGACAATATGGTTCAACTGTCAATTTGTCGTATGCGACAATTTGGATCAACTCTCAATTTGTCGTATGCGACAAACTGGTACTACTGTCAATTTGTCGTATGCGACAAATAGGTTCAACTGTCAATTTGTCGTATGCGACAAATTGGTTCAACTGTCAATTTGTCGTATGCGACAAATTGGTTCAACTGTCAATTTTTCGTATGCGACAAATTGGTAGTACTGTCAATTTGTCGTATGCGACAAATTGATTCAACTGTCAATTTGCCGTTTGCGACAAATTGGTACTACTGTCAATTTGTCGTATGCGACAAATTGGTTCAACTGTCAATTTGTCGTAATTTGTCGTATGCGACAAATTGATTCAACTGCCAATTTGTCGTACGCGACAAATTGGTTCAACTGTCAATTTGTCGTATGCGACAAATTGGTAGTACTGTCAATTTGTCGTTTGCGACAAATTGGTACTACTGTCAATTTGTCGTATGCGACAAATTGGTTCAACTGTCAATTTGTCGTATGCGACAAATTGATTCAACTGTCAATTTGTCGTATGCGACAAATTGGTTCAACTGTCAATTTGTCGTTTGCGACAAATTGGTACTACTGTCAATTTGTCGTATGCGACAAATTGGTTCAACTGTCAATTTGTCGTATGCGACAAATTGATTCAACTGTCAAGTTATCGTATGCGACAATTTGATTCAACTGTCAATTTGTCGCATGCGACAAATTGGTTCAACTGTCAATTTGTCGTATGCGACAAATTGATTCACCTGTCAATTTGTCGTATGCGACAAATTGGTTCAACTGTCAATTTGTCGTATGCGACAAATTGGTAGTACTGTCAATTTGTCGTATGCGACAAATTGGTTCAACTGTCAATTTTTCGTTTGCGACAAATTGGTACTACTGTCAATTTGTCGTATGCGACAAATTGGTTCAACTGTCAATTTGTCGTATGCGACAAATTGATTCAACTGTCAAGTTATCGTATGCGACAAATTGATTCAACTGTCAATTTGTCGCATGCGACAAATTGATTCAACTGTCAAGTTATCGTATGCGACAAATTGGTTCAACTGTCAATTTGTCGTATGCGACAATTTGGTTCAACTCTCAATTTGTCGTATGCGACAAATTGGTACTACTGTCAATTTGTCGTATGCGACAAATTGGTTCAACTGTCAATTTGTCGTATGCGACAAATTGGTTCAACTGTCAATTTGTCGTATGCGACAATTTGGTTCAACTCTCAATTTGTCGTATGCGACAAATTGGTACTACTGTCAATTTGTCGTATGCGACAAATTGGTTCAACTGTCAATTTGTCGTATGCGACAATATGGTTCAACTGTCAATTTGTCGTATGCGACAATTTGGATCAACTCTCAATTTGTCGTATGCGACAAACTGGTACTACTGTCAATTTGTCGTATGCGACAAATTGGTTCAACTGTCAATTTGTCGTATGCGACAAATTGGTTCAACTGTCAATTTGTCGTATGCGACAAATTGGTTCAACTGTCAATTTGTCGTATGCGACAAATTGGTAGTACTGTCAATTTGTCGTATGCGACAAATTGATTCAACTGTCAATTTGCCGTTTGCGACAAATTGGTACTACTGTCAATTTGTCGTATGCGACAAGTTGGTTCAACTGTCAATTTGTCGTATGCGACAAATTGATTCAACTGTCAATTTGCCGTTTGCGACAAATTGGTACTACTGTCAATTTGTCGTATGCGACAAATTGGTTCAACTGTCAATTTGTCGTATGCGACAAATTGGTACTACTGTCAATTTGTCGTATGCGACAAATTGGTTCAACTGTCAATTTGTCGTAATTTGTCGTATGCGACAAATTGATTCAACTGCCAATTTGTCGTATGCGACAAATTGGTTCAACTGTCAATTTGTCGTATGCGACAAATTGGTAGTACTGTCAATTTGTCGTATGCGACAAATTGGTTCAACTGTCAATTTGTCGTATGCGACAAATTGGTTCAACTGTCAATTTGTCGTATGCGACAACTTGGATCAACTCTCAATTTGTCGTATGCGACAAATTGATACTACTGTCAATTTGTCGTATGCGATAAATTGGTTCAACTGTCAATTTGTCGTATGCGACAAATTGGTTCAACTGTCAATTTGTCGTATGCGACAAATTGGTTCAACTGTCAATTTGTCGTATGCGACAAATTGGTAGTACTGTCAATTTGTCGTATGCGACAAATTGATTCAACTGTCAATTTGCCGTTTGCGACAAATTGGTACTACTGTCAATTTGTCGTATGCGACAAATTGGTTCAACTGTCAATTTGTCGTATGCGACAAATTGGTACTACTGTCAATTTGTCGTATGCGACAAATTGGTTCAACTGTCAATTTGTCGTATGCGACAAATTGGTTCAACTGTCAATTTGTCGTAATTTGTCGTATGCGACAAATTGATTCAACTGTCAATTTGTCGTATGCGACAAATTGGTTCAACTGTCAATTTGTCGTTTGCGACAAATTGGTACTACATTCAATTTGTCGTATGCGACAAATTGGTTCAACTGTCAATTTGTCGTATGCGACAAATTGATTCAACTGTCAAGTTATCGTATGCGACAAATTGATTCAACTGTCAGTTTGTCGCATGCGACAAATTGATTCAACTGTCAAGTTATCGTATGCGACAAATTGGTTCAACTGTCAATTTGTCGTATGCGACAATTTGGTTCAACTCTCAATTTGTCGTATGCGACAAATTGGTACTACTGTCAATTTGTCGTATGCGACAAATTGGTTCAACTGTCAATTTGTCGTATGCGACAATATGGTTCAACTGTCAATTTGTCGTATGCGACAATTTGGATCAACTCTCAATTTGTCGTATGCGACAAACTGGTACTACTGTCAATTTGTCGTATGCGACAAATAGGTTCAACTGTCAATTTGTCGTATGCGACAAATTGGTTCAACTGTCAATTTGTCGTATGCGACAAATTGGTTCAACTGTCAATTTTTCGTATGCGACAAATTGGTAGTACTGTCAATTTGTCGTATGCGACAAATTGATTCAACTGTCAATTTGCCGTTTGCGACAAATTGGTACTACTGTCAATTTGTCGTATGCGACAAATTGGTTCAACTGTCAATTTGTCGTAATTTGTCGTATGCGACAAATTGATTCAACTGCCAATTTGTCGTACGCGACAAATTGGTTCAACTGTCAATTTGTCGTTTGCGACAAATTGGTACTACTGTCAATTTGTCGTATGCGACAAATTGGTTCAACTGTCAATTTGTCGTATGCGACAAATTGATTCAACTGTCAAGTTATCGTATGCGACAAATTGATTCAACTGTCAATTTGTCGCATGCGACAAATTGGTTCAACTGTCAATTTGTCGTATGCGACAAATTGATTCACCTGTCAATTTGTCGTATGCGACAAATTGGTAGTACTGTCAATTTGTCGTATGCGACAAATTGATTCAACTGTCAATTTGCCGTTTGCGACAAATTGGTACTACTGTCAATTTGTCGTATGCGACAATTTGGTTCAACTGTCAATTTGTCGTATGCGACAAATTGGTACTACTGTCAATTTGTCGTATGCGACAAATTGGTTCAACTGTCAATTTGTCGTATGCGACAAATTGGTTCAACTGTCAATTTGTCGTAATTTGTCGTATGCGACAAATTGATTCAACTGCCAATTTGTCGTATGCGACAAATTGGTTCAACTGTCAATTTGTCGTATGCGACAAATTGGTAGTACTGTCAATTTGTCGTTTGCGACAAATTGGTACTACTGTCAATTTGTCGTATGCGACAAATTGGTTCAACTGTCAAGTTATCGTATGCGACAAATTGATTCAACTGTCAATTTGTCGCATGCGACAAGTTGGTTCAACTGTCAATTTGTCGTATGCGACAAATTGATTCACCTGTCAATTTGTCGTATGCGACAAATTGGTAGTACTGTCAATTTGTCGTATGCGACAAATTGATTCAACTGTCAATTTGCCGTTTGCGACAAATTGATTCACCTGTCAATTTGTCGTATGCGACAAATTGGTAGTACTGTCAATTTGTCGTATGCGACAAATTGATTCAACTGTCAATTTGCCGTTTGCGACAAATTGGTACTACTGTCAATTTGTCGTATGCGACAAATTGGTACTACTGTCAATTTGTCGTATGCGACAAAGTGGTTCAACTGTCAAGTTATCGTATGCGACAAATTGATTCAACTGTCAATTTGTCGCATGCGACAAGTTGGTTCAACTGTCAATTTGTCGTATGCGACAAATTGATTCACCTGTCAATTTGTCGTATGCGACAAATTGATTCAACTGTCAATTTGTCGTATGCGACAAATTGGTTCAACTGTCAATTTGTCGTATGCGACAATTTGGTTCAACTCTCAATTTGTCGTATGCGACAAATTGGTACTACTGTCAATTTGTCGTATGCGACAAATTGGTTCAACTGTCAATTTGTCGTATGCGACAAATTGGTTCAACTGTCAATTTGTCGAATGCGACAATTTGGATCAACTCTCAATTTGTCGTATGCGACAAATTGGTACTACTGTCAATTTGTCGTATGCGACAAATTGGTTCAACTGTCAATTTGTCGTATGCGACAAATTGGTTCAACTGTCAATTTGTCGTATGCGACAAATTGATTCACCTGTCAATTTGTCGTATGCGACAAATTGATTCAACTGTCAATTTGTCGTATGCGACAAATTGGTTCAACTGTCAATTTGTCGTATGCAACAATTTGGTTCAACTCTCAATTTGTCGTATGCGACAAATTGGTACTACTGTCAATTTGTCGTATGCGACAAATTGGTTCAACTGTCAATTTGTCGTATGCGACAAATTGGTTCAACTGTCAATTTGTCGAATGCGACAATTTGGATCAACTCTCAATTTGTCGTATGCGACAAATTGGTACTACTGTCAATTTGTCGTATGCGACAAATTGGTTCAACTGTCAATTTGTCGTATGCGACAAATTGGTTCAACTGTCAATTTGTCGTATGCGACAAATTGATTCACCTGTCAATTTGTCGTATGCGACAAATTGATTCAACTGTCAATTTGTCGTATGCGACAAATTGGTTCAACTGTCAATTTGTCGTATGCAACAATTTGGTTCAACTCTCAATTTGTCGTATGCGACAAATTGGTACTACTGTCAATTTGTCGTATGCGACAAATTGGTTCAACTGTCAATTTGTCGTATGCGACAAATTGGTTCAACTGTCAATTTGTCGTATGCGACAAATTGATTCAACTGTCAATTTGTCGTATGCGACAAATTGGTTCAACTGTCAATTTGTCGTTTGCGACAAATTGGTACTACTGTCAATTTGTCGTATGCGACAAATTGGTTCAACTGTCAATTTGTCGTATGCGACAAATTGATTCAACTGTCAAGTTATCGTATGCGACAAATTGATTCAACTGTCAATTTGTCGTATGCGACAAATTGGTTCAACTGTCAATTTGTCGTTTGCGACAAATTGGTACTACTGTCAATTTGTCGTATGCGACAAATTGGTTCAACTGTCAATTTGTCGTATGCGACAAATTGATTCAACTGTCAAGTTATCGTATGCGACAAATTGATTCAACTGTCAATTTGTCGCATGCGACAAATTGGTTCAACTGTCAATTTGTCGTATGCGACAAATTGATTCACCTGTCAATTTGTCGTATGCGACAAATTGGTAGTACTGTCAATTTGTCGTATGCGACAAATTGATTCAACTGTCAATTTGCCGTTTGCGACAAATTGGTACTACTGTCAATTTGTCGTATGCGACAATTTGGTTCAACTGTCAATTTGTCGTATGCGACAAATTGGTACTACTGTCAATTTGTCGTATGCGACAAATTGGTTCAACTGTCAATTTGTCGTATGCGACAAATTGGTTCAACTGTCAATTTGTCGTAATTTGTCGTATGCGACAAATTGATTCAACTGCCAATTTGTCGTATGCGACAAATTGGTTCAACTGTCAATTTGTCGTATGCGACAAATTGGTAGTACTGTCAATTTGTCGTTTGCGACAAATTGGTACTACTGTCAATTTGTCGTATGCGACAAATTGGTTCAACTGTCAAGTTATCGTATGCGACAAATTGATTCAACTGTCAATTTGTCGCATGCGACAAGTTGGTTCAACTGTCAATTTGTCGTATGCGACAAATTGATTCACCTGTCAATTTGTCGTATGCGACAAATTGGTACTACTGTCAATTTGTCGTATGCGACAAATTGGATCAACTCTCAATTTGTCGTATGCGACAAATTGGTACTACTGTCAATTTGTCGTATGCGACAAATTGGTTCAACTGTCAATTTGTCGTATGCGACAAATTGGTAGTACTGTCAATTTGTCGTATGCGACAAATTGATTCAACTGTCAATTTGCCGTTTGCGACAAATTGATTCACCTGTCAATTTGTCGTATGCGACAAATTGGTACTACTGTTAATTTGTCGTATGCGACAAAGTGGTTCAACTGTCAAGTTATCGTATGCGACAAATTGATTCAACTGTCAATTTGTCGCATGCGACAAGTTGGTTCAACTGTCAATTTGTCGTATGCGACAAATTGATTCACCTGTCAATTTGTCGTATGCGACAAATTGATTCAACTGTCAATTTGTCGTATGCGACAAATTGGTTCAACTGTCAATTTGTCGTATGCGACAAATTGGTTCAACTGTCAATTTGTCGTATGCGACAAATTGGTTCAACTGTCAATTTGTCGTATGCGACAAATTGATTCACCTGTCAATTTGTCGTATGCGACAAATTGATTCAACTGTCAATTTGTCGTATGCGACAAATTGGTTCAACTGTCAATTTGTCGTATGCAACAATTTGGTTCAACTCTCAATTTGTCGTATGCGACAAATTGGTACTACTGTCAATTTGTCGTATGCGACAAATTGGTTCAACTGTCAATTTGTCGTATGCGACAAATTGGTTCAACTGTCAATTTGTCGAATGCGACAATTTGGATCAACTCTCAATTTGTCGTATGCGACAAATTGGTACTACTGTCAATTTGTCGTATGCGACAAATTGGTTCAACTGTCAATTTGTCGTATGCGACAAATTGGTTCAACTGTCAATTTGTCGTATGCGACAAATTGATTCAACTGTCAATTTGTCGTATGCGACAAATTGGTTCAACTGTCAATTTGTCGTTTGCGACAAATTGGTACTACTGTCAATTTGTCGTATGCGACAAATTGGTTCAACTGTCAATTTGTCGTATGCGACAAATTGATTCAACTGTCAAGTTATCGTATGCGACAAATTGATTCAACTGTCAATTTGTCGCATGCGACAAATTGGTTCAACTGTCAATTTGTCGTATGCGACAAATTGATTCACCTGTCAATTTGTCGTATGCGACAAATTGGTAGTACTGTCAATTTGTCGTATGCGACAAATTGATTCAACTGTCAATTTGCCGTTTGCGACAAATTGGTACTACTGTCAATTTGTCGTATGCGACAATTTGGTTCAACTGTCAATTTGTCGTATGCGACAAATTGGTACTACTGTCAATTTGTCGTATGCGACAAATTGGTTCAACTGTCAATTTGTCGTATGCGACAAATTGGTTCAACTGTCAATTTGTCGTAATTTGTCGTATGCGACAAATTGATTCAACTGCCAATTTGTCGTATGCGACAAATTGGTTCAACTGTCAATTTGTCGTATGCGACAAATTGGTAGTACTGTCAATTTGTCGTTTGCGACAAATTGGTACTACTGTCAATTTGTCGTATGCGACAAATTGGTTCAACTGTCAAGTTATCGTATGCGACAAATTGATTCAACTGTCAATTTGTCGCATGCGACAAGTTGGTTCAACTGTCAATTTGTCGTATGCGACAAATTGATTCACCTGTCAATTTGTCGTATGCGACAAATTGGTACTACTGTCAATTTGTCGTATGCGACAAATTGGATCAACTCTCAATTTGTCGTATGCGACAAATTGGTACTACTGTCAATTTGTCGTATGCGACAAATTGGTTCAACTGTCAATTTGTCGTATGCGACAAATTGGTAGTACTGTCAATTTGTCGTATGCGACAAATTGATTCAACTGTCAATTTGCCGTTTGCGACAAATTGGTACTACTGTCAATTTGTCGTATGTGACAAATTGGTACTACTGTCAATTTGTCGTATGCGACAAAGTGGTTCAACTGTCAAGTTATCGTATGCGACAAATTGATTCAACTGTCAATTTGTCGCATGCGACAAATTGATTCACCTGTCAATTTGTCGTATGCGACAAATTGATTCAACTGTCAATTTGTCGTATGCGACAAATTGGTTCAACTGTCAATTTGTCGTATGCGACAATTTGGTTCAACTCTCAATTTGTCGTATGCGACAAATTGGTACTACTGTCAATTTGTCGTATGCGACAAATTGGTACTACTGTCAATTTGTCGTATGCGACAAATTGGTTCAACTGTCAATTTGTCGTATGCGACAAATTGATTCACCTGTCAATTTGTCGCATGCGACAAATTGGTTCAACTGTCAATTTGTCGTATGCGACAAATTGATTCACCTGTCAATTTGTCGTATGCGACAAATTGATTCAACTGTCAATTTGTCGTATGCGACAAATTGGTTCAACTGTCAATTTGTCGTATGCGACAAATTGGTTCAACTGTCAATTTGTCGTATGCGACAAATTGGTTCAACTGTCAATTTGTCGTATGCGACAAATTGATTCACCTGTCAATTTGTCGTATGCGACAAATTGATTCAACTGTCAATTTGTCGTATGCGACAAATTGGTTCAACTGTCAATTTGTCGTATGCAACAATTTGGTTCAACTCTCAATTTGTCGTATGCGACAAATTGGTACTACTGTCAATTTGTCGTATGCGACAAATTGGTTCAACTGTCAATTTGTCGTATGCGACAAATTGGTTCAACTGTCAATTTGTCGAATGCGACAATTTGGATCAACTCTCAATTTGTCGTATGCGACAAATTGGTACTACTGTCAATTTGTCGTATGCGACAAATTGGTTCAACTGTCAATTTGTCGTATGCGACAAATTGGTTCAACTGTCAATTTGTCGTATGCGACAATTTGGTTCAACTCTCAATTTGTCGTATGCGACAAATTGGTACTACTGTCAATTTGTCGTATGCGACAAATTGGTACTACTGTCAATTTGTCGTATGCGACAAATTGGTTCAACTGTCAATTTGTCGTATGCGACAAATTGGTTCAACTGTCAATTTGTCGTATGCGACAAATTGGTTCAACTGTCAATTTGTCGTATGCGACAAATTGATTCACCTGTCAATTTGTCGTATGCGACAAATTGATTCAACTGTCAATTTGTCGTATGCGACAAATTGGTTCAACTGTCAATTTGTCGTATGCAACAATTTGGTTCAACTCTCAATTTGTCGTATGCGACAAATTGGTACTACTGTCAATTTGTCGTATGCGACAAATTGGTTCAACTGTCAATTTGTCGTATGCGACAAATTGGTTCAACTGTCAATTTGTCGAATGCGACAATTTGGATCAACTCTCAATTTGTCGTATGCGACAAATTGGTACTACTGTCAATTTGTCGTATGCGACAAATTGGTTCAACTGTCAATTTGTCGTATGCGACAAATTGGTTCAACTGTCAATTTGTCGTATGCGACAAATTGATTCAACTGTCAATTTGTCGTATGCGACAAATTGGTTCAACTGTCAATTTGTCGTTTGCGACAAATTGGTACTACTGTCAATTTGTCGTATGCGACAAATTGGTTCAACTGTCAATTTGTCGTATGCGACAAATTGATTCAACTGTCAAGTTATCGTATGCGACAAATTGATTCAACTGTCAATTTGTCGCATGCGACAAATTGGTTCAACTGTCAATTTGTCGTATGCGACAAATTGATTCACCTGTCAATTTGTCGTATGCGACAAATTGGTAGTACTGTCAATTTGTCGTATGCGACAAATTGATTCAACTGTCAATTTGCCGTTTGCGACAAATTGGTACTACTGTCAATTTGTCGTATGCGACAATTTGGTTCAACTGTCAATTTGTCGTATGCGACAAATTGGTACTACTGTCAATTTGTCGTATGCGACAAATTGGTTCAACTGTCAATTTGTCGTATGCGACAAATTGGTTCAACTGTCAATTTGTCGTAATTTGTCGTATGCGACAAATTGATTCAACTGCCAATTTGTCGTATGCGACAAATTGGTTCAACTGTCAATTTGTCGTATGCGACAAATTGGTAGTACTGTCAATTTGTCGTTTGCGACAAATTGGTACTACTGTCAATTTGTCGTATGCGACAAATTGGTTCAACTGTCAAGTTATCGTATGCGACAAATTGATTCAACTGTCAATTTGTCGCATGCGACAAGTTGGTTCAACTGTCAATTTGTCGTATGCGACAAATTGATTCACCTGTCAATTTGTCGTATGCGACAAATTGGTACTACTGTCAATTTGTCGTATGCGACAAATTGGATCAACTCTCAATTTGTCGTATGCGACAAATTGGTACTACTGTCAATTTGTCGTATGCGACAAATTGGTTCAACTGTCAATTTGTCGTATGCGACAAATTGGTAGTACTGTCAATTTGTCGTATGCGACAAATTGATTCAACTGTCAATTTGCCGTTTGCGACAAATTGGTACTACTGTCAATTTGTCGTATGTGACAAATTGGTACTACTGTCAATTTGTCGTATGCGACAAAGTGGTTCAACTGTCAAGTTATCGTATGCGACAAATTGATTCAACTGTCAATTTGTCGCATGCGACAAATTGATTCACCTGTCAATTTGTCGTATGCGACAAATTGATTCAACTGTCAATTTGTCGTATGCGACAAATTGGTTCAACTGTCAATTTGTCGTATGCGACAATTTGGTTCAACTCTCAATTTGTCGTATGCGACAAATTGGTACTACTGTCAATTTGTCGTATGCGACAAATTGGTACTACTGTCAATTTGTCGTATGCGACAAATTGGTTCAACTGTCAATTTGTCGTATGCGACAAATTGGTTCAACTGTCAATTTGTCGAATGGGACAATTTGGATCAACTCTCAATTTGTCGTATGCGACAAATTGGTACTACTGTCAATTTGTCGTATGCGACAAATTGGTTCAACTGTCAATTTGTCGTATGCGACAAATTGGTTCAACTGTCAATTTGTCGTATGCGACAAATTGATTCACCTGTCAATTTGTCGTATGCGACAAATTGATTCAACTGTCAATTTGTCGTATGCGACAAATTGGTTCAACTGTCAATTTGTCGTAATTTGTCGTATGCGACAAATTGATTCAACTGCCAATTTGTCGTATGCGACAAATTGGTTCAACTGTCAATTTGTCGTATGCGACAAATTGGTAGTACTGTCAATTTGTCGTTTGCGACAAATTGGTACTACTGTCAATTTGTCGTATGCGACAAATTGGTTCAACTGTCAAATTATCGTATGCGACAAATTGATTCAACTGTCAATTTGTCGCATGCGACAAGTTGGTTCAACTGTCAATTTGTCGTATGCGACAAATTGATTCACCTGTCAATTTGTCGTATGCGACAAATTGGTACTACTGTCAATTTGTCGTATGCGACAAATTGGATCAACTCTCAATTTGTCGTATGCGACAAATTGGTACTACTGTCAATTTGTCGTATGCGACAAATTGGTTCAACTGTCAATTTGTCGTATGCGACAAATTGGTAGTACTGTCAATTTGTCGTATGCGACAAATTGATTCAACTGTCAATTTGCCGTTTGCGACAAATTGATTCACCTGTCAATTTGTCGTATGCGACAAATTGGTAGTACTGTCAATTTGTCGTATGCGACAAATTGATTCAACTGTCAATTTGCCGTTTGCGACAAATTGGTACTACTGTCAATTTGTCGTATGCGACAAATTGGTACTACTGTCAATTTGTCGTATGCGACAAAGTGGTTCAACTGTCAAGTTATCGTATGCGACAAATTGATTCAACTGTCAATTTGTCGCATGCGACAAGTTGGTTCAACTGTCAATTTGTCGTATGCGACAAATTGATTCACCTGTCAATTTGTCGTATGCGACAAATTGATTCAACTGTCAATTTGTCGTATGCGACAAATTGGTTCAACTGTCAATTTGTCGTATGCGACAATTTGGTTCAACTCTCAATTTGTCGTATGCGACAAATTGGTACTACTGTCAATTTGTCGTATGCGACAAATTGGTTCAACTGTCAATTTGTCGAATGCGACAATTTGGATCAACTCTCAATTTGTCGTATGCGACAAATTGGTACTACTGTCAATTTGTCGTATGCGACAAATTGGTTCAACTGTCAATTTGTCGTATGCGACAAATTGGTTCAACTGTCAATTTGTCGTATGCGACAAATTGATTCACCTGTCAATTTGTCGTATGCGACAAATTGATTCAACTGTCAATTTGTCGTATGCGACAAATTGGTTCAACTGTCAATTTGTCGTATGCAACAATTTGGTTCAACTCTCAATTTGTCGTATGCGACAAATTGGTACTACTGTCAATTTGTCGTATGCGACAAATTGGTTCAACTGTCAATTTGTCGTATGCGACAAATTGGTTCAACTGTCAATTTGTCGAATGCGACAATTTGGATCAACTCTCAATTTGTCGTATGCGACAAATTGGTACTACTGTCAATTTGTCGTATGCGACAAATTGGTTCAACTGTCAATTTGTCGTATGCGACAAATTGGTTCAACTGTCAATTTGTCGTATGCGACAAATTGATTCAACTGTCAATTTGTCGTATGCGACAAATTGGTTCAACTGTCAATTTGTCGTTTGCGACAAATTGGTACTACTGTCAATTTGTCGTATGCGACAAATTGGTTCAACTGTCAATTTGTCGTATGCGACAAATTGATTCAACTGTCAAGTTATCGTATGCGACAAATTGATTCAACTGTCAATTTGTCGCATGCGACAAATTGGTTCAACTGTCAATTTGTCGTATGCGACAAATTGATTCACCTGTCAATTTGTCGTATGCGACAAATTGGTAGTACTGTCAATTTGTCGTATGCGACAAATTGATTCAACTGTCAATTTGCCGTTTGCGACAAATTGGTACTACTGTCAATTTGTCGTATGCGACAATTTGGTTCAACTGTCAATTTGTCGTATGCGACAAATTGGTACTACTGTCAATTTGTCGTATGCGACAAATTGGTTCAACTGTCAATTTGTCGTATGCGACAAATTGGTTCAACTGTCAATTTGTCGTAATTTGTCGTATGCGACAAATTGATTCAACTGCCAATTTGTCGTATGCGACAAATTGGTTCAACTGTCAATTTGTCGTATGCGACAAATTGGTAGTACTGTCAATTTGTCGTTTGCGACAAATTGGTACTACTGTCAATTTGTCGT
The DNA here is from genome assembly GCA_964057215.1 of Oscheius myriophilus. Classification (NCBI taxonomy): domain Eukaryota; kingdom Metazoa; phylum Nematoda; class Chromadorea; order Rhabditida; family Rhabditidae; genus Oscheius; species Oscheius myriophilus. The sequence goes on from OZ059904.1 coordinate 8,117,715, forward strand.
ATGCGACAAATTGGTTCAACTGTCAAGTTATCGTATGCGACAAATTGATTCAACTGTCAATTTGTCGCATGCGACAAGTTGGTTCAACTGTCAATTTGTCGTATGCGACAAATTGGTTCAACTGTCAATTTGTCGTATGCGACAAATTGGTAGTACTGTCAATTTGTCGTATGCGACAAATTGATTCAACTGTCAATTTGCCGTTTGCGACAAATTGGTACTACTGTCAATTTGTCGTATGCGACAAATTGGTTCAACTGTCAATTTGTCGTATGCGACAAATTGGTACTACTGTCAATTTGTCGTATGCGACAAATTGGTTCAACTGTCAATTTGTCGTAATTTGTCGTATGCGACAAATTGATTCAACTGTCAATTTGTCGTATGCGACAAATTGGTTCAACTGTCAATTTGTCGTTTGCAACAAATTGGTACTACTGTCAATTTGTCGTATGCGACAAATTGGTTCAACTGTCAATTTGTCGTATGCGACAAATTGATTCAACTGTCAAGTTATCGTATGCGACAAATTGATTCAACAGTCAATTTGTCGTATGCGACAATTTGGATCAACTCTCAATTTGTCGTATGCGACAAATTGATTCAACTGTCAATTTGTCGTATGCGACAATTTGGATCAACTCTCAATTTGTCGTATGCGACAATTTGGTACTACTGTCAATTTGTCGTATGCGACAAATTGGATCAACTCTCAATTTGTCGTATGCGACAAATTGGTACTACTGTCAATTTGTCGTATGCGACAAATTGGTTCAACTGTCAATTTGTCGTATGCGACAAATTGGTACTACTGTCAATTTGTCGTATGCGACAAATTGGTTCAACTGTCAATTTGTCGTATGCGACAAATTGGTTCAACTGTCAATTTGTCGTAATTTGTCGTATGCGACAAATTGATTCAACTGCCAATTTGTCGTATGCGACAAATTGGTTCAACTGTCAATTTGTCGTATGCGACAAATTGGTAGTACTGTCAATTTGTCGTTTGCGACAAATTGGTACTACTGTCAATTTGTCGTATGCGACAAATTGGTTCAACTGTCAAGTTATCGTATGCGACAAATTGATTCAACTGTCAATTTGTCGCATGCGACAAGTTGGTTCAACTGTCAATTTGTCGTATGCGACAAATTGGTTCAACTGTCAATTTGTCGTATGCGACAAATTGGTAGTACTGTCAATTTGTCGTATGCGACAAATTGATTCAACTGTCAATTTGCCGTTTGCGACAAATTGGTACTACTGTCAATTTGTCGTATGCGACAAATTGGTTCAACTGTCAATTTGTCGTATGCGACAAATTGGTACTACTGTCAATTTGTCGTATGCGACAAATTGGTTCAACTGTCAATTTGTCGTAATTTGTCGTATGCGACAAATTGATTCAACTGTCAATTTGTCGTATGCGACAAATTGGTTCAACTGTCAATTTGTCGTTTGCAACAAATTGGTACTACTGTCAATTTGTCGTATGCGACAAATTGGTTCAACTGTCAATTTGTCGTATGCGACAAATTGATTCAACTGTCAAGTTATCGTATGCGACAAATTGATTCAACTGTCAATTTGTCGTATGCGACAATTTGGATCAACTCTCAATTTGTCGTATGCGACAAATTGATTCAACTGTCAATTTGTCGTATGCGACAATTTGGATCAACTCTCAATTTGTCGTATGCGACAATTTGGTACTACTGTCAATTTGTCGTATGCGACAAATTGGATCAACTCTCAATTTGTCGTATGCGACAAATTGGTACTACTGTCAATTTGTCGTATGCGACAAATTGGTTCAACTGTCAATTTGTCGTATGCGACAAATTGGTAGTACTGTCAATTTGTCGTATGCGACAAATTGATTCAACTGTCAATTTGCCGTTTGCGACAAATTGGTACTACTGTCAATTTGTCGTATGCGACAAATTGGTTCAACTGTCAATTTGTCGTATGCGACAAATTGGTACTACTGTCAATTTGTCGTATGCGACAAATTGGTTCAACTGTCAATTTGTCGTATGCGACAAATTGGTTCAACTGTCAATTTGTCGTAATTTGTCGTATGCGACAAATTGATTCAACTGTCAATTTGTCGTATGCGACAATTTGGATCAACTCTCAATTTGTCGTATGCGACAATTTGGTACTACTGTCAATTTGTCGTATGCGACAAATTGGATCAACTCTCAATTTGTCGTATGCGACAAATTGGTACTACTGTCAATTTGTCGTATGCGACAAATTGGTTCAACTGTCAATTTGTCGTATGCGACAAATTGGTAGTACTGTCAATTTGTCGTATGCGACAAATTGATTCAACTGTCAATTTGCCGTTTGCGACAAATTGGTACTACTGTCAATTTGTCGTATGCGACAAATTGGTTCAACTGTCAATTTGTCGTATGCGACAAATTGGTACTACTGTCAATTTGTCGTATGCGACAAATTGGTTCAACTGTCAATTTGTCGTAATTTGTCGTATGCGACAAATTGATTCAACTGTCAATTTGTCGTATGCGACAAATTGGTTCAACTGTCAATTTGTCGTTTGCAACAAATTGGTACTACTGTCAATTTGTCGTATGCGACAAATTGGTTCAACTGTCAATTTGTCGTATGCGACAAATTGATTCAACTGTCAAGTTATCGTATGCGACAAATTGATTCAACTGTCAATTTGTCGTATGCGACAATTTGGATCAACTCTCAATTTGTCGTATGCGACAAATTGATTCAACTGTCAATTTGTCGTATGCGACAATTTGGATCAACTCTCAATTTGTCGTATGCGACAATTTGGTACTACTGTCAATTTGTCGTATGCGACAAATTGGATCAACTCTCAATTTGTCGTATGCGACAAATTGGTACTACTGTCAATTTGTCGTATGCGACAAATTGGTTCAACTGTCAATTTGTCGTATGCGACAAATTGGTAGTACTGTCAATTTGTCGTATGCGACAAATTGATTCAACTGTCAATTTGCCGTTTGCGACAAATTGGTACTACTGTCAATTTGTCGTATGCGACAAATTGGTTCAACTGTCAATTTGTCGTATGCGACAAATTGGTACTACTGTCAATTTGTCGTATGCGACAAATTGGTTCAACTGTCAATTTGTCGTATGCGACAAATTGGTTCAACTGTCAATTTGTCGTAATTTGTCGTATGCGACAAATTGATTCAACTGTCAATTTGTCGTATGCGACAATTTGGATCAACTCTCAATTTGTCGTATGCGACAATTTGGTACTACTGTCAATTTGTCGTATGCGACCAATTGGATCAACTCTCAATTTGTCGTATGCGACAAATTGGTACTACTGTCAATTTGTCGTATGCGACAAATTGGTTCAACTGTCAATTTGTCGTATGCGACAAATTGGTAGTACTGTCAATTTGTCGTATGCGACAAATTGATTCAACTGTCAATTTGCCGTTTGCGACAAATTGGTACTACTGTCAATTTGTCGTATGCGACAAATTGGTTCAACTGTCAATTTGTCGTATGCGACAAATTGGTACTACTGTCAATTTGTCGTATGCGACAAATTGGTTCAACTGTCAATTTGTCGTATGCGACAAATTGGTTCAACTGTCAATTTGTCGTAATTTGTCGTATGCGACAAATTGATTCAACTGCCAATTTGTCGTATGCGACAAATTGGTTCAACTGTCAATTTGTCGTATGCGACAAATTGGTAGTACTGTCAATTTGTCGTTTGCGACAAATTGGTACTACTGTCAATTTGTCGTATGCGACAAATTGGTTCAACTGTCAAGTTATCGTATGCGACAAATTGATTCAACTGTCAATTTGTCGCATGCGACAAATTGGTTCAACTGTCAATTTGTCGTATGCGACAATTTGGTTCAACTCTCAATTTGTCGTATGCGACAAATTGGTACTACTGTCAATTTGTCGTATGCGACAAATTGGTTCAACTGTCAATTTGTCGTATGCGACAAATTGGTTCAACTGTCAATTTGTCGAATGCGACAATTTGGATCAACTCTCAATTTGTCGTATGCGACAAATTGGTACTACTGTCAATTTGTCGTATGCGACAAATTGGTTCAACTGTCAATTTGTCGTATGCGACAAATTGATTCAACTGTCAATTTGTCGCATGCGACAAGTTGGTTCAACTGTCAATTTGTCGTATGCGACAAATTGATTCACCTGTCAATTTGTCGTATGCGACAAATTGATTCAACTGTCAATTTGTCGTATGCGACAAATTGGTTCAACTGTCAATTTGTCGTATGCGACAATTTGGTTCAACTCTCAATTTGTCGTATGCGACAAATTGGTACTACTGTCAATTTGTCGTATGCGACAAATTGGTTCAACTGTCAATTTGTCGAATGCGACAATTTGGATCAACTCTCAATTTGTCGTATGCGACAAATTGGTACTACTGTCAATTTGTCGTATGCGACAAATTGGTTCAACTGTCAATTTGTCGTATGCGACAAATTGGTTCAACTGTCAATTTGTCGTATGCGACAAATTGATTCACCTGTCAATTTGTCGTATGCGACAAATTGATTCAACTGTCAATTTGTCGTATGCGACAAATTGGTTCAACTGTCAATTTGTCGTATGCAACAATTTGGTTCAACTCTCAATTTGTCGTATGCGACAAATTGGTACTACTGTCAATTTGTCGTATGCGACAAATTGGTTCAACTGTCAATTTGTCGTATGCGACAAATTGGTTCAACTGTCAATTTGTCGAATGCGACAATTTGGATCAACTCTCAATTTGTCGTATGCGACAAATTGGTACTACTGTCAATTTGTCGTATGCGACAAATTGGTTCAACTGTCAATTTGTCGTATGCGACAAATTGGTTCAACTGTCAATTTGTCGTATGCGACAAATTGATTCAACTGTCAATTTGTCGTATGCGACAAATTGGTTCAACTGTCAATTTGTCGTTTGCGACAAATTGGTACTACTGTCAATTTGTCGTATGCGACAAATTGGTTCAACTGTCAATTTGTCGTATGCGACAAATTGATTCAACTGTCAAGTTATCGTATGCGACAAATTGATTCAACTGTCAATTTGTCGCATGCGACAAATTGGTTCAACTGTCAATTTGTCGTATGCGACAAATTGATTCACCTGTCAATTTGTCGTATGCGACAAATTGGTAGTACTGTCAATTTGTCGTATGCGACAAATTGATTCAACTGTCAATTTGTCGTATGCGACAATTTGGTTCAACTGTCAATTTGTCGTATGCGACAAATTGGTACTACTGTCAATTTGTCGTATGCGACAAATTGGTTCAACTGTCAATTTGTCGTATGCGACAAATTGGTTCAACTGTCAATTTGTCGTAATTTGTCGTATGCGACAAATTGATTCAACTGCCAATTTGTCGTATGCGACAAATTGGTTCAACTGTCAATTTGTCGTATGCGACAAATTGGTAGTACTGTCAATTTGTCGTTTGCGACAAATTGGTACTACTGTCAATTTGTCGTATGCGACAAATTGGTTCAACTGTCAAGTTATCGTATGCGACAAATTGATTCAACTGTCAATTTGTCGCATGCGACAAGTTGGTTCAACTGTCAATTTGTCGTATGCGACAAATTGGTTCAACTGTCAATTTGTCGTATGCGACAAATTGGTAGTACTGTCAATTTGTCGTATGCGACAAATTGATTCAACTGTCAATTTGCCGTTTGCGACAAATTGGTACTACTGTCAATTTGTCGTATGCGACAAATTGGTTCAACTGTCAATTTGTCGTATGCGACAAATTGGTACTACTGTCAATTTGTCGTATGCGACAAATTGGTTCAACTGTCAATTTGTCGTAATTTGTCGTATGCGACAAATTGATTCAACTGTCAATTTGTCGTATGCGACAAATTGGTTCAACTGTCAATTTGTCGTTTGCAACAAATTGGTACTACTGTCAATTTGTCGTATGCGACAAATTGGTTCAACTGTCAATTTGTCGTATGCGACAAATTGATTCAACTGTCAAGTTATCGTATGCGACAAATTGATTCAACTGTCAATTTGTCGTATGCGACAATTTGGATCAACTCTCAATTTGTCGTATGCGACAAATTGATTCAACTGTCAATTTGTCGTATGCGACAATTTGGATCAACTCTCAATTTGTCGTATGCGACAATTTGGTACTACTGTCAATTTGTCGTATGCGACAAATTGGATCAACTCTCAATTTGTCGTATGCGACAAATTGGTACTACTGTCAATTTGTCGTATGCGACAAATTGGTTCAACTGTCAATTTGTCGTATGCGACAAATTGGTAGTACTGTCAATTTGTCGTATGCGACAAATTGATTCAACTGTCAATTTGCCGTTTGCGACAAATTGGTACTACTGTCAATTTGTCGTATGCGACAAATTGGTTCAACTGTCAATTTGTCGTATGCGACAAATTGGTACTACTGTCAATTTGTCGTATGCGACAAATTGGTTCAACTGTCAATTTGTCGTATGCGACAAATTGATTCAACTGTCAATTTGCCGTTTGCGACAAATTGGTACTACTGTCAATTTGTCGTATGCGACAAATTGGTTCAACTGTCAATTTGTCGTATGCGACAAATTGGTACTACTGTCAATTTGTCGTATGCGACAAATTGGTTCAACTGTCAATTTGTCGTATGCGACAAATTGGTTCAACTGTCAATTTGTCGTAATTTGTCGTATGCGACAATTTGATTCAACTGCCAATTTGTCGTATGCGACAAATTGGTTCAACTGTCAATTTGTCGTATGCGACAAATTGGTAGTACTGTCAATTTGTCGTTTGCGACAAATTGGTACTACTGTCAATTTGTCGTATGCGACAAATTGGTTCAACTGTCAAGTTATCGTATGCGACAAATTGATTCAACTGTCAATTTGTCGCATGCGACAAATTGGTTCAACTGTCAATTTGTCGTATGCGACAATTTGGTTCAACTCTCAATTTGTCGTATGCGACAAATTGGTACTACTGTCAATTTGTCGTATGCGACAAATTGGTTCAACTGTCAATTTGTCGTATGCGACAAATTGGTTCAACTGTCAATTTGTCGAATGCGACAATTTGGATCAACTCTCAATTTGTCGTATGCGACAAATTGGTACTACTGTCAATTTGTCGTATGAGACAAATTGGTTCAACTGTCAATTTGTCGTATGCGACAAATTGGTTCAACTGTCAATTTGTCGTATGCGACAAATTGGTTCAACTGTCAATTTGTCGTATGCGACAAATTGGTTCAACTGTCAATTTGTCGTAATTTGTCGTATGCGACAAATTGATTCAACTGTCAATTTGTCGTATGCGACAAATTGGTTCAACTGTCAATTTGTCGTTTGCAACAATTTGGTTCAACTCTCAATTTGTCGTATGCGACAAATTGGTACTACTGTCAATTTGTCGTATGCGACAAATTAGTTCAACTGTCAATTTGTCGTATGCGACAAATTGGTTCAACTGTCAATTTGTCGAATGCGACAATTTGGATCAACTCTCAATTTGTCGTATGCGACAAATTGGTACTACTGTCAATTTGTCGTATGCGACAAATTGGTTCAACTGTCAATTTGTCGTATGCGACAAATTGGTTCAACTGTCAATTTGTCGTATGCGACAAATTGGTTCAACTGTCAATTTGTCGTATGCGACAAATTGGTTCAACTGTCAATTTTTCGTTTGCGACAAATTGGTACTACTGTCAATTTGTCGTATGCGACAAATTGGTTCAACTGTCAATTTGTCGTATGCGACAAATTGGTTCAACTGTCAATTTGTCGTATGCGACAAATTGGTAGTACTGTCAATTTGTCGTATGCGACAAATTGATTCAACTGTCAATTTGCCGTTTGCGACAAATTGGTACTACTGTCAATTTGTCGTATGCGACAAATTGGTTCAACTGTCAATTTGTCGTATGCGACAAATTGGTACTACTGTCAATTTGTCGTAAGCGACAAATTGGTTCAACTGTCAATTTGTCGTATGCGACAAATTGGTTCAACTGTCAATTTGTCGTAATTTGTCGTATGCGACAAATTGATTCAACTGTCAATTTGCCGTTTGCGACAAATTGGTACTACTGTCAATTTGTCGTATGCGACAAATTGGTTCAACTGTCAATTTGTCGTATGCGACAAATTGGTACTACTGTCAATTTGTCGTATGCGACAAATTGGTTCAACTGTCAATTTGTCGTATGCGACAAATTGGTTCAACTGTCAATTTGTCGTAATTTGTCGTATGCGACAAATTGATTCAACTGTCAATTTGTCGTATGCGACAAATTGGTTCAACTGTCAATTTGTCGTTTGCAACAAATTGGTACTACTGTCAATTTGTCGTATGCGACAAATTGGTTCAACTGTCAATTTGTCGTATGCGACAAATTGATTCAACTGTCAAGTTATCGTATGCGACAAATTGATTCAACTGTCAATTTGTCGTATGCGACAATTTGGATCAACTCTCAATTTGTCGTATGCGACAAATTGATTCAACTGTCAATTTGTCGTATGCGACAATTTGGGTCAACTCTCAATTTGTCGTATGCGACAATTTGGTACTACTGTCAATTTGTCGTATGCGACAAATTGGATCAACTCTCAATTTGTCGTATGCGACAAATTGGTACTACTGTCAATTTGTCGTATGCGACAAATTGGTTCAACTGTCAATTTGTCGTATGCGACAAATTGGTAGTACTGTCAATTTGTCGTATGCGACAAATTGATTCAACTGTCAATTTGCCGTTTGCGACAAATTGGTACTACTGTCAATTTGTCGTATGCGACAAATTGGTTCAACTGTCAATTTGTCGTAATTTGTCGTATGCGACAAATTGGTTCAACTGCCAATTTGTCGTATGCGACAAATTGGTTCAACTGTCAATTTGTCGTATGCGACAAATTGGTAGTACTGTCAATTTGTCGTTTGCGACAAATTGGTACTACTGTCAATTTGTCGTATGCGACAAATTGGTTCAACTGTCAAGTTATCGTATGCGACAAATTGATTCAACTGTCAATTTGTCGCATGCGACAAGTTGGTTCAACTGTCAATTTGTCGTATGCGACAAATTGATTCACCTGTCAATTTGTCGTATGCGACAAATTGATTCAACTGTCATTTTGTCGTATGCGACAAATTGGTTCAACTGTCAATTTGTCGTATGCGACAATTTGGTTCAACTCTCAATTTGTCGTATGCGACAAATTGGTACTACTGTCAATTTGTCGTATGCGACAAATTGGTTCAACTGTCAATTTGTCGTATGCGACAAATTGGTTCAACTGTCAATTTGTCGATGGCGACAATTTGGATCAACTCTCAATTTGTCGTATGCGACAAATTGGTACTACTGTCAATTTGTCGTATGCGACAAATTGGTTCAACTGTCAATTTGTCGTATGCGACAAATTGGTTCAACTGTCAATTTGTCGTATGCGACAAATTGGTTCAACTGTCAATTTGTCGTATGCGACAAATTGGTTCAACTGTCAATTTGTCGTATGCGACAAATTGGTTCAACTGTCAATTTGTCGTAATTTGTCGTATGCGACAAATTGATTCAACTGTCAATTTGTCGTATGCGACAAATTGGTTCAACTGTCAATTTGTCGTTTGCAACAAATTGGTACTACTGTCAATTTGTCGTATGCGACAAATTGGTTCAACTGTCAATTTGTCGTATGCGACAAATTGATTCAACTGTCAAGTTATCGTATGCGACAAATTGATTCAACTGTCAATTTGTCGTATGCGACAATTTGGATCAACTCTCAATTTGTCGTATGCGACAAATTGATTCAACTGTCAATTTGTCGTATGCGACAAATTGGTACTACTGTCAATTTGTCGTATGCTACAAATTGATTCAACTGCCAATTTGTCGTATGCGACAAATTGGTTCAACTGTCAATTTGTCGTATGCGACAAATTGGTAGTACTGTCAATTTGTCGTTTGCGACAAATTGGTACTACTGTCAATTTGTCGTATGCGACAAATTGGTTCAACTGTCAAGTTATCGTATGCGACAAATTGATTCAACTGTCAATTTGTCGCATGCGACAAGTTGGTTCAACTGTCAATTTGTCGTATGCGACAAATTGGTAGTACTGTCAATTTGTCGTATGCGACAAATTGATTCAACTGTCAATTTGTCGTATGCGACAAATTGGTTCAACTGTCAATTTGTCGTATGCGACAATTTGGTTCAACTCTCAATTTGTCGTATGCGACAAATTGGTACTACTGTCAATTTGTCGTATGCGACAAATTGGTTCAACTGTCAATTTGTCGTATGCGACAAATTGGTTCAACTGTCAATTTGTCGAATGCGACAATTTGGATCAACTCTCAATTTGTCGTATGCGACAAATTGGTACTACTGTCAATTTGTCGTATGCGACAAATTGGTTCAACTGTCAATTTGTCGTATGCGACAAATTGGTTCAACTGTCAATTTGTCGTATGCGACAAATTGATTCACCTGTCAATTTGTCGTATGCGACAAATTGATTCAACTGTCAATTTGTCGTATGCGACAAATTGGTTCAACTGTCAATTTGTCGTATGCGACAATTTGGTTCAACTCTCAATTTGTCGTATGCGACAAATTGGTACTACTGTCAATTTGTCGTATGCGACAAATTGGTTCAACTGTCAATTTGTCGTATGCGACAAATTGGTTCAACTGTCAATTTGTCGAATGCGACAATTTGGATCAACTCTCAATTTGTCGTATGCGACAAATTGGTACTACTGTCAATTTGTCGTATGCGACAAATTGGTTCAACTGTCAATTTGTCGTATGCGACAAATTGGTTCAACTGTCAATTTGTCGTATGCGACAAATTGGTTCAACTGTCAATTTGTCGTATGCGACAAATTGGTTCAACTGTCAATTTGTCGTTTGCGACAAATTGGTACTACTGTCAATTTGTCGTATGCGACAAATTGGTTCAACTGTCAATTTGTCGTATGCGACAAATTGGTTCAACTGTCAATTTGTCGTATGCGACAAATTGGTAGTACTGTCAATTTGTCGTATGCGACAAATTGATTCAACTGTCAATTTGCCGTTTGCGACAAATTGGTACTACTGTCAATTTGTCGTATGCGACAAATTGGTTCAACTGTCAATTTGTCGTATGCGACAAATTGGTTCAACTGTCAATTTGTCGTATGCGACAAATTGGTTCAACTGTCAATTTGTCGTATGCGACAAATTGGTTCAACTGTCAATTTGTCGTATGCGACAAATTGGTTCAACTGTCAATTTGTCGTATGCGACAAATTGGTTCAACTGTCAATTTGTCGTTTGCAACAAATTGGTACTACTGTCAATTTGTCGTATGCGACAAATTGGTTCAACTGTCAATTTGTCGTATGCGACAAATTGATTCAACTGTCAAGTTATCGTATGCGACAAATTGATTCAACTGTCAATTTGTCGTATGCGACAAATTGGATCAACTCTCAATTTGTCGTATGCGACAAATTGGTACTACTGTCAATTTGTCGTATGCGACAAATTGGTTCAACTGTCAATTTGTCGTATGCGACAAATTGGTAGTACTGTCAATTTGTCGTATGCGACAAATTGATTCAACTGTCAATTTGCCGTTTGCGACAAATTGATTCACCTGTCAATTTGTCGTATGCGACAAATTGGTAGTACTGTCAATTTGTCGTATGCGACAAATTGATTCAACTGTCAATTTGCCGTTTGCGACAAATTGGTACTACTGTCAATTTGTCGTATGCGACAAATTGGTTCAACTGTCAATTTGTCGTATGCGACAAATTGGTACTACTGTCAATTTGTCGTATGCGACAAATTGGTTCAACTGTCAATTTGTCGTATGCGACAAATTGGTTCAACTGTCAATTTGTCGTAATTTGTCGTATGCGACAAATTGATTCAACTGCCAATTTGTCGTATGCGACAAATTGGTTCAACTGTCAATTTGTCGTATGCGACAAATTGGTAGTACTGTCAATTTGTCGTTTGCGACAAATTGGTACTACTGTCAATTTGTCGTATGCGACAAATTGGTTCAACTGTCAAGTTATCGTATGCGACAAATTGATTCAACTGTCAATTTGTCGCATGCGACAAGTTGGTTCAACTGTCAATTTGTCGTATGCGACAAATTGATTCACCTGTCAATTTGTCGTATGCGACAAATTGATTCAACTGTCAATTTGTCGTATGCGACAAATTGGTTCAACTGTCAATTTGTCGTATGCGACAATTTGGTTCAACTCTCAATTTGTCGTATGCGACAAATTGGTACTACTGTCAATTTGTCGTATGCGACAAATTGGTTCAACTGTCAATTTGTCGTATGCGACAAATTGGTTCAACTGTCAATTTGTCGAATGCGACAATTTGGATCAACTCTCAATTTGTCGTATGCGACAAATTGGTACTACTGTCAATTTGTCGTATGCGACAAATTGGTTCAACTGTCAATTTGTCGTATGCGACAAATTGGTTCAACTGTCAATTTGTCGTATGCGACAAATTGATTCACCTGTCAATTTGTCGTATGCGACAAATTGATTCAACTGTCAATTTGTCGTATGCGACAAATTGGTTCAACTGTCAATTTGTCGTATGCGACAATTTGGTTCAACTCTCAATTTGTCGTATGCGACAAATTGGTACTACTGTCAATTTGTCGTATGCGACAAATTGGTTCAACTGTCAATTTGTCGTATGCGACAAATTGGTTCAACTGTCAATTTGTCGAATGCGACAATTTGGATCAACTCTCAATTTGTCGTATGCGACAAATTGGTACTACTGTCAATTTGTCGTATGCGACAAATTGGTTCAACTGTCAATTTGTCGTATGCGACAAATTGGTTCAACTGTCAATTTGTCGTATGCGACAAATTGGTTCAACTGTCAATTTGTCGTATGCGACAAATTGGTTCAACTGTCAATTTGTCGTTTGCGACAAATTGGTACTACTGTCAATTTGTCGTATGCGACAAATTGGTTCAACTGTCAATTTGTCGTATGCGACAAATTGGTTCAACTGTCAATTTGTCGTATGCGACAAATTGGTAGTACTGTCAATTTGTCGTATGCGACAAATTGATTCAACTGTCAATTTGCCGTTTGCGACAAATTGGTACTACTGTCAATTTGTCGTATGCGACAAATTGGTTCAACTGTCAATTTGTCGTATGCGACAAATTGGTTCAACTGTCAATTTGTCGTATGCGACAAATTGGTTCAACTGTCAATTTGTCGTATGCGACAAATTGGTTCAACTGTCAATTTGTCGTAATTTGTCGTATGCGACAAATTGATTCAACTGTCAATTTGTCGTATGCGACAAATTGGTTCAACTGTCAATTTGTCGTTTGCAACAAATTGGTACTACTGTCAATTTGTCGTATGCGACAAATTGGTTCAACTGTCAATTTGTCGTATGCGACAAATTGATTCAACTGTCAAGTTATCGTATGCGACAAATTGATTCAACTGTCAATTTGTCGTATGCGACAATTTGGATCAACTCTCAATTTGTCGTATGCGACAAATTGATTCAACTGTCAATTTGTCGTATGCGACAATTTGGATCAACTCTCAATTTGTCGTATGCGACAAATTGGTACTACTGTCAATTTGTCGTATGCGACAAATTGGATCAACTCTCAATTTGTCGTATGCGACAAATTGGTACTACTGTCAATTTGTCGTATGCGACAAATTGGTTCAACTGTCAATTTGTCGTATGCGACAAATTGGTAGTACTGTCAATTTGTCGTATGCGACAAATTGATTCAACTGTCAATTTGCCGTTTGCGACAAATTGATTCACCTGTCAATTTGTCGTATGCGACAAATTGGTAGTACTGTCAATTTGTCGTATGCGACAAATTGATTCAACTGTCAATTTGCCGTTTGCGACAAATTGGTACTACTGTCAATTTGTCGTATGCGACAAATTGGTTCAACTGTCAATTTGTCGTATGCGACAAATTGGTACTACTGTCAATTTGTCGTATGCGACAAATTGGTTCAACTGTCAATTTGTCGTAATTTGTCGTATGCGACAAATTGATTCAACTGCCAATTTGTCATATGCGACAAATTGGTTCAACTGTCAATTTGTCGTATGCGACAAATTGGTAGTACTGTCAATTTGTCGTTTGCGACAAATTGGTACTACTGTCAATTTGTCGTATGCGACAAATTGGTTCAACTGTCAAGTTATCGTATGCGACAAATTGATTCAACTGTCAATTTGTCGCATGCGACAAGTTGGTTCAACTGTCAATTTGTCGTATGCGACAAATTGATTCACCTGTCAATTTGTCGTATGCGACAAATTGATTCAACTGTCAATTTGTCGTATGCGACAAATTGGTTCAACTGTCAATTTGTCGTATGCGACAATTTGGTACTACTGTCAATTTGTCGTATGCGACAAATTGGTTCAACTGTCAATTTGTCGTATGCGACAAATTGGTACTACTGTCAATTTGTCGAATGCGACAATTTGGATCAACTCTCAATTTGTCGTATGCGACAAATTGGTACTACTGTCAATTTGTCGTATGCGACAAATTGGTTCAACTGTCAATTTGTCGTATGCGACAAATTGGTAGTACTGTCAATTTGTCGTATGCGACAAATTGATTCAACTGTCAATTTGCCGTTTGCGACAAATTGATTCACCTGTCAATTTGTCGTATGCGACAAATTGGTAGTACTGTCAATTTGTCGTATGCGACAAATTGATTCAACTGTCAATTTGCCGTTTGCGACAAATTGGTACTACTGTCAATTTGTCGTATGCGACAAATTGGTTCAACTGTCAATTTGTCGTATGCGACAAATTGGTACTACTGTCAATTTGTCGTATGCGACAAATTGGTTCAACTGTCAATTTGTCGTAATTTGTCGTATGCGACAAATTGATTCAACTGCCAATTTGTCATATGCGACAAATTGGTTCAACTGTCAATTTGTCGTATGCGACAAATTGGTAGTACTGTCAATTTGTCGTTTGCGACAAATTGGTACTACTGTCAATTTGTCGTATGCGACAAATTGGTTCAACTGTCAAGTTATCGTATGCGACAAATTGATTCAACTGTCAATTTGTCGCATGCGACAAGTTGGTTCAACTGTCAATTTGTCGTATGCGACAAATTGATTCACCTGTCAATTTGTCGTATGCGACAAATTGATTCAACTGTCAATTTGTCGTATGCGACAAATTGGTTCAACTGTCAATTTGTCGTATGCGACAATTTGGTACTACTGTCAATTTGTCGTATGCGACAAATTGGTTCAACTGTCAATTTGTCGTATGCAACAAATTGGTTCAACTGTCAATTTGTCGAATGCGACAATTTGGATCAACTCTCAATTTGTCGTATGCGACAAATTGGTACTACTGTCAACTTGTCGTATGCGACAAATTGGTTCAACTGTCAATTTGTCGTATGCGACAAATTGGTTCAACTGTCAATTTGTCGTATGCGACAAATTGGTTCAACTGTCAATTTGTCGTATGCGACAAATTGGTTCAACTGTCAATTTGTCGTAATTTGTCGTATGCGACAAATTGATTCAACTGTCAATTTGTCGTATGCGACAAATTGGTTCAACTGTCAATTTGTCGTTTGCAACAAATTGGTACTACTGTCAATTTGTCGTATGCGACAAATTGGTTCAACTGTCAATTTGTCGTATGCGACAAATTGATTCAACTGTCAAGTTATCGTATGCGACAAATTGATTCAACTGTCAATTTGTCGTATGCGACAATTTGGATCAACTCTCAATTTGTCGTATGCGACAAATTGATTCAACTGTCAATTTTTCGTATGCGACAATTTGGATCAACTCTCAATTTGTCGTATGCGACAAATTGGTACTACTGTCAATTTGTCGTATGCGACAAATTGGATCAACTCTCAATTTGTCGTATGCGACAAATTGGTACTACTGTCAATTTGTCGTATGCGACAAATTGGTTCAACTGTCAATTTGTCGTATGCGACAAATTGGTAGTACTGTCAATTTGTCGTATGCGACAAATTGATTCAACTGTCAATTTGCCGTTTGCGACAAATTGATTCACCTGTCAATTTGTCGTATGCGACAAATTGGTAGTACTGTCAATTTGTCGTATGCGACAAATTGATTCAACTGTCAATTTGCCGTTTGCGACAAATTGGTACTACTGTCAATTTGTCGTATGCGACAAATTGGTTCAACTGTCAATTTGTCGTATGCGACAAATTGGTACTACTGTCAATTTGTCGTATGCGACAAATTGGTTCAACTGTCAATTTGTCGTATGCGACAAATTGGTTCAACTGTCAATTTGTCGTATTTTGTCGTATGCGACAAATTGATTCAACTGCCAATTTGTCGTATGCGACAAATTGGTTCAACTGTCAATTTGTCGTATGCGACAAATTGGTAGTACTGTCAATTTGTCGTTTGCGACAAATTGGTACTACTGTCAATTTGTCGTATGCGACAAATTGGTTCAACTGTCAAGTTATCGTATGCGACAAATTGATTCAACTGTCAATTTGTCGCATGCGACAAGTTGGTTCAACTGTCAATTTGTCGTATGCGACAAATTGATTCACCTGTCAATTTGTCGTATGCGACAAATTGATTCAACTGTCAATTTGTCGTATGCGACAAATTGGTTCAACTGTCAATTTGTCGTATGCGACAATTTGGTTCAACTCTCAATTTGTCGTATGCGAAAAATTGGTACTACTGTCAATTTGTCGTATGCGACAAATTGGTTCAACTGTCAATTTGTCGTATGCGACAAATTGGTTCAACTGTCAATTTGTCGAATGCGACAATTTGGATCAACTCTCAATTTGTCGTATGCGACAAATTGGTACTACTGTCAATTTGTCGTATGCGACAAATTGGTTCAACTGTCAATTTGTCGTATGCGACAAATTGGTTCAACTGTCAATTTGTCGTATGCGACAAATTGATTCACCTGTCAATTTGTCGTATGCGACAAATTGATTCAACTGTCAATTTGTCGTATGCGACAAATTGGTTCAACTGTCAATTTGTCGTATGCGACAATTTGGTTCAACTCTCAATTTGTCGTATGCGACAAATTGGTACTACTGTCAATTTGTCGTATGCGACAAATTGGTTCAACTGTCAATTTGTCGTATGCGACAAATTGGTTCAACTGTCAATTTGTCGAATGCGACAATTTGGATCAACTCTCAATTTGTCGTATGCGACAAATTGGTACTACTGTCAATTTGTCGTATGCGACAAATTGGTTCAACTGTCAGTTTGTCGTATGCGACAAATTGGTTCAACTGTCAATTTGTCGTATGCGACAAATTGGTTCAACTGTCAATTTGTCGTATGCGACAAATTGGTTCAACTGTCAATTTGTCGTTTGCGACAAATTGGTACTACTGTCAATTTGTCGTATGCGACAAATTGGTTCAACTGTCAATTTGTCGTATGCGACAAATTGGTTCAACTGTCAATTTGTCGTATGCGACAAATTGGTAGTACTGTCAATTTGTCGTATGCGACAAATTGATTCAACTGTCAATTTGCCGTTTGCGACAATTTGGTACTACTGTCAATTTGTCGTATGCGACAAATTGGTTCAACTGTCAATTTGTCGTATGCGACAAATTGGTACTACTGTCAATTTGTCGTATGCGACAAATTGGTTCAACTGTCAATTTGTCGTATGCGACAAATTGGTTCAACTGTCAATTTGTCGTAATTTGTCGTATGCGACAAATTGATTCAACTGTCAATTTGTCGTATGCGACAAATTGGTTCAACTGTCAATTTGTCGTTTGCAACAAATTGGTACTACTGTCAATTTGTCGTATGCGACAAATTGGTTCAACTGTCAATTTGTCGTATGCGACAAATTGATTCAACTGTCAAGTTATCGTATGCGACAAATTGATTCAACTGTCATTTTGTCGTATGCGACAAATTGGTTCAACTGTCAATTTGTCGTATGCGACAAATTGGTAGTACTGTCAATTTGTCGTATGCGACAAATTGATTCAACTGTCAATTTGCCGTTTGCGACAATTTGGTACTACTGTCAATTTGTCGTATGCGACAAATTGGTTCAACTGTCAATTTGTCGTATGCGACAAATTGGTACTACTGTCAATTTGTCGTATGCGACAAATTGGTTCAACTGTCAATTTGTCGTATGCGACAAATTGGTTCAACTGTCAATTTGTCGTAATTTGTCGTATGCGACAAATTGATTCAACTGTCAATTTGTCGTATGCGACAAATTGGTTCAACTGTCAATTTGTCGTTTGCAACAAATTGGTACTACTGTCAATTTGTCGTATGCGACAAATTGGTTCAACTGTCAATTTGTCGTATGCGACAAATTGGTAGTACTGTCAATTTGTCGTATGCGACAAATTGATTCAACTGTCAATTTGCCGTTTGCGACAATTTGGTACTACTGTCAATTTGTCGTATGCGACAAATTGGTTCAACTGTCAATTTGTCGTATGCGACAAATTGGTACTACTGTCGATTTGTCGTATGCGACAAATTGGTTCAACTGTCAATTTGTCGTATGCGACAAATTGGTTCAACTGTCAATTTGTCGTAATTTGTCGTATGCGACAAATTGATTCAACTGTCAATTTGTCGTATGCGACAAATTGGTTCAACTGTCAATTTGTCGTTTGCAACAAATTGGTACTACTGTCAATTTGTCGTATGCGACAAATTGGTTCAACTGTCAATTTGTCGTATGCGACAAATTGATTCAACTGTCAAGTTATCGTATGCGACAAATTGGTTCAACTGTCAATTTGTCGTTTGCAACAAATTGGTACTACTGTCAATTTGTCGTATGCGACAAATTGGTTCAACTGTCAATTTGTCGTATGCGACAAATTGATTCAACTGTCAAGTTATCGTATGCGACAAATTGGTTCAACTGTCAATTTGTCGTATGCGACAATTTGGTTCAACTCTCAATTTGTCGTATGCGACAAATTGGTACTACTGTCAATTTGTCGTATGCGACAAATTGGTTCAACTGTCAATTTGTCGTATGCGACAAATTGGTTCAACTGTCAATTTGTCGAATGCGACAATTTGGATCAACTCTCAATTTGTCGTATGCGACAAATTGGTACTACTGTCAATTTGTCGTATGCGACAAATTGGTTCAACTGTCAGTTTGTCGTATGCGACAAATTGGTTCAACTGTCAATTTGTCGTATGCGACAAATTGGTTCAACTGTCAATTTGTCGTATGCGACAAATTGGTTCAACTGTCAATTTGTCGTTTGCGACAAATACTACCGTCAATTTGTCGTATGCGACAAATTGGTTCAGCTGTCAATTTGTCGTATGCGACAAATTGGTTCAACTGTCAATTTGCCGTTTGCGACAATTTGGTACTACTGTCAATTTGTCGTATGCGACAAATTGGTAGTACTGTCAATTTGTCGTATGCGACAAATTGATTCAACTGTCAATTTGCCGTTTGCGACAATTTGGTACTACTGTCAATTTGTCGTATGCGACAAATTGGTTCAACTGTCAATTTGTCGTATGCGACAAATTGGTACTACTGTCAATTTGTCGTATGCGACAAATTGGTTCAACTGTCAATTTGTCGTATGCGACAAATTGGTTCAACTGTCAATTTGTCGTAATTTGTCGTATGCGACAAATTGATTCAACTGTCAATTTGTCGTATGCGACAAATTGGTTCAACTGTCAATTTGTCGTTTGCAACAAATTGGTACTACTGTCAATTTGTCGTATGCGACAAATTGGTTCAACTGTCAATTTGTCGTATGCGACAAATTGATTCAACTGTCAAGTTATCGTATGCGACAAATTGATTCAACTGTCATTTTGTCGTATGCGACAAATTGGTTCAACTGTCAATTTGTCGTATGCGACAAATTGGTTCAACTGTCAATTTGTCGTATGCGACAAATTGGTAGTACTGTCAATTTGTCGAATGCGACAATTTGGATCAACTCTCAATTTGTCGTATGCGACAAATTGGTACTACTGTCAATTTGTCGTATGCGACAAATTGGTTCAACTGTCAGTTTGTCGTATGCGACAAATTGGTTCAACTGTCAATTTGTCGTATGCGACAAATTGGTTCAACTGTCAATTTGTCGTATGCGACAAATTGGTTCAACTGTCAATTTGTCGTTTGCGACAAATTGGTACTACCGTCAATTTGTCGTATGCGACAAATTGGTTCAACTGTCAATTTGTCGTATGCGACAAATTGGTTCAACTGTCAATTTGTCGTATGCGACAAATTGGTAGTACTGTCAATTTGTCGTATGCGACAAATTGATTCAACTGTCAATTTGCCGTTTGCGACAATTTGGTACTACTGTCAATTTGTCGTATGCGACAAATTGGTTCAACTGTCAATTTGTCGTATGCGACAAATTGGTACTACTGTCAATTTGTCGTATGCGACAAATTGGTTCAACTGTCAATTTGTCGTATGCGACAAATTGGTTCAACTGTCAATTTGTCGTAATTTGTCGTATGCGACAAATTGATTCAACTGTCAATTTGTCGTATGCGACAAATTGGTTCAACTGTCAATTTGTCGTTTGCAACAAATTGGTACTACTGTCAATTTGTCGTATGCGACAAATTGGTTCAACTGTCAATTTGTCGTATGCGACAAATTGATTCAACTGTCAATTTGTCGTATGCGACAAATTGGTACTACTGTCAATTTGTCGTATGCGACAAATTGGTTCAACTGTCAATTTGTCGTATGCGACAAATTGGTTCAACTGTCAATTTGTCGTAATTTGTCGTATGCGACAAATTGATTCAACTGTCAATTTGTCGTATGCGACAAATGGGTTCAACTGTCAATTTGTCGTATGCGACAAATTGATTCAACTGTCAAGTTATCGTATGCGACAAATTGGTTCAACTGTCAATTTGTCGTTTGCAACAAATTGGTACTACTGTCAATTTGTCGTATGCGACAAATTGGTTCAACTGTCAATTTGTCGTATGCGACAAATTGATTCAACTGTCAAGTTATCGTATGCGACAAATTGGTTCAACTGTCAATTTGTCGTATGCGACAATTTGGTTCAACTCTCAATTTGTCGTATGCGACAAATTGGTACTACTGTCAATTTGTCGTAAGCGACAAATTGGTTCAACTGTCAATTTGTCGTATGCGACAAATTGGTTCAACTGTCAATTTGTCGAATGCGACAATTTGGATCAACTCTCAATTTGTCGTATGCGACAAATTGGTACTACTGTCAATTTGTCGTATGCGACAAATTGGTTCAACTGTCAGTTTGTCGTATGCGACAAATTGGTTCAACTGTCAATTTGTCGTATGCGACAAATTGGTTCAACTGTCAATTTGTCGTATGCGACAAATTGGTTCAACTGTCAATTTGTCGTTTGCGACAAATTGGTACTACCGTCAATTTGTCGTATGCGACAAATTGGTTCAACTGTCAATTTGTCGTATGCGACAAATTGGTTCAACTGTCAATTTGTCGTATGCGACAAATTGGTAGTACTGTCAATTTGTCGTATGCGACAAATTGATTCAACTGTCAATTTGCCGTTTGCGACAATTTGGTACTACTGTCAATTTGTCGTATGCGACAAATTGGTTCAACTGTCAATTTGTCGTATGCGACAAATTGGTACTACTGTCAATTTGTCGTATGCGACAAATTGGTTCAACTGTCAATTTGTCGTATGCGACAAATTGGTTCAACTGTCAATTTGTCGTAATTTGTCGTATGCGACAAATTGATTCAACTGTCAATTTGTCGTATGCGACAAATTGGTTCAACTGTCAATTTGTCGTTTGCAACAAATTGGTACTACTGTCAATTTGTCGTATGCGACAAATTGGTTCAACTGTCAATTTGTCGTATGCGACAAATTGATTCAACTGTCAAGTTATCGTATGCGACAAATTGATTCAACTGTCATTTTGTCGTATGCGACAAATTGGTTCAACTGTCAATTTGTCGTATGCGACAAATTGGTTCAACTGTCAATTTGTCGTATGCGACAAATTGGTAGTACTGTCAATTTGTCGTATGCGACAAATTGATTCAACTGTCAATTTGCCGTTTGCGACAATTTGGTACTACTGTCAATTTGTCGTATGCGACAAATTGGTTCAACTGTCAATTTGTCGTATGCGACAAATTGGTACTACTGTCAATTTGTCGTATGCGACAAATTGGTTCAACTGTCAATTTGTCGTATGCGACAAATTGGTTCAACTGTCAATTTGTCGTAATTTGTCGTATGCGACAAATTGATTCAACTGTCAATTTGTCGTATGCGACAAATTGGTTCAACTGTCAATTTGTCGTTTGCAACAAATTGGTACTACTGTCAATTTGTCGTATGCGACAAATTGGTTCAACTGTCAATTTGTCGTATGCGACAAATTGATTCAACTGTCAAGTTATCGTATGCGACAAATTGATTCAACTGTCATTTTGTCGTATGCGACAATTTGGATCAACTCTCAATTTGTCGTATGCGACAAATTGATTCAACTGTCAATTTGTCGTATGCGACAATTTGGATCAACTCTCAATTTGTCGTATGCGACAAATTGGTACTACTGTCAATTTGTCGTATGCGACAAATTGGATCAACTCTCAATTTGTCGTATGCGACAAATTGGTACTACTGTCAATTTGTCGTATGCGACAAATTGGTTCAACTGTCAATTTGTCGTATGCGACAAATTGGTAGTACTGTCAATTTGTCGTATGCGACAAATTGATTCAACTGTCAATTTGCCGTTTGCGACAAATTGATTCACCTGTCAATTTGTCGTATGCGACAAATTGGTAGTACTGTCAATTTGTCGTATGCGACAAATTGATTCAACTGTCAATTTGCCGTTTGCGACAAATTGGTACTACTGTCAATTTGTCGTATGCGACAAATTGGTTCAACTGTCAATTTGTCGTATGCGACAAATTGGTACTACTGTCAATTTGTCGTATGCGACAAATTGGTTCAACTGTCAATTTGTCGTATGCGACAAATTGGTTCAACTGTCAATTTGTCGTAATTTGTCGTATGCGACAAATTGATTCAACTGCCAATTTGTCGTATGCGACAAATTGGTTCAACTGTCAATTTGTCGTATGCGACAAATTGGTAGTACTGTCAATTTGTCGTTTGCGACAAATTGGTACTACTGTCAATTTGTCGTATGCGACAAATTGGTTCAACTGTCAAGTTATCGTATGCGACAAATTGATTCAACTGTCAATTTGTCGCATGCGACAAGTTGGTTCAACTGTCAATTTGTCGTATGCGACAAATTGATTCACCTGTCAATTTGTCGTATGCGACAAATTGATTCAACTGTCAATTTGTCGTATGCGACAAATTGGTTCAACTGTCAATTTGTCGTATGCGACAAATTGGTTCAACTGTCAATTTGTCGTATGCGACAAATTGGTTCAACTGTCAATTTGTCGTATGCGACAAATTGGTAGTACTGTCAATTTGTCGTATGCGACAAATTGATTCAACTGTCAATTTGCCGTTTGCGACAAATTGGTACTACTGTCAATTTGTCGTATGCGACAAATTGGTTCAACTCTCAATTTGTC
Organism: Oscheius myriophilus; assembly: GCA_964057215.1. NCBI lineage: Eukaryota > Metazoa > Nematoda > Chromadorea > Rhabditida > Rhabditidae > Oscheius > Oscheius myriophilus. Next base: position 8,141,435 of record OZ059904.1, read on the forward strand.
GTATGCGACAAATTGGTACTACTGTCAATTTGTCGTATGCGACAAATTGGTTCAACTGTCAATTTGTCGTATGCGACAAATTGGTTCAACTGTCAATTTGTCGTAATTTGTCGTATGCGACAAATTGATTCAACTGTCAATTTGTCGTATGCGACAAATTGGTTCAACTGTCAATTTGTCGTTTGCAACAAATTGGTACTACTGTCAATTTGTCGTATGCGACAAATTGGTTCAACTGTCAATTTGTCGTATGCGACAAATTGATTCAACTGTCAAGTTATCGTATGCGACAAATTGATTCAACTGTCAATTTGTCGTATGCGACAATTTGGATCAACTCTCAATTTGTCGCATGCGACAAATTGATTCAACTCTCAATTTGTCGTATGCGACAATTTGGTACTACTGTCAATTTGTCGTATGCGACAAATTGGATCAACTCTCAATTTGTCGTATGCGACAAATTGGTACTACTGTCAATTTGTCGTATGCGACAAATTGGTTCAACTGTCAATTTGTCGTATGCGACAAATTGGTAGTACTGTCAATTTGTCGTATGCGACAAATTGATTCAACTGTCAATTTGCCGTTTGCGACAAATTGGTACTACTGTCAATTTGTCGTATGCGACAAATTGGTTCAACTGTCAATTTGTCGTATGCGACAAATTGGTACTACTGTCAATTTGTCGTATGCGACAAATTGGTTCAACTGTCAATTTGTCGTATGCGACAAATTGGTTCAACTGTCAATTTGTCGTAATTTGTCGTATGCGACAAATTGATTCAACTGCCAATTTGTCGTATGCGACAAATTGGTTCAACTGTCAATTTGTCGTATGCGACAAATTGGTAGTACTGTCAATTTGTCGTTTGCGACAAATTGGTACTACTGTCAATTTGTCGTATGCGACAAATTGGTTCAACTGTCAAGTTATCGTATGCGACAAGTTGGTTCAACTGTCAATTTGTCGTATGCGACAAATTGATTCACCTGTCAATTTGTCGTATGCGACAAATTGATTCAACTGTCAATTTGTCGTATGCGACAAATTGGTTCAACTGTCAATTTGTCGTATGCGACAATTTGGTTCAACTCTCAATTTGTCGTATGCGACAAATTGGTACTACTGTCAATTTGTCGTATGCGACAAATTGGTTCAACTGTCAATTTGTCGTATGCGACAAATTGGTTCAACTGTCAATTTGTCGAATGCGACAATTTGGATCAACTCTCAATTTGTCGTATGCGACAAATTGGTACTACTGTCAATTTGTCGTATGCGACAAATTGGTTCAACTGTCAATTTGTCGTATGCGACAAATTGGTTCAACTGTCAATTTGTCGTATGCGACAAATTGGTTCAACTGTCAATTTGTCGTATGCGACAAATTGGTTCAACTGTCAATTTGTCGTAATTTGTCGTATGCGACAAATTGATTCAACTGTCAATTTGTCGTATGCGACAAATTGGTTCAACTGTCAATTTGTCGTTTGCAACAAATTGGTACTACTGTCAATTTGTCGTATGCGACAAATTGGTTCAACTGTCAATTTGTCGTATGCGACAAATTGATTCAACTGTCAAGTTATCGTATGCGACAAATTGATTCAACTGTCAATTTGTCGTATGCGACAATTTGGATCAACTCTCAATTTGTCGTATGCGACAAATTGATTCAACTGTCAATTTGTCGTATGCGACAATTTGGATCAACTCTCAATTTGTCGTATGCGACAAATTGGTACTACTGTCAATTTGTCGTATGCGACAAATTGGATCAACTCTCAATTTGTCGTATGCGACAAATTGGTACTACTGTCAATTTGTCGTATGCGACAAATTGGTTCAACTGTCAATTTGTCGTATGCGACAAATTGGTAGTACTGTCAATTTGTCGTATGCGACAAATTGATTCAACTGTCAATTTGCCGTTTGCGACAAATTGATTCACCTGTCAATTTGTCGTATGCGACAAATTGGTAGTACTGTCAATTTGTCGTATGCGACAAATTGATTCAACTGTCAATTTGCCGTTTGCGACAAATTGGTACTACTGTCAATTTGTCGTTTGCGACAAATTGGTTCAACTGTCAATTTGTCGTATGCGACAAATTGGTACTACTGTCAATTTGTCGTATGCGACAAATTGGTTCAACTGTCAATTTGTCGTATGCGACAAATTGGTTCAACTGTCAATTTGTCGTAATTTGTCGTATGCGACAAATTGATTCAACTGCCAATTTGTCGTATGCGACAAATTGGTTCAACTGTCAATTTGTCGTATGCGACAAATTGGTAGTACTGTCAATTTGTCGTTTGCGACAAATTGGTACTACTGTCAATTTGTCGTATGCGACAAATTGGTTCAACTGTCAAGTTATCGTATGCGACAAATTGATTCAACTGTCAATTTGTCGCATGCGACAAGTTGGTTCAACTGTCAATTTGTCGTATGCGACAAATTGATTCACCTGTCAATTTGTCGTATGCGACAAATTGATTCAACTGTCAATTTGTCGTATGCGACAAATTGGTTCAACTGTCAATTTGTCGAGTGCGACAATTTGGTTCAACTCTCAATTTGTCGTATGCGACAAATTGGTACTACTGTCAATTTGTCGTATGCGACAAATTGGTTCAACTGTCAATTTGTCGTATGCGACAAATTGGTTCAACTGTCAATTTGTCGAATGCGACAATTTGGATCAACTCTCAATTTGTCGTATGCGACAAATTGGTACTACTGTCAATTTGTCGTATGCGACAAATTGGTTCAACTGTCAATTTGTCGTATGCGACAAATTGGTTCAACTGTCAATTTGTCGTATGCGACAAATTGATTCACCTGTCAATTTGTCGTTTGCGACAAATTGATTCAACTGTCAATTTGTCGTATGCGACAAATTGGTTCAACTGTCAATTTGTCGTATGCGACAATTTGGTTCAACTCTCAATTTGTCGTATGCGACAAATTGGTACTACTGTCAATTTGTCGTATGCGACAAATTGGTTCAACTGTCAATTTGTCGTATGCGACAAATTGGTTCAACTGTCAATTTGTCGAATGCGACAATTTGGATCAACTCTCAATTTGTCGTATGCGACAAATTGGTACTACTGTCAATTTGTCGTATGCGACAAATTGGTTCAACTGTCAATTTGTCGTATGCGACAAATTGGTTCAACTGTCAATTTGTCGTAATTTGTCGTATGCGACAAATTGATTCAACTGTCAATTTGTCGTATGCGACAAATTGGTTCAACTGTCAATTTGTCGTTTGCAACAAATTGGTACTACTGTCAATTTGTCGTATGCGACAAATTGGTTCAACTGTCAATTTGTCGTATGCGACAAATTGATTCAACTGTCAAGTTATCGTATGCGACAAATTGATTCAACTGTCAATTTGTCGTATGCGACAATTTGGATCAACTCTCAATTTGTCGCATGCGACAAATTGATTCAACTCTCAATTTGTCGTATGCGACAATTTGGTACTACTGTCAATTTGTCGTATGCGACAAATTGGATCAACTCTCAATTTGTCGTATGCGACAAATTGGTACTACTGTCAATTTGTCGTATGCGACAAATTGGTTCAACTGTCAATTTGTCGTATGCGACAAATTGGTAGTACTGTCAATTTGTCGTATGCGACAAATTGATTCAACTGTCAATTTGCCGTTTGCGACAAATTGGTACTACTGTCAATTTGTCGTATGCGACAAATTGGTTCAACTGTCAATTTGTCGTATGCGACAAATTGGTACTACTGTCAATTTGTCGTATGCGACAAATTGGTTCAACTGTCAATTTGTCGTATGCGACAAATTGGTTCAACTGTCAATTTGTCGTAATTTGTCGTATGCGACAAATTGATTCAACTGCCAATTTGTCGTATGCGACAAATTGGTTCAACTGTCAATTTGTCGTATGCGACAAATTGGTAGTACTGTCAATTTGTCGTTTGCGACAAATTGGTACTACTGTCAATTTGTCGTATGCGACAAATTGGTTCAACTGTCAAGTTATCGTATGCGACAAGTTGGTTCAACTGTCAATTTGTCGTATGCGACAAATTGATTCACCTGTCAATTTGTCGTATGCGACAAATTGATTCAACTGTCAATTTGTCGTATGCGACAAATTGGTTCAACTGTCAATTTGTCGTATGCGACAATTTGGTTCAACTCTCAATTTGTCGTATGCGACAAATTGGTACTACTGTCAATTTGTCGTATGCGACAAATTGGTTCAACTGTCAATTTGTCGTATGCGACAAATTGGTTCAACTGTCAATTTGTCGAATGCGACAATTTGGATCAACTCTCAATTTGTCGTATGCGACAAATTGGTACTACTGTCAATTTGTCGTATGCGACAAATTGGTTCAACTGTCAATTTGTCGTATGCGACAAATTGGTTCAACTGTCAATTTGTCGTATGCGACAAATTGGTTCAACTGTCAATTTGTCGTATGCGACAAATTGGTTCAACTGTCAATTTGTCGTAATTTGTCGTATGCGACAAATTGATTCAACTGTCAATTTGTCGTATGCGACAAATTGGTTCAACTGTCAATTTGTCGTTTGCAACAAATTGGTACTACTGTCAATTTGTCGTATGCGACAAATTGGTTCAACTGTCAATTTGTCGTATGCGACAAATTGATTCAACTGTCAAGTTATCGTATGCGACAAATTGATTCAACTGTCAATTTGTCGTATGCGACAATTTGGATCAACTCTCAATTTGTCGTATGCGACAAATTGATTCAACTGTCAATTTGTCGTATGCGACAATTTGGATCAACTCTCAATTTGTCGTATGCGACAAATTGGTACTACTGTCAATTTGTCGTATGCGACAAATTGGATCAACTCTCAATTTGTCGTATGCGACAAATTGGTACTACTGTCAATTTGTCGTATGCGACAAATTGGTTCAACTGTCAATTTGTCGTATGCGACAAATTGGTAGTACTGTCAATTTGTCGTATGCGACAAATTGATTCAACTGTCAATTTGCCGTTTGCGACAAATTGATTCACCTGTCAATTTGTCGTATGCGACAAATTGGTAGTACTGTCAATTTGTCGTATGCGACAAATTGGTTCAACTGTCAATTTGTCGTATGCGACAAATTGGTACTACTGTCAATTTGTCGTATGCGACAAATTGGTTCAACTGTCAATTTGTCGTATGCGACAAATTGGTTCAACTGTCAATTTGTCGTAATTTGTCGTATGCGACAAATTGATTCAACTGCCAATTTGTCGTATGCGACAAATTGGTTCAACTGTCAATTTGTCGTATGCGACAAATTGGTAGTACTGTCAATTTGTCGTTTGCGACAAATTGGTACTACTGTCAATTTGTCGTATGCGACAAATTGGTTCAACTGTCAAGTTATCGTATGCGACAAATTGATTCAACTGTCAATTTGTCGCATGCGACAAGTTGGTTCAACTGTCAATTTGTCGTATGCGACAAATTGATTCACCTGTCAATTTGTCGTATGCGACAAATTGATTCAACTGTCAATTTGTCGTATGCGACAAATTGGTTCAACTGTCAATTTGTCGTATGCGACAATTTGGTTCAACTCTCAATTTGTCGTATGCGACAAATTGGTACTACTGTCAATTTGTCGTATGCGACAAATTGGTTCAACTGTCAATTTGTCGTATGCGACAAATTGGTTCAACTGTCAATTTGTCGAATGCGACAATTTGGATCAACTCTCAATTTGTCGTATGCGACAAATTGGTACTACTGTCAATTTGTCGTATGCGACAAATTGGTTCAACTGTCAATTTGTCGTATGCGACAAATTGGTTCAACTGTCAATTTGTCGTATGCGACAAATTGATTCACCTGTCAATTTGTCGTTTGCGACAAATTGATTCAACTGTCAATTTGTCGTATGCGACAAATTGGTTCAACTGTCAATTTGTCGTATGCGACAATTTGGTTCAACTCTCAATTTGTCGTATGCGACAAATTGGTACTACTGTCAATTTGTCGTATGCGACAAATTGGTTCAACTGTCAATTTGTCGTATGCGACAAATTGGTTCAACTGTCAATTTGTCGAATGCGACAATTTGGATCAACTCTCAATTTGTCGTATGCGACAAATTGGTACTACTGTCAATTTGTCGTATGCGACAAATTGGTTCAACTGTCAATTTGTCGTATGCGACAAATTGGTTCAACTGTCAATTTGTCGTATGCGACAAATTGGTTCAACTGTCAATTTGTCGTATGCGACAAATTGGTTCAACTGTCAATTTGTCGTTTGCGACAAATTGGTACTACTGTCAATTTGTCGTATGCGACAAATTGGTTCAACTGTCAATTTGTCGTATGCGACAAATTGGTTCAACTGTCAATTTGTCGTATGCGACAAATTGGTTCAACTGTCAATTTGTCGTATGCGACAAATTGGTTCAACTGTCAATTTGTCGTTTGCGACAAATTGGTACTACTGTCAATTTGTCGTATGCGACAAATTGGTTCAACTGTCAATTTGTCGTATGCGACAAATTGGTTCAACTGTCAATTTGTCGTATGCGACAAATTGGTAGTACTGTCAATTTGTCGTATGCGACAAATTGATTCAACTGTCAATTTGCCGTTTGCGACAAATTGGTACTACTGTCAATTTGTCGTATGCGACAAATTGGTTCAACTGTCAATTTGTCGTATGCGACAAATTGGTACTACTGTCAATTTGTCGTATGCGACAAATTGGTTCAACTGTCAATTTGTCGTATGCGACAAATTGGTTCAACTGTCAATTTGTCGTAATTTGTCGTATGCGACAAATTGATTCAACTGTCAATTTGTCGTATGCGACAAATTGGTTCAACTGTCAATTTGTCGTTTGCAACAAATTGGTACTACTGTCAATTTGTCGTATGCGACAAATTGGTTCAACTGTCAATTTGTCGTATGCGACAAATTGATTCAACTGTCAAGTTATCGTATGCGACAAATTGATTCAACTGTCAATTTGTCGTATGCGACAATTTGGATCAACTCTCAATTTGTCGTATGCGACAAATTGATTCAACTGTCAATTTGTCGTATGCGACAATTTGGATCAACTCTCAATTTGTCGTATGCGACAAATTGGTACTACTGTCAATTTGTCGTATGCGACAAATTGGATCAACTCTCAATTTGTCGTATGCGACAAATTGGTACTACTGTCAATTTGTCGTATGCGACAAATTGGTTCAACTGTCAATTTGTCGTATGCGACAAATTGGTAGTACTGTCAATTTGTCGTATGCGACAAATTGATTCAACTGTCAATTTGCCGTTTGCGACAAATTGATTCACCTGTCAATTTGTCGTATGCGACAAATTGGTAGTACTGTCAATTTGTCGTATGCGACAAATTGATTCAACTGTCAATTTGCCGTTTGCGACAAATTGGTACTACTGTCAATTTGTCGTATGCGACAAATTGGTTCAACTGTCAATTTGTCGTATGCGACAAATTGGTACTACTGTCAATTTGTCGTATGCGACAAATTGGTTCAACTGTCAATTTGTCGTATGCGACAAATTGGTTCAACTGTCAATTTGTCGTAGTTTGTCGTATGCGACAAATTGATTCAACTGCCAATTTGTCGTATGCGACAAATTGGTTCAACTGTCAATTTGTCGTATGCGACAAATTGGTAGTACTGTCAATTTGTCGTTTGCGACAAATTGGTACTACTGTCAATTTGTCGTATGCGACAAATTGGTTCAACTGTCAAGTTATCGTATGCGACAAATTGATTCAACTGTCAATTTGTCGCATGCGACAAGTTGGTTCAACTGTCAATTTGTCGTATGCGACAAATTGATTCACCTGTCAATTTGTCGTATGCGACAAATTGATTCAACTGTCAATTTGTCGTATGCGACAAATTGGTTCAACTGTCAATTTGTCGTATGCGACAATTTGGTACTACTGTCAATTTGTCGTATGCGACAAATTGGTTCAACTGTCAATTTGTCGTATGCGACAAATTGGTTCAACTGTCAATTTGTCGTATGCGACAAATTGGTTCAACTGTCAATTTGTCGTATGCGACAAATTGGTTCAACTGTCAATTTGTCGTAATTTGTCGTATGCGACAAATTGATTCAACTGTCAAATTGTCGTATGCGACAAATTGGTTCAACTGTCAATTTGTCGTTTGCAACAAATTGGTACTACTGTCAATTTGTCGTATGCGACAAATTGGTTCAACTGTCAATTTGTCGTATGCGACAAATTGATTCAACTGTCAAGTTATCGTATGCGACAAATTGATTCAACTGTCAATTTGTCGTATGCGACAATTTGGATCAACTCTCAATTTGTCGTATGCGACAAATTGAATCAACTGTCAATTTGTCGTATGCGACAATTTGGATCAACTCTCAATTTGTCGTATGCGACAAATTGGTACTACTGTCAATTTGTCGTATGCGACAAATTGGATCAACTCTCAATTTGTCGTATGCGACAAATTGGTACTACTGTCAATTTGTCGTATGCGACAAATTGGATCAACTCTCAATTTGTCGTATGCGACAAAATGGTAGTACTGTCAATTTGTCGTATGCGACAAATTGATTCAACTGTCAATTTGCCGTTTGCGACAAATTGATTCACCTGTCAATTTGTCGTATGCGACAAATTGGTAGTACTGTCAATTTGTCGTATGCGACAAATTGATTCAACTGTCAATTTGCCGTTTGCAACAAATTGGTACTACTGTCAATTTGTCGTATGCGACAAATTGGTTCAACTGTCAATTTGTCGTATGCGACAAAGTGGTACTACTGTCAATTTGTCGTATGCGACAAATTGGTTCAACTGTCAATTTGTCGTATGCGACAAATTGGTTCAACTGTCAATTTGTCGTATTTTGTCGTATGCGACAAATTGATTCAACTGCCAATTTGTCGTATGCGACAAATTGGTTCAACTGTCAATTTGTCGTATGCGACAAATTGGTAGTACTGTCAATTTGTCGTTTGCGACAAATTGGTACTACTGTCAATTTGTCGTATGCGACAAATTGGTTCAACTGTCAAGTTATCGTATGCGACAAATTGATTCAACTGTCAATTTGTCGCATGCGACAAGTTGGTTCAACTGTCAATTTGTCGTATGCGACAAATTGATTCACCTGTCAATTTGTCGTATGCGACAAATTGATTCAACTGTCAATTTGTCGTAAGCGACAAATTGGTTCAACTGTCAATTTGTCGTATGCGACAATTTGGTTCAACTCTCAATTTGTCGTATGCGAAAAATTGGTACTACTGTCAATTTGTCGTATGCGACAAATTGGTTCAACTGTCAATTTGTCGTATGCGACAAATTGGTTCAACTGTCAATTTGTCGAATGCGACAATTTGGATCAACTCTCAATTTGAAATTGGTACTACTGTCAATTTGTCGTATGCGACAAATTGGTTCAACTGTCAATTTGTCGTATGCGACAAATTGGTTCAACTGTCAATTTGTCGTATGCGACAAATTGATTCACCTGTCAATTTGTCGTATGCGACAAATTGATTCAACTGTCAATTTGTCGTATGCGACAAATTGGTTCAACTGTCAATTTGTCGTATGCGACAATTTGGTTCAACTCTCAATTTGTCGTATGCGACAAATTGGTACTACTGTCAATTTGTCGTATGCGACAAATTGGTTCAACTGTCAATTTGTCGTATGCGACAAATTGGTTCAACTGTCAATTTGTCGAATGCGACAATTTGGATCAACTCTCAATTTGTCGTATGCGACAAATTGGTACTACTGTCAATTTGTCGTATGCGACAAATTGGTTCAACTGTCAATTTGTCGTATGCGACAAATTGGTTCAACTGTCAATTTGTCGTATGCGACAAATTGGTTCAACTGTCAATTTGTCGTATGCGACAAATTGGTTCAACTGTCAATTTGTCGTTTGCGACAAATTGGTACTACTGTCAATTTGTCGTATGCGACAAATTGGTTCAACTGTCAATTTGTCGTATGCGACAAATTGGTTCAACTGTCAATTTGTCGTATGCGACAAATTGGTAGTACTGTCAATTTGTCGTATGCGACAAATTGATTCAACTGTCAATTTGCCGTTTGCGACAAATTGGTACTACTGTCAATTTGTCGTATGCGACAAATTGGTTCAACTGTCAATTTGTCGTATGCGACAAATTGGTACTACTGTCAATTTGTCGTATGCGACAAATTGGTTCAACTGTCAATTTGTCGTATGCGACAAATTGGTTCAACTGTCAATTTGTCGTAATTTGTCGTATGCGACAAATTGATTCAACTGTCAATTTGTCGTATGCGACAAATTGGTTCAACTGTCAATTTGTCGTTTGCAACAAATTGGTAATACTGTCAATTTGTCGTATGCGACAAATTGGTTCAACTGTCAATTTGTCGTATGCGACAAATTGATTCAACTGTCAAGTTATCGTATGCGACAAATTGATTCAACTGTCAATTTGTTGTATGCGACAATTTGGATCAACTCTCAATTTGTCGTATGCGACAAATTGATTCAACTGTCAATTTGTCGTATGCGACAATTTGGGTCAACTCTCAATTTGTCGTATGCGACAAATTGGTACTACTGTCAATTTGTCGTATGCGACAAATTGGATCAACTTTCAATTTGTCGTATGCGACAAATTGGTTCAACTGTCAATTTGTCGTATGCGACAAATTGGTAGTACTGTCAATTTGTCGTATGCGACAAATTGATTCAACTGTCAATTTGCCGTTTGCGACAAATTGATTCACCTGTCAATTTGTCGTATGCGACAAATTGGTAGTACTGTCAATTTGTCGTATGCGACAAATTGATTCAACTGTCAATTTGCCGTTTGCGACAAATTGGTACTACTGTCAATTTGTCGTATGCGACAAATTGGTTCAACTGTCAATTTGTCGTATGCGACAAATTGGTACTACTGTCAATTTGTCGTATGCGACAAATTGGTTCAACTGTCAATTTGTCGTATGCGACAAATTGGTTCAACTGTCAATTTGTCGTAATTTGTCGTATGCGACAAATTGATTCAACTGCCAATTTGTCGTATGCGACAAATTGGTTCAACTGTCAAGTTATCGTATGCGACAAATTGATTCAACTGTCAATTTGTCGCATGCGACAAGTTGGTTCAACTGTCAATTTGTCGTATGCGACAAATTGATTCACCTGTCAATTTGTCGTATGCGACAAATTGATTCAACTGTCAATTTGTCGTATGCGACAAATTGGTTCAACTGTCAATTTGTCGTATGCGACAATTTGGTTCAACTCTCAATTTGTCGTATGCGACAAATTGGTACTACTGTCAATTTGTCGTATGCGACAAATTGGTTCAACTGTCAATTTGTCGTATGCGACAAATTGGTTCAACTGTCAATTTGTCGAATGCGACAATTTGGATCAACTCTCAATTTGTCGTATGCGACAAATTGGTACTACTGTCAATTTGTCGTATGCGACAAATTGGTTCAACTGTCAATTTGTCGTATGCGACAAATTGGTTCAACTGTCAATTTGTCGTATGCGACAAATTGGTTCAACTGTCAATTTGTCGTATGCGACAAATTGGTTCAACTGTCAATTTGTCGTAATTTGTCGTATGCGACAAATTGATTCAACTGTCAATTTGTCGTATGCGACAAATTGGTTCAACTGTCAATTTGTCGTTTGCAACAAATTGGTACTACTGTCAATTTGTCGTATGCGACAAATTGGTTCAACTGTCAATTTGTCGTATGCGACAAATTGATTCAACTGTCAAGTTATCGTATGCGACAAATTGATTCAACTGTCAATTTGTCGTATGCGACAATTTGGATCAACTCTCAATTTGTCGTATGCGACAAATTGATTCAACTGTCAATTTGTCGTATGCGACAATTTGGATCAACTCTCAATTTGTCGTATGCGACAAATTGGTACTACTGTCAATTTGTCGTATGCGACAAATTGGATCAACTCTCAATTTGTCGTATGCGACAAATTGGTACTACTGTCAATTTGTCGTATGCGACAAATTGGTTCAACTGTCAATTTGTCGTATGCGACAAATTGGTAGTACTGTCAATTTGTCGTATGCGACAAATTGATTCAACTGTCAATTTGCCGTTTGCGACAAATTGATTCACCTGTCAATTTGTCGTATGCGACAAATTGGTAGTACTGTCAATTTGTCGTATGCTACAAATTGATTCAACTGTCAATTTGCCGTTTGCGACAAATTGGTACTACTGTCAATTTGTCGTATGCGACAAATTGGTTCAACTGTCAATTTGTCGTATGCGACAAATTGGTACTACTGTCAATTTGTCGTATGCGACAAATTGGTTCAACTGTCAATTTGTCGTATGCGACAAATTGGTTCAACTGTCAATTTGTCGTAATTTGTCGTATGCGACAAATTGATTCAACTGCCAATTTGTCGTATGCGACCAATTGGTTCAACTGTCAATTTGTCGTATGCGACAAATTGGTAGTACTGTCAATTTGTCGTTTGCGACAAATTGGTACTACTGTCAATTTGTCGTATGCGACAAATTGGTTCAACTGTCAAGTTATCGTATGCGACAAATTGATTACACTGTCAATTTGTCGCATGCGACAAGTTGGTTCAACTGTCAATTTGTCGTATGCGACAAATTGATTCACCTGTCAATTTGTCGTATGCGACAAATTGATTCAACTGTCAATTTGTCGTATGCGACAAATTGGTTCAACTGTCAATTTGTCGTATGCGACAATTTGGTTCAACTCTCAATTTGTCGTATGCGACAAATTGGTACTACTGTCAATTTGTCGTATGCGACAAATTGGTTCAACTGTCAATTTGTCGTATGCGACAAATTGGTTCAACTGTCAATTTGTCGAATGCGACAATTTGGATCAACTCTCAATTTGTCGTATGCGACAAATTGGTACTACTGTCAATTTGTCGTATGCGACAAATTGGTTCAACTGTCAATTTGTCGTATGCGACAAATTGGTTCAACTGTCAATTTGTCGTATGCGACAAATTGATTCACCTGTCAATTTGTCGTATGCGACAAATTGATTCAACTGTCAATTTGTCGTATGCGACAAATTGGTTCAACTGTCAATTTGTCGTATGCGACAATTTGGTTCAACTCTCAATTTGTCGTATGCGACAAATTGGTACTACTGTCAATTTGTCGTATGCGACAAATTGGTTCAACTGTCAATTTGTCGTATGCGACAAATTGGTTCAACTGTCAATTTGTCGAATGCGACAATTTGGATCAACTCTCAATTTGTCGTATGCGACAAATTGGTACTACTGTCAATTTGTCGTATGCGACAATTTGGTTCAACTGTCAATTTGTCGTATGCGACAAATTGGTTCAACTGTCAATTTGTCGTATGCGACAAATTGGTTCAACTGTCAATTTGTCGTATGCGACAAATTGGTTCAACTGTCAATTTGTCGTATGCGACAAATTGGTTCAACTGTCAATTTGTCGTTTGCGACAAATTGGTACTACTGTCAATTTGTCGTATGCGACAAATTGGTTCAACTGTCAATTTGTCGTATGCGACAAATTGGTTCAACTGTCAATTTGTCGTATGCGACAAATTGGTAGTACTGTCAATTTGTCGTATGCGACAAATTGATTCAACTGTCAATTTGCCGTTTGCGACAAATTGGTACTACTGTCAATTTGTCGTATGCGACAATTTGGTTCAACTGTCAATTTGTCGTATGCGACAAATTGGTACTACTGTCAATTTGTCGTATGCGACAAATTGGTTCAACTGTCAATTTGTCGTATGCGACAAATTGGTTCAACTGTCAATTTGTCGTAATTTGTCGTATGCGACAAATTGATTCAACTGTCAATTTGTCGTATGCGACAAATTGGTTCAACTGTCAATGTGTCGTTTGCAACAAATTGGTACTACTGTCAATTTGTCGTATGCGACAAATTGGTTCAACTGTCAATTTGTCGTATGCGACAAATTGATTCAACTGTCAAGTTATCGTATGCGACAAATTGATTCAACTGTCAATTTGTCGTATGCGACAATTTGGATCAACTCTCAATTTGTCGTATGCGACAAATTGATTCAACTGTCAATTTGTCGTATGCGACAATTTGGATCAACTCTCAATTTGTCGTATGCGACAAATTGGTACTACTGTCAATTTGTCGTATGCGACAAATTGGATCAACTCTCAATTTGTCGTATGCGACAAATTGGTACTACTGTCAATTTGTCGTATGCGACAAATTGGTTCAACTGTCAATTTGTCGTATGCGACAAATTGGTAGTACTGTCAATTTGTCGTATGCGACAAATTGATTCAACTGTCAATTTGCCGTTTGCGACAAATTGATTCACCTGTCAATTTGTCGTATGCGACAAATTGGTAGTACTGTCAATTTGTCGTATGCGACAAATTGATTCAACTGTCAATTTGCCGTTTGCGACAAATTGGTACTACTGTCAATTTGTCGTATGCGACAAATTGGTTCAACTGTCAATTTGTCGTATGCGACAAATTGGTACTACTGTCAATTTGTCGTATGCGACAAATTGGTTCAACTGTCAATTTGTCGTATGCGACAAATTGGTTCAACTGTCAATTTGTCGTAATTTGTCGTATGCGACAAATTGATTCAACTGCCAATTTGTCGTATGCGACAAATTGGTTCAACTGTCAATTTGTCGTTTGCGACAAATTGGTAGTACTGTCAATTTGTCGTTTGCGACAAACTGGTACTACTGTCAATTTGTCGTATGCGACAAATTGGTTCAACTGTCAAGTTATCGTATGCGACAAATTGATTCAACTGTCAATTTGTCGCATGCGACAAGTTGGTTCAACTGTCAATTTGTCGTATGCGACAAATTGATTCACCTGTCAATTTGTCGTATGCGACAAATTGATTCAACTGTCAATTTGTCGTATGCGACAAATTGGTTCAACTGTCAATTTGTCGTATGCGACAATTTGGTTCAACTCTCAATTTGTCGTATGCGACAAATTGGTACTACTGTCAATTTGTCGTATGCGACAAATTGGTTCAACTGTCAATTTGTCGTATGCGACAAATTGGTTCAACTGTCAATTTGTCGAATGCGACAATTTGGATCAACTCTCAATTTGTCGTATGCGACAAATTGGTACTACTGTCAATTTGTCGTATGCGACAAATTGGTTCAACTGTCAATTTGTCGTATGCGACAAATTGGTTCAACTGTCAATTTGTCGTATGCGACAAATTGGTTCAACTGTCAATTTGTCGTATGCGACAAATTGGTTCAACTGTCAATTTGTCGTAATTTGTCGTATGCGACAAATTGATTCAACTGTCAATTTGTCGTACGCGACAAATTGGTTCAACTGTCAATTTGTCGTTTGCAACAAATTGGTACTACTGTCAATTTGTCGTATGCGACAAATTGGTTCAACTGTCAATTTGTCGTATGCGACAAATTGATTCAACTGTCAAGTTATCGTATGCGACAAATTGATTCAACTGTCAATTTGTCGTATGCGACAATTTGGATCAACTCTCAATTTGTCGTATGCGACAATTTGGATCAACTCTCAATTTGTCGTATGCGACAAATTGGTACTACTCTCAATTTGTCGTATGCGACAAATTGGATCAACTCTCAATTTGTCGTATGCGACAAATTGGTACTACTGTCAATTTGTCGTATGCGGCAAATTGGTTCAACTGTCAATTTGTCGTATGCGACAAATTGGTAGTACTGTCAATTTGTCGTATGCGACAAATTGATTCAACTGTCAATTTGCCGTTTGCGACAAATTGATTCACCTGTCAATTTGTCGTATGCGACAAATTGGTAGTACTGTCAATTTGTCGTATGCGACAAATTGATTCAACTGTCAATTTGCCGTTTGCGACAAATTGGTACTACTGTCAATTTGTCGTATGCGACAAATTGGTTCAACTGTCAATTTGTCGTATGCGACAAATTGGTACTACTGTCAATTTGTCGTATGCGACAAATTGGTTCAACTGTCAATTTGTCGTATGCGACAAATTGGTTCAACTGTCAATTTGTCGTAATTTGTCGTGTGCGACAAATTGATTCAACTGCCAATTTGTCGTATGCGACAAATTGGTTCAACTGTCAATTTGTCGTATGCGACAAATTGGTAGTACTGTCAATTTGTCGTTTGCGACAAATTGGTACTACTGTCAATTTGTCGTATGCGACAAATTGGTTCAACTGTCAAGTTATCGTATGCGACAAATTGATTCAACTGTCAATTTGTCGTATGCGACAAATTGATTCAACTGTCAATTTGTCGTATGCGACAAATTGGTTCAACTGTCAATTTGTCGTATGCGACAATTTGGTTCAACTCTCAATTTGTCGTATGCGACAAATTGGTACTACTGTCAATTTGTCGTATGCGACAAATTGGTTCAACTGTCAATTTGTCGTATGCGACAAATTGGTTCAACTGTCAATTTGTCGAATGCGACAATTTGGATCAACTCTCAATTTGTCGTATGCGACAAACTGGTACTACTGTCAATTTGTCGTATGCGACAAATTGGTTCAACTGTCAATTTGTCGTATGCGACAAATTGGTTCAACTGTCAATTTGTCGTATGCGACAAATTGATTCACCTGTCAATTTGTCGTATGCGACAAATTGATTCAACTGTCAAGTTATCGTATGCGACAAATTGATTCAACTGTCAATTTGTCGTATGCGACAATTTGGATCAACTCTCAATTTGTCGTATGCGACAATTTGGATCAACTCTCAATTTGTCGTATGCGACAAATTGGTACTACTGTCAATTTGTCGTATGCGACAAATTGGATCAACTCTCAATTTGTCGTATGCGACAAATTGGTACTACTGTCAATTTGTCGTATGCGGCAAATTGGTTCAACTGTCAATTTGTCGTATGCGACAAATTGGTAGTACTGTCAATTTGTCGTATGCGACAAATTGATTCAACTGTCAATTTGCCGTTTGCGACAAATTGATTCACCTGTCAATTTGTCGTATGCGACAAATTGGTAGTACTGTCAATTTGTCGTATGCGACAAATTGATTCAACTGTCAATTTGCCGTTTGCGACAAATTGGTACTACTGTCAATTTGTCGTATGCGACAAATTGGTTCAACTGTCAATTTGTCGTATGCGACAAATTGGTACTACTGTCAATTTGTCGTATGCGACAAATTGGTTCAACTGTCAATTTGTCGTATGCGACAAATTGGTTCAACTGTCAATTTGTCGTAATTTGTCGTATGCGACAATTGATTCAACTGCCAATTTGTCGTATGCGACAAATTGGTTCAACTGTCAATTTGTCGTATGCGACAAATTGGTAGTACTGTCAATTTGTCGTTTGCGACAAATTGGTACTACTGTCAATTTGTCGTATGCGACAAATTGGTTCAACTGTCAAGTTATCGTATGCGACAAATTGATTCAACTGTCAATTTGTCGTATGCGACAAATTGATTCAACTGTCAATTTGTCGTATGCGACAAATTGGTTCAACTGTCAATTTGTCGTATGCGACAATTTGGTTCAACTCTCAATTTGTCGTATGCGACAAATTGGTACTACTGTCAATTTGTCGTATGCGACAAATTGGTTCAACTGTCAATTTGTCGTATGCGACAAATTGGTTCAACTGTCAATTTGTCGAATGCGACAATTTGGATCAACTCTCAATTTGTCGTATGCGACAAACTGGTACTACTGTCAATTTGTCGTATGCGACAAATTGGTTCAACTGTCAATTTGTCGTATGCGACAAATTGGTTCAACTGTCAATTTGTCGTATGCGACAAATTGATTCACCTGTCAATTTGTCGTATGCGACAAATTGATTCAACTGTCAATTTGTCGTATGCGACAAATTGGTTCAACTGTCAATTTGTCGTATGCGACAATTTAGTTCAACTCTCAATTTGTCGTATGCGACAAATTGGTACTACTGTCAATTTGTCGTATGCGACAAATTGGTTCAACTGTCAATTTGTCGTATGCGACAAATTGGTTCAACTGTCAATTTGTCGAATGCGACAATTTGGATCAACTCTCAATTTGTCGTATGCGACAAATTGGTACTACTGTCAATTTGTCGTATGCGACAAATTGGTTCAACTGTCAATTTGTCGTATGCGACAAATTGGTTCAACTGTCAATTTGTCGTATGCGACAAATTGGTTCAACTGTCAATTTGTCGTATGCGACAAATTGGTTCAACTGTCAATTTGTCGTTTGCGACAAATTGGTACTACTGTCAATTTGTCGTATGCGACAAATTGGTTCAACTGTCAATTTGTCGTATGCGACAAATTGGTTCAACTGTCAATTTGTCGTATGCGACAAATTGGTAGTACTGTCAATTTGTCGTATGCGACAAATTGATTCAACTGTCAATTTGCCGTTTGTGACAAATTGGTACTACTGTCAATTTGTCGTATGCGACAAATTGGTTCAACTGTCAATTTGTCGTATGCGACAAATTGGTTCAACTGTCAATTTGTCGTAATTTGTCGTATGCGACAAATTGATTCAACTGTCAATTTGTCGTATGCGACAAATTGGTTCAACTGTCAATTTGTCGTTTGCAACAAATTGGTACTACTGTCAATTTGTCGTTAGCGACAAATTGGTTCAACTGTCAATTTGTCGTATGCGACAAATTGATTCAACTGTCAAGTTATCGTATGCGACAAATTGATTCAACTGTCAATTTGTCGTATGCGACAATTTGGATCAACTCTCAATTTGTCGTATGCGACAAATTGATTCAACTGTCAATTTGTCGTATGCGACAATTTGGATCAACTCTCAATTTGTCGTATGCGACAAATTGGTACTACTGTCAATTTGTCGTATGCGACAAATTGGATCAACTCTCAATTTGTCGTATGCGACAAATTGGTACTACTGTCAATTTGTCGTATGCGACAAATTGGTTCAACTGTCAATTTGTCGTATGCGACAAATTGGTAGTACTGTCAATTTGTCGTATGCGACAAATTGATTCAACTGTCAATTTGCCGTTTGCGACAAATTGATTCACCTGTCAATTTGTCGTATGCGACAAATTGGTAGTACTGTCAATTTGTCGTATGCGACAAATTGATTCAACTGTCAATTTGCCGTTTGCGACAAATTGGTACTACTGTCAATTTGTCGTATGCGACAAATTGGTTCAACTGTCAATTTGTCGTATGCGACAAATTGGTACTACTGTCAATTTGTCGTATGCGACAAATTGGTTCAACTGTCAATTTGTCGTATGCGACAAATTGGTTCAACTGTCAATTTGTCGTAATTTGTCGTATGCGACAAATTGATTCTACTGCCAATTTGTCGTATGCGACAAATTGGTTCAACTGTCAATTTGTTGTATGCGACAAATTGGTAGTACTGTCAATTTGTCGTTTGCGACAAATTGGTACTACTGTCAATTTGTCGTATGCGACAAATTGGTTCAACTGTCAAGTTATCGTATGCGACAAATTGATTCAACTGTCAATTTGTCGCATGCGACAAGTTGGTTCAACTGTCAATTTGTCGTATGCGACAAATTGATTCACCTGTCAATTTGTCGTATGCGACAAATTGATTCAACTGTCAATTTGTCGTATGCGACAAATTGGTTCAACTGTCAATTTGTCGTATGCGACAATTTGGTTCAACTCTCAATTTGTCGTATGCGACAAATTGGTACTACTGTCAATTTGTCGTATGCGACAAATTGGTTCAACTGTCAATTTGTCGTATGCGACAAATTGGTTCAACTGTCAATTTGTCGAATGCGACAATTTGGATCAACTCTCAGTTTGTCGTATGCGACAAATTGGTACTACTGTCAATTTGTCGTATGCGACAAATTGGTTCAACTGTCAATTTGTCGTATGCGACAAATTGGTTCAACTGTCAATTTGTCGTATGCGACAAATTGGTTCAACTGTCAATTTGTCGTATGCGACAAATTGGTTCAACTGTCAATTTGTCGTAATTTGTCGTATGCGACAAATTGATTCAACTGTCAATTTGTCGTATGCGACAAATTGGTTCAACTGTCAATTTGTCGTTTGCAACAAATTGGTACTACTGTCAATTTGTCGTATGCGACAAATTGGTTCAACTGTCAATTTGTCGTATGCGACAAATTGATTCAACTGTCAAGTTATCGTATGCGACAAATTGATTCAACTGTCAATTTGTCGTATGCGACAATTTGGATCAACTCTCAATTTGTCGTATGCGACAAATTGATTCAACTGTCAATTTGTCGTATGCGACAATTTGGATCAACTCTCAATTTGTCGTATGCGACAAATTGGTACTACTGTCAATTTGTCGTATGCGACAAATTGGATCAACTCTCAATTTGTCGTATGCGACAAATTGGTACTACTGTCAATTTGTCGTATGCGACAAATTGGTTCAACTGTCAATTTGTCGTATGCGACAAATTGGTAGTACTGTCAATTTGTCGTATGCGACAAATTGATTCAACTGTCAATTTGCCGTTTGCGACAAATTGATTCACCTGTCAATTTGTCGTATGCGACAAATTGGTAGTACTGTCAATTTGTCGTATGCGACAAATTGATTCAACTGTCAATTTGCCGTTTGCGACAAATTGATTCAACTCTCAATTTGTCGTATGCGACAAATTGGTACTACTGTCAATTTGTCGTATGCGACAAATTGGTTCAACTGTCAATTTGTCGTATGCGACAAATTGGTAGTACTGTCAATTTGTCGTATGCGACAATTTGGATCAACTCTCAATTTGTCGTATGCGACAAATTGGTACTACTGTCAATTTGTCGTATGCGACAAATTGGATCAACTCTCAATTTGTCGTATGCGACAAATTGGTACTACTGTCAATTTGTCGTATGCGACAAATTGGTTCAACTGTCAATTTGTCGTATGCGACAAATTGGTAGTACTGTCAATTTGTCGTATGCGACAAATTGATTCAACTGTCAATTTGCCGTTTGCGACAAATTGATTCACCTGTCAATTTGTCGTATGCGACAAATTGGTAGTACTGTCAATTTGTCGTATGCGACAAATTGATTCAACTGTCAATTTGCCGTTTGCGACAAATTGGTACTACTGTCAATTTGTCGTATGCTTCAAATTGGTTCAACTGTCAATTTGTCGTATGCGACAAATTGGTACTACTGTCAATTTGTCGTATGCGACAAATTGGTTCAACTGTCAATTTGTCGTATGCGACAAATTGGTTCAACTGTCAATTTGTCGTAATTTGTCGTATGCGACAAATTGATTCAACTGCCAATTTGTCGTATGCGACAAATTGGTTCAACTGTCAATTTGTCGTATGCGACAAATTGGTAGTACTGTCAATTTGTCGTTTGCGACAAAATGGTACTACTGTCAATTTGTCGTATGCGACAAATTGGTTCAACTGTCAAGTTATCGTATGCGACAAATTGATTCAACTGTCAATTTGTCGCATGCGACAAGTTGGTTCAACTGTCAATTTGTCGTATGCGACAAATTGATTCACCTGTCAATTTGTCGTATGCGACAAATTGATTCAACTGTCAATTTGTCGTATGCGACAAATTGGTTCAACTGTCAATTTGTCGTATGCGACAATTTGGTTCAACTCTCAATTTGTCGTATGCGACAAATTGGTACTACTGTCAATTTGTCGTATGCGACAAATTGGTTCAACTGTCAATTTGTCGTATGCGACAAATTGGTAGTACTGTCAATTTGTCGTATGCGACAAATTGATTCAACTGTCAATTTGCCGTTTGCGACAAATTGATTCACCTGTCAATTTGTCGTATGCGACAAATTGGTAGTACTGTCAATTTGTCGTATGCGACAAATTGATTCAACTGTCAATTTGCCGTTTGCGACAAATTGATTCAACTCTCAATTTGTCGTATGCGACAAATTGGTACTACTGTCAATTTGTCGTATGCGACAAATTGGTTCAACTGTCAATTTGTCGTATGCGACAAATTGGTAGTACTGTCAATTTGTCGTATGCGACAATTTGGATCAACTCTCAATTTGTCGTATGCGACAAATTGGTACTACTGTCAATTTGTCGTATGCGACAAATTGGATCAACTCTCAATTTGTCGTATGCGACAAATTGGTACTACTGTCAATTTGTCGTATGCGACAAATTGGTTCAACTGTCAATTTGTCGTATGCGACAAATTGGTAGTACTGTCAATTTGTCGTATGCGACAAATTGATTCAACTGTCAATTTGCCGTTTGCGACAAATTGATTCACCTGTCAATTTGTCGTATGCGACAAATTGGTAGTACTGTCAATTTGTCGTATGCGACAAATTGATTCAACTGTCAATTTGCCGTTTGCGACAAATTGGTACTACTGTCAATTTGTCGTATGCTTCAAATTGGTTCAACTGTCAATTTGTCGTATGCGACAAATTGGTACTACTGTCAATTTGTCGTATGCGACAAATTGGTTCAACTGTCAATTTGTCGTATGCGACAAATTGGTTCAACTGTCAATTTGTCGTAATTTGTCGTATGCGACAAATTGATTCAACTGCCAATTTGTCGTATGCGACAAATTGGTTCAACTGTCAATTTGTCGTATGCGACAAATTGGTAGTACTGTCAATTTGTCGTTTGCGACAAAATGGTACTACTGTCAATTTGTCGTATGCGACAAATTGGTTCAACTGTCAAGTTATCGTATGCTACAAATTGATTCAACTGTCAATTTGTCGCATGCGACAAGTTGGTTCAACTGTCAATTTGTCGTATGCGACAAATTGATTCACCTGTCAATTTGTCGTATGCGACAAATTGATTCAACTGTCAATTTGTCGTATGCGACAAATTGGTTCAACTGTCAATTTGTCGTATGCGACAATTTGGTTCAACTCTCAATTTGTCGTATGCGACAAATTGGTACTACTGTCAATTTGTCGTATGCGACAAATTGGTTCAACTGTCAATTTGTCGTATGCGACAAATTGGTTCAACTGTCAATTTGTCGAATGCGACAATTTGGATCAACTCTCAATTTGTCGTATGCGACAAATTGGTACTACTGTCAATTTGTCGTATGCGACAAATTGGTTCAACTGTCAATTTGTCGTATGCGACAAATTGGTTCAACTGTCAATTTGTCGTATGCGACAAATTGATTCACCTGTCAATTTGTCGTATGCGACAAATTGATTCAACTGTCAATTTGTCGTATGCGACAAATTGGTTCAACTGTCAATTTGTCGTATGCGACAATTTGGTTCAACTCTCAATTTGTCGTATGCGACAAATTGGTACTACTGTCAATTTGTCGTATGCGACAAATTGGTTCAACTGTCAATTTGTCGTATGCGACAAATTGGTTCAACTGTCAATTTGTCAAATGCGACAATTTGGATCAACTCTCAATTTGTCGTATGCGACAAATTGGTACTACTGTCAATTTGTCGTATGCGACAAATTGGTTCAACTGTCAATTTGTCGTATGCGACAAATTGGTTCAACTGTCAATTTGTCGTATGCGACAAATTGGTTCAACTGTCAATTTGTCGTATGCGACAAATTGGTTCAACTGTCAATTTGTCGTTTGCGACAAATTGGTACTACTGTCAATTTGTCGTATGCGACAAATTGGTTCAACTGTCAATTTGTCGTATGCGACAAATTGGTTCAACTGTCAATTTGTCGTATGCGACAAATTGGTACTACTGTCAATTTGTCGTATGCGACAAATTGGTTCAACTGTCAAGTTATCGTATGCGACAAATTGATTCAACTGTCAATTTGTCGCATGCGACAAGTTGGTTCAACTGTCAATTTGTCGTATGCGACAAATTGATTCACCTGTCAATTTGTCGTATGCGACAAATTGATTCAACTGTCAATTTGTCGTATGCGACAAATTGGTTCAACTGTCAATTTGTCGTATGCGACAATTTGGTTCAACTCTCAATTTGTCGTTTGCGACAAATTGGTTCAACTGTCAATTTGTCGTATGCGACAAATTGGTTCAACTGTCAATTTGTCGAATGCGACAATTTGGTACTACTGTCAATTTGTCGTATGCGACAAATTGGTTCAACTGTCAATTTGTCGTATGCGACAAATTGGTTCAACTGTCAATTTGTCGTATGCGACAAATTGGTTCAACTGTCAATTTGTCGTATGCGACAAATTGGTTCAACTGTCAATTTGTCGTAATTTGTCGTATGCGACAAATTGATTCAACTGTCAATTTGTCGTATGCGACAAATTGGTTCAACTGTCAATTTGTCGTTTGCAACAAATTGGTACTACTGTCAATTTGTCGTATGCGACAAATTGGTTCAACTGTCAATTTGTCGTATGCGACAAATTGATTCAACTGTCAAGTTATCGTATGCGACAAATTGATTCAACTGTCAATTTGTCGTATGCGACAATTTGGATCAACTGTCAATTTGTCGTATGCGACAAATTGGTTCAACTGTCAATTTGTCGTATGCGACAAATTGGTAGTACTGTCAATTTGTCGTATGCGACAAATTGATTCAACTGTCAATTTGCCGTTTGCGACAAATTGATTCACCTGTCAATTTGTCGTATGCGACAAATTGGTAGTACTGTCAATTTGTCGTATGCGACAAATTGATTCAACTGTCAATTTGCCGTTTGCGACAAATTGGTACTACTGTCAATTTGTCGTATGCGACAAATTGGTACTACTGTCAATTTGTCGTATGCGACAAATTGGTTCAACTGTCAATTTGTCGTATGCGACAAATTGGTTCAACTGTCAATTTGTCGAATGCGACAATTTGGTACTACTGTCAATTTGTCGTATGCGACAAATTGGTTCAACTGTCAATTTGTCGTATGCGACAAATTGGTTCAACTGTCAATTTGTCGTATGCGACAAATTGGTTCAACTGTCAATTTGTCGCATGCGACAAGTTGGTTCAACTGTCAATTTGTCGTATGCGACAAATTGATTCACCTGTCAATTTGTCGTATGCGACAAATTGATTCAACTGTCAATTTGTCGTATGCGACAAATTGGTTCAACTGTCAATTTGTCGTATGCGACAATTTGGTTCAACTCTCAATTTGTCGTATGCGACAAATTGGTACTACTGTCAATTTGTCGTATGCGACAAATTGGTTCAACTGTCAATTTGTCGTATGCGACAAATTGGTTCAACTGTCAATTTGTCGAATGCGACAATTTGGTACTACTGTCAATTTGTCGTATGCGACAAATTGGTTCAACTGTCAATTTGTCGTATGCGACAAATTGGTTCAACTGTCAATTTGTCGTATGCGACAAATTGGTTCAACTGTCAATTTGTCGTATGCGACAAATTGGTTCAACTGTCAATTTGTCGTAATTTGTCGTATGCGACAAATTGATTCAACTGTCAATTTGTCGTATGCGACAAATTGGTTCAACTGTCAATTTGTCGTTTGCAACAAATTGGTACTACTGTCAATTTGTCGTATGCGACAAATTGGTTCAACTGTCAATTTGTCGTATGCGACAAATTGATTCAACTGTCAAGTTATCGTATGCGACAAATTGATTCAACTGTCAATTTGTCGTATGCGACAATTTGGATCAACTGTCAATTTGTCGTATGCGACAAATTGGTTCAACTGTCAATTTGTCGTATGCGACAAATTGGTAGTACTGTCAATTTGTCGTATGCGACAAATTGATTCAACTGTCAATTTGCCGTTTGCGACAAATTGATTCACCTGTCAATTTGTCGTATGCGACAAATTGGTAGTACTGTCAATTTGTCGTATGCGACAAATTGATTCAACTGTCAATTTGCCGTTTGCGACAAATTGGTACTACTGTCAATTTGTCGTATGCGACAAATTGGTTCAACTGTCAATTTGTCGTATGCGACAAATTGGTACTACTGTCAATTTGTCGTATGCGACAAATTGGTTCAACTGTCAATTTGTCGTATGCGACACATTGGTTCAACTGTCAATTTGTCGTAATTTGTCGTATGCGACAAATTGATTCAACTGCCAATTTGTCGTATGCGACAAATTGGTTCAACTGTCAATTTGTCGTATGCGACAAATTGGTAGTACTGTCAATTTGTCGTTTGCGACAAAATGGTACTACTGTCAATTTGTCGTATGCGACAAATTGATTCAACTGTCAATTTGTCGTATGCGACAAATTGGTTCAACTGTCAATTTGTCGTATGCGACAATTTGGTTCAACTCTCAATTTGTCGTATGCGACAAATTGGTACTACTGTCAATTTGTCGTATGCGACAAATTGGTTCAACTGTCAATTTGTCGTATGCGACAAATTGGTTCAACTGTCAATTTGTCGAATGCGACAATTTGGATCAACTCTCAATTTGTCGTATGCGACAAATTGGTACTACTGTCAATTTGTCGTATGCGACAAATTGGTTCAACTGTCAATTTGTCGTATGCGACAAATTGGTTCAACTGTCAATTTGTCGTATGCGACAAATTGATTCACCTGTCAATTTGTCGTATGCGACAAATTGATTCAACTGTCAATTTGTCGTATGCAACAAATTGGTTCAACTGTCAATTTGTCGTATGCGACAATTTGGTTCAACTCTCAATTTGTCGTATGCGACAAATTGGTACTACTGTCAATTTGTCGTATGCGACAAATTGGTTCAACTGTCAATTTGTCGTATGCGACAAATTGGTTCAACTGTCAATTTGTCGAATGCGACAATTTGGATCAACTCTCAATTTGTCGTATGCGACAAATTGGTACTACTGTCAATTTGTCGTATGCGACAAATTGGTAGTACTGTCAATTTGTCGTATGCGACAAATTGATTCAACTGTCAATTTGCCGTTTGCGACAAATGGGTACTACTGTCAATTTGTCGTATGCGACAAATTGGTTCAACTGTCAATTTGTCGTATGCGACAAATTGGTACTACTGTCAATTTGTCGTATGCGACAAATTGGTTCAACTGTCAATTTGTCGTATGCGACAAATTGGTTCAACTGTCAATTTGTCGTAATTTGTCGTATGCGACAAATTGATTCAACTGCCAATTTGTCGTATGCGACAAATTGGTTCAACTGTCAATTTGTCGTATGCGACAAATTGGTAGTACTGTCAATTTGTCGTTTGCGACAAAATGGTACTACTGTCAATTTGTCGTATGCGACAAATTGATTCAACTGTCAATTTGTCGTATGCGACAAATTGGTTCAACTGTCAATTTGTCGTATGCGACAATTTGGTTCAACTCTCAATTTGTCGTATGCGACAAATTGGTACTACTGTCAATTTGTCGTATGCGACAAATTGGTTCAACTGTCAATTTGTCGTATGCGACAAATTGGTTCAACTGTCAATTTGTCGAATGCGACAATTTGGATCAACTCTCAATTTGTCGTATGCGACAAATTGGTACTACTGTCAATTTGTCGTATGCGACAAATTGGTTCAACTGTCAATTTGTCGTATGCGACAAATTGGTTCAACTGTCAATTTGTCGTATGCGACAAATTGATTCACCTGTCAATTTGTCGTATGCGACAAATTGATTCAACTGTCAATTTGTCGTATGCGACAAATTGGTTCAACTGTCAATTTGTCGTATGCGACAATTTGGTTCAACTCTCAATTTGTCGTATGCGACAAATTGGTACTACTGTCAATTTGTCGTATGCGACAAATTGGTTCAACTGTCAATTTGTCGTATGCGACAAATTGGTTCAACTGTCAATTTGTCGAATGCGACAATTTGGATCAACTCTCAATTTGTCGTATGCGACAAATTGGTACTACTGTCAATTTGTCGTATGCGACAAATTGGTTCAACTGTCAATTTGTCGTATGCGACAAATTGGTTCAACTGTCAATTTGTCGTATGCGACAAATTGGTACTACTGTCAATTTGTCGTATGCGACAAATTGGTTCAACTGTCAAGTTATCGTATGCGACAAATTGATTCAACTGTCAATTTGTCGCATGCGACAAGTTGGTTCAACTGTCAATTTGTCGTATGCGACAAATTGATTCACCTGTCAATTTGTCGTATGCGACAAATTGATTCAACTGTCAATTTGTCGTATGCGACAAATTGGTTCAACTGTCAATTTGTCGTATGCGACAATTTGGTTCAACTCTCAATTTGTCGTATGCGACAAATTGGTACTACTGTCAATTTGTCGTATGCGACAAATTGGTTCAACTGTCAATTTGTCGTATGCGACAAATTGGTTCAACTGTCAATTTGTCGAATGCGACAATTTGGATCAACTCTCAGTTTGTCGTATGCGACAAATTGGTACTACTGTCAATTTGTCGTATGCGACAAATTGGTTCAACTGTCAATTTGTCGTATGCGACAAATTGGTTCAACTGTCAATTTGTCGTATGCGACAAATTGGTTCAACTGTCAATTTGTCGTATGCGACAAATTGGTTCAACTGTCAATTTGTCGTAATTTGTCGTATGCGACAAATTGATTCAACTGTCAATTTGTCGTATGCGACAAATTGGTTCAACTGTCAATTTGTCGTATGCGACAATTTGGTTCAACTCTCAATTTGTCGTATGCGACAAATTGGTACTACTGTCAATTTGTCGTATGCGACAAATTGGTTCAACTGTCAATTTGTCGTATGCGACAAATTGGTTCAACTGTCAATTTGTCGAATGCGACAATTTGGATCAACTCTCAGTTTGTCGTATGCGACAAATTGGTACTACTGTCAATTTGTCGTATGCGACAAATTGGTAGTACTGTCAATTTGTCGTATGCGACAAATTGATTCAACTGTCAATTTGCCGTTTGCGACAAATTGGTACTACTGTCAATTTGTCGTATGCGACAAATTGGTTCAACTGTCAATTTGTCGTATGCGACAAATTGGTACTACTGTCAATTTGTCGTATGCGACAAATTGGTTCAACTGTCAATTTGTCGTATGCGACAAATTGGTTCAACTGTCAATTTGTCGTAATTTGTCGTATGCGACAAATTGATTCAACTGCCAATTTGTCGTATGCGACAAATTGGTTCAACTGTCAATTTGTCGTATGCGACAAATTGGTAGTACTGTCAATTTGTCGTTTGCGACAAAATGGTACTACTGTCAATTTGTCGTATGCGACAAATTGATTCAACTGTCAATTTGTCGTATGCGACAAATTGGTTCAACTGTCAATTTGTCGTATGCGACAATTTGGTTCAACTCTCAATTTGTCGTATGCGACAAATTGGTACTACTGTCAATTTGTCGTATGCGACAAATTGGTTCAACTGTCAATTTGTCGTATGCGACAAATTGGTTCAACTGTCAATTTGTCGAATGCGACAATTTGGATCAACTCTCAATTTGTCGTATGCGACAAATTGGTACTACTGTCAATTTGTCGTATGCGACAAATTGGTTCAACTGTCAATTTGTCGTATGCGACAAATTGGTTCAACTGTCAATTTGTCGTATGCGACAAATTGATTCACCTGTCAATTTGTCGTATGCGACAAATTGATTCAACTGTCAATTTGTCGTATGCAACAAATTGGTTCAACTGTCAATTTGTCGTATGCGACAATTTGGTTCAACTCTCAATTTGTCGTATGCGACAAATTGGTACTACTGTCAATTTGTCGTATGCGACAAATTGGTTCAACTGTCAATTTGTCGTATGCGACAAATTGGTTCAACTGTCAATTTGTCGAATGCGACAATTTGGATCAACTCTCAATTTGTCGTATGCGACAAATTGGTACTACTGTCAATTTGTCGTATGCGACAAATTGGTAGTACTGTCAATTTGTCGTATGCGACAAATTGATTCAACTGTCAATTTGCCGTTTGCGACAAATTGGTACTACTGTCAATTTGTCGTATGCGACAAATTGGTTCAACTGTCAATTTGTCGTATGCGACAAATTGGTACTACTGTCAATTTGTCGTATGCGACAAATTGGTTCAACTGTCAATTTGTCGTATGCGACAAATTGGTTCAACTGTCAATTTGTCGTAATTTGTCGTATGCGACAAATTGATTCAACTGCCAATTTTTCGTATGCGACAAATTGGTTCAACTGTCAATTTGTCGTATGCGACAAATTGGTAGTACTGTCAATTTGTCGTTTGCGACAAAATGGTACTACTGTCAATTTGTCGTATGCGACAAATTGATTCAACTGTCAATTTGTCGTATGCGACAAATTGGTTCAACTGTCAATTTGTCGTATGCGACAATTTGGTTCAACTCTCAATTTGTCGTATGCGACAAATTGGTACTACTGTCAATTTGTCGTATGCGACAAATTGGTTCAACTGTCAATTTGTCGTATGCGACAAATTGGTTCAACTGTCAATTTGTCGAATGCGACAATTTGGATCAACTCTCAATTTGTCGTATGCGACAAATTGGTACTACTGTCAATTTGTCGTATGCGACAAATTGGTTCAACTGTCAATTTGTCGTATGCGACAAATTGGTTCAACTGTCAATTTGTCGTATGCGACAAATTGATTCACCTGTCAATTTGTCGTATGCGACAAATTGATTCAACTGTCAATTTGTCGTATGCGACAAATTGGTTCAACTGTCAATTTGTCGTATGCGACAATTTGGTTCAACTCTCAATTTGTCGTATGCGACAAATTGGTACTACTGTCAATTTGTCGTATGCGACAAATTGGTTCAACTGTCAATTTGTCGTATGCGACAAATTGGTTCAACTGTCAATTTGTCGAATGCGACAATTTGGATCAACTCTCAATTTGTCGTATGCGACAAATTGGTACTACTGTCAATTTGTCGTATGCGACAAATTGGTTCAACTGTCAATTTGTCGTATGCGACAAATTGGTTCAACTGTCAATTTGTCGTATGCGACAAATTGGTACTACTGTCAATTTGTCGTATGCGACAAATTGGTTCAACTGTCAAGTTATCGTATGCGACAAATTGATTCAACTGTCAATTTGTCGCATGCGACAAGTTGGTTCAACTGTCAATTTGTCGTATGCGACAAATTGATTCACCTGTCAATTTGTCGTATGCGACAAATTGATTCAACTGTCAATTTGTCGTATGCGACAAATTGGTTCAACTGTCAATTTGTCGTATGCGACAATTTGGTTCAACTCTCAATTTGTCGTATGCGACAAATTGGTACTACTGTCAATTTGTCGTATGCGACAAATTGGTTCAACTGTCAATTTGTCGTATGCGACAAATTGGTTCAACTGTCAATTTGTCGAATGCGACAATTTGGATCAACTCTCAGTTTGTCGTATGCGACAAATTGGTACTACTGTCAATTTGTCGTATGCGACAAATTGGTTCAACTGTCAATTTGTCGTATGCGACAAATTGGTTCAACTGTCAATTTGTCGTATGCGACAAATTGGTTCAACTGTCAATTTGTCGTATGCGACAAATTGGTTCAACTGTCAATTTGTCGTAATTTGTCGTATGCGACAAATTGATTCAACTGTCAATTTGTCGTATGCGACAAATTGGTTCAACTGTCAATTTGTCGTTTGCAACAAATTGGTACTACTGTCAATTTGTCGTATGCGACAAATTGGTTCAACTGTCAATTTGTCGTATGCGACAAATTGATTCAACTGTCAAGTTATCGTATGCGACAAATTGATTCAACTGTCAATTTGTCGTATGCGACAATTTGGATCAACTCTCAATTTGTCGTATGCGACAAATTGATTCAACTGTCAATTTGTCGTATGCGACAATTTGGATCAACTCTCAATTTGTCGTATG
Organism: Oscheius myriophilus; assembly: GCA_964057215.1. Taxonomy (NCBI): domain Eukaryota; kingdom Metazoa; phylum Nematoda; class Chromadorea; order Rhabditida; family Rhabditidae; genus Oscheius; species Oscheius myriophilus. The sequence goes on from OZ059904.1 coordinate 8,173,286, forward strand.
CGACAAATTGGTACTACTGTCAATTTGTCGTATGCGACAAATTGGTACTACTGTCAATTTGTCGTATGCGACAAATTGGTTCAACTGTCAATTTGTCGTATGCGACAAATTGGTAGTACTGTCAATTTGTCGTATGCGACAAATTGATTCAACTGTCAATTTGCCGTTTGCGACAAATTGATTCACCTGTCAATTTGTCGTATGCGACAAATTGGTACTACTGTCAATTTGTCGTATGCGACAAATTGGTTCAACTGTCAATTTGTCGTATGCGACAAATTGGTTCAACTGTCAATTTGTCGAATGCGACAATTTGGATCAACTCTCAATTTGTCGTATGCGACAAATTGGTACTACTGTCAATTTGTCGTATGCGACAAATTGGTTCAACTGTCAATTTGTCGTATGCGACAAATTGGTTCAACTGTCAATTTGTCGTATGCGACAAATTGGTACTACTGTCAATTTGTCGTATGCGACAAATTGGTTCAACTGTCAAGTTATCGTATGCGACAAATTGATTCAACTGTCAATTTGTCGCATGCGACAAGTTGGTTCAACTGTCAATTTGTCGTATGCGACAAATTGATTCACCTGTCAATTTGTCGTTTGCGACAAATTGATTCAACTGTCAATTTGTCGTATGCGACAAATTGGTTCAACTGTCAATTTGTCGTATGCGACAATTTGGTTCAACTCTCAATTTGTCGTATGCGACAAATTGGTACTACTGTCAATTTGTCGTATGCGACAAATTGGTTCAACTGTCAATTTGTCGTATGCGACAAATTGGTTCAACTGTCAATTTGTCGAATGCGACAATTTGGATCAACTCTCAGTTTGTCGTATGCGACAAATTGGTACTACTGTCAATTTGTCGTATGCGACAAATTGGTTCAACTGTCAATTTGTCGTATGCGACAAATTGGTTCAACTGTCAATTTGTCGTATGCGACAAATTGGTTCAACTGTCAATTTGTCGTATGCGACAAATTGGTTCAACTGTCAATTTGTCGTAATTTGTCGTATGCGACAAATTGATTCAACTGTCAATTTGTCGTATGCGACAAATTGGTTCAACTGTCAATTTGTCGTTTGCAACAAATTGGTACTACTGTCAATTTGTCGTATGCGACAAATTGGTTCAACTGTCAATTTGTCGTATGCGACAAATTGATTCAACTGTCAAGTTATCGTATGCGACAAATTGATTCAACTGTCAATTTGTCGTATGCGACAATTTGGATCAACTCTCAATTTGTCGTATGCGACAAATTGATTCAACTGTCAATTTGTCGTATGCGACAATTTGGATCAACTCTCAATTTGTCGTATGCGACAAATTGGTACTACTGTCAATTTGTCGTATGCGACAAATTGGATCAACTCTCAATTTGTCGTATGCGACAAATTGGTACTACTGTCAATTTGTCGTATGCGACAAATTGGTTCAACTGTCAATTTGTCGTATGCGACAAATTGGTAGTACTGTCAATTTGTCGTATGCGACAAATTGATTCAACTGTCAATTTGCCGTTTGCGACAAATTGATTCACCTGTCAATTTGTCGTATGCGACAAATTGGTAGTACTGTCAATTTGTCGTATGCGACAAATTGATTCAACTGTCAACTTGCCGTTTGCGACAAATTGGTACTACTGTCAATTTGTCGTATGCGACAAATTGGTTCAACTGTCAATTTGTCGTATGCGACAAATTGGTACTACTGTCAATTTGTCGTATGCGACAAATTGGTTCAACTGTCAATTTGTCGTATGCGACAAATTGGTTCAACTGTCAATTTGTCGTAATTTGTCGTATGCGACAAATTGATTCAACTGCCAATTTGTCGTATGCGACAAATTGGTTCAACTGTCAATTTGTCGTATGCGACAAATTGGTAGTACTGTCAATTTGTCGTTTGCGACAAAATGGTACTACTGTCAATTTGTCGTATGCGACAAATTGGTTCAACTGTCAAGTTATCGTATGCGACAAAATGGTACTACTGTCAATTTGTCGTATGCGACAAGTTGGTTCAACTGTCAATTTGTCGTATGCGACAAATTGGTACTACTGTCAATTTGTCGTATGCGACAAATTGGTTCAACTGTCAATTTGTCGTATGCGACAAATTGGTTCAACTGTCAATTTGTCGTATGCGACAAATTGGTTCAACTGTCAATTTGTCGTTTGCAACAAATTGGTACTACTGTCAATTTGTCGTATGCGACAAATTGGTTCAACTGTCAATTTGTCGTATGCGACAAATTGGTTCAACTGTCAATTTGTCGTATGCGACAAATTGGTTCAACTGTCAATTTGTCGTATGCGACAAATTGGTTCAACTGTCAATTTGTCGTAATTTGTCGTATGCGACAAATTGATTCAACTGTCAATTTGTCGTATGCGACAAATTGGTTCAACTGTCAATTTGTCGTTTGCAACAAATTGGTACTACTGTCAATTTGTCGTATGCGACAAATTGGTTCAACTGTCAATTTGTCGTATGCGACAAATTGATTCAACTGTCAAGTTATCGTATGCGACAAATTGATTCAACTGTCAATTTGTCGTATGCGACAATTTGGATCAACTCTCAATTTGTCGTATGCGACAAATTGATTCAACTGTCAATTTGTCGTATGCGACAATTTGGATCAACTCTCAATTTGTCGTATGCGACAAATTGGTACTACTGTCAATTTGTCGTATGCGACAAATTGGATCAACTCTCAATTTGTCGTATGCGACAAATTGGTACTACTGTCAATTTGTCGTATGCGACAAATTGGTTCAACTGTCAATTTGTCGTATGCGACAAATTGGTAGTACTGTCAATTTGTCGTATGCGACAAATTGATTCAACTGTCAATTTGCCGTTTGCGACAAATTGATTCACCTGTCAATTTGTCGTATGCGACAAATTGGTAGTACTGTCAATTTGTCGTATGCGACAAATTGATTCAACTGTCAACTTGCCGTTTGCGACAAATTGGTACTACTGTCAATTTGTCGTATGCGACAAATTGGTTCAACTGTCAATTTGTCGTATGCGACAAATTGGTACTACTGTCAATTTGTCGTATGCGACAAATTGGTTCAACTGTCAATTTGTCGTATGCGACAAATTGGTTCAACTGTCAATTTGTCGTAATTTGTCGTATGCGACAAATTGATTCAACTGCCAATTTGTCGTATGCGACAAATTGGTTCAACTGTCAATTTGTCGTATGCGACAAATTGGTAGTACTGTCAATTTGTCGTTTGCGACAAAATGGTACTACTGTCAATTTGTCGTATGCGACAAATTGGTTCAACTGTCAAGTTATCGTATGCGACAAAATGGTACTACTGTCAATTTGTCGTATGCGACAAGTTGGTTCAACTGTCAATTTGTCGTATGCGACAAATTGATTCACCTGTCAATTTGTCGTATGCGACAAATTGATTCAACTGTCAATTTGTCGTATGCGACAAATTGGTTCAACTGTCAATTTGTCGTATGCGACAATTTGGTTCAACTCTCAATTTGTCGTATGCGACAAATTGGTACTACTGTCAATTTGTCGTATGCGACAAATTGGTTCAACTGTCAATTTGTCGTATGCGACAAATTGGTTCAACTGTCAATTTGTCGAATGCGACAATTTGGATCAACTCTCAATTTGTCGTATGCGACAAATTGGTACTACTGTCAATTTGTCGTATGCGACAAATTGGTTCAACTGTCAATTTGTCGTATGCGACAAATTGGTTTAACTGTCAATTTGTCGTATGCGACAAATTGATTCACCTGTCAATTTGTCGTATGCGACAAAGTGATTCAACTGTCAATTTGTCGTATGCGACAAATTGGTTCAACTGTCAATTTGTCGTATGCGACAATTTGGTTCAACTCTCAATTTGTCGTATGCGACAAATTGGTACTACTGTCAATTTGTCGTATGCGACAAATTGGTTCAACTGTCAATTTGTCGTATGCGACAAATTGGTTCAACTGTCAATTTGTCGAATGCGACAATTTGGATCAACTCTCAATTTGTCGTATGCGACAAATTGGTACTACTGTCAATTTGTCGTATGCGACAAATTGGTTCAACTGTCAATTTGTCGTATGCGACAAATTGGTTCAACTGTCAATTTGTCGTATGCGACAAATTGGTTCAACTGTCAATTTGTCGTATGCGACAAATTGGTTCAACTGTCAATTTGTCGTTTGCGACAAATTGGTACTACTGTCAATTTGTCGTATGCGACAAATTGGTTCAACTGTCAATTTGTCGTATGCGACAAATTGGTTCAACTGTCAATTTGTCGTATGCGACAAATTCGCAGTACTGTCAATTTGTCGTATGCGACAAATTGATTCAACTGTCAATTTGCCGTTTGCGACAAATTGGTACTACTGTCAATTTGTCGTATGCGACAAATTGGTTCAACTGTCAATTTGTCGTATGCGACAAATTGGTACTACTGTCAATTTGTCGTATGCGACAAATTGGTTCAACTGTCAATTTGTCGTATGCGACAAATTGGTTCAACTGTCAATTTGTCGTAATTTGTCGTATGCGACAAATTGATTCAACTGTCAATTTGTCGTATGCGACAAATTGGTTCAACTGTCAATTTGTCGTTTGCAACAAATTGGTACTACTGTCAATTTGTCGTATGCGACAAATTGGTTCAACTGTCAATTTGTCGTATGCGACAAATTGATTCAACTGTCAAGTTATCGTATGCGACAAATTGATTCAACTGTCAATTTGTCGTATGCGACAATTTGGATCAACTCTCAATTTGTCGTATGCGACAAATTGGTACTACTGTCATTTTGTCGTATGCGACAAATTGGATCAACTCTCAATTTGTCGTATGCGACAAATTGGTACTACTGTCAATTTGTCGTATGCGACAAATTGGTTCAACTGTCAATTTGTCGTATGCGACAAATTGGTAGTACTGTCAATTTGTCGTATGCGACAAATTGATTCAACTGTCAATTTGCCGTTTGCGACAAATTGATTCACCTGTCAATTTGTCGTATGCGACAAATTGGTAGTACTGTCAAATTGTCGTATGCGACAAACTGATTCAACTGTCAATTTGCCGTTTGCGACAAATTGGTACTACTGTCAATTTGTCGTATGCGACAAATTGGTTCAACTGTCAATTTGTCGTATGCGACAAATTGGTAGTACTGTCAATTTGTCGTTTGCGACAAATTGGTACTACTGTCAATTTGTCGTATGCGACAATTTGGTTCAACTCTCAATTTGTCGTATGCGACAAATTGGTACTACTGTCAATTTGTCGTATGCGACAAATTGGTTCAACTGTCAATTTGTCGTATGCGACAAATTGGTTCAACTGTCAATTTGTCGAATGCGACAATTTGGATCAACTCTCAATTTGTCGTATGCGACAAATTGGTACTACTGTCAATTTGTCGTATGCGACAAATTGGTTCAACTGTCAATTTGTCGTATGCGACAAATTGGTTCAACTGTCAATTTGTCGTATGCGACAAATTGGTTCAACTGTCAATTTGTCGTATGCGACAAATTGGTTCAACTGTCAATTTGTCGTTTGCGACAAATTGGTACTACTGTCAATTTGTCGTATGCGACAAATTGGTTCAACTGTCAATTTGTCGTATGCGACAAATTGGTTCAACTGTCAATTTGTCGTATGCGACAAATTCGCAGTACTGTCAATTTGTCGTATGCGACAAATTGATTCAACTGTCAATTTGCCGTTTGCGACAAATTGGTACTACTGTCAATTTGTCGTATGCGACAAATTGGTTCAACTGTCAATTTGTCGTATGCGACAAATTGGTACTACTGTCAATTTGTCGTATGCGACAAATTGGTTCAACTGTCAATTTGTCGTATGCGACAAATTGGTTCAACTGTCAATTTGTCGTAATTTGTCGTATGCGACAAATTGATTCAACTGTCAATTTGTCGTATGCGACAAATTGGTTCAACTGTCAATTTGTCGTTTGCAACAAATTGGTACTACTGTCAATTTGTCGTATGCGACAAATTGGTTCAACTGTCAATTTGTCGTATGCGACAAATTGATTCAACTGTCAAGTTATCGTATGCGACAAATTGATTCAACTGTCAATTTGTCGTATGCGACAATTTGGATCAACTCTCAATTTGTCGTATGCGACAAATTGGTACTACTGTCATTTTGTCGTATGCGACAAATTGGATCAACTCTCAATTTGTCGTATGCGACAAATTGGTACTACTGTCAATTTGTCGTATGCGACAAATTGGTTCAACTGTCAATTTGTCGTATGCGACAAATTGGTAGTACTGTCAATTTGTCGTATGCGACAAATTGATTCAACTGTCAATTTGCCGTTTGCGACAAATTGATTCACCTGTCAATTTGTCGTATGCGACAAATTGGTAGTACTGTCAAATTGTCGTATGCGACAAACTGATTCAACTGTCAATTTGCCGTTTGCGACAAATTGGTACTACTGTCAATTTGTCGTATGCGACAAATTGGTTCAACTGTCAATTTGTCGTATGCGACAAATTGGTACTACTGTCAATTTGTCGTATGCGACAAATTGGTTCAACTGTCAATTTGTCGTATGCGACAAATTGGTTCAACTGTCAATTTGTCGTAATTTGTCGTATGCGACAAATTGATTCAACTGCCAATTTGTCGTATGCGACAAATTGGTTCAACTGTCAATTTGTCGTATGCGACAAATTGGTAGTACTGTCAATTTGTCGTTTGCGACAAATTGGTACTACTGTCAATTTGTCGTATGCGACAAATTGGTTCAACTGTCAAGTTATCGTATGCGACAAATTGATTCAACTGTCAATTTGTCGCATGCGACAAATTGGTTCAACTGTCAATTTGTCGTATGCGACAAATTGGTACTACTGTCAATTTGTCGTATGCGACAAATTGGTTCAACTGTCAATTTGTCGTATGCGACAAATTGGTTCAACTGTCAATTTGTCGTAATTTGTCGTATGCGACAAATTGATTCAACTGCCAATTTGTCGTATGCGACAAATTGGTTCAACTGTCAATTTGTCGTATGCGACAAATTGGTAGTACTGTCAATTTGTCGTTTGCGACAAATTGGTACTACTGTCAATTTGTCGTATGCGACAAATTGGTTCAACTGTCAAGTTATCGTATGCGACAAATTGATTCAACTGTCAATTTGTCGCATGCGACAAGTTGGTTCAACTGTCAATTTGTCGTATGCGACAAATTGATTCACCTGTCAATTTGTCGTATGCGACAAATTGATTCAACTGTCAATTTGTCGTATGCGACAAATTGGTTCAACTGTCAATTTGTCGTATGCGACAATTTGGTTCAACTCTCAATTTGTCGTATGCGACAAATTGGTACTACTGTCAATTTGTCGTATGCGACAAATTGGTTCAACTGTCAATTTGTCGTATGCGACAAATTGGTTCAACTGTCAATTTGTCGAATGCGACAATTTGGATCAACTCTCAATTTGTCGTATGCGACAAATTGGTACTACTGTCAATTTGTCGTATGCGACAAATTGGTTCAACTGTCAATTTGTCGTATGCGACAAATTGGTTCAACTGTCAATTTGTCGTATGCGACAAATTGGTTCAACTGTCAATTTGTCGTATGCGACAAATTGGTTCAACTGTCAATTTGTCGTTTGCGACAAATTGGTACTACTGTCAATTTGTCGTATGCGACAAATTGGTTCAACTGTCAATTTGTCGTTTGCGACAAATTGGTACTACTGTCAATTTGTCGTATGCGACAAATTGGTTCAACTGTCAATTTGTCGTATGCGACAAATTGGTTCAACTGTCAATTTGTCGTATGCGACAAATTGGTAGTACTGTCAATTTGTCGTATGCGACAAATTGATTCAACTGTCAATTTGTCGTATGCGACAAATTGGTTCAACTGTCAATTTGTCGTTTGCGACAAATTGGTACTACTGTCAATTTGTCGTATGCGACAAATTGATTCAACTGTCAATTTGTCGTATGCGACAAATTGGTTCAACTGTCAATTTGTCGTTTGCAACAAATTGGTACTACTGTCAATTTGTCGTATGCGACAAATTGGTTCAACTGTCAATTTGTCGTATGCGACAAATTGATTCAACTGTCAAGTTATCGTATGCGACAAATTGATTTAACTGTCAATTTGTCGTATGCGACAATTTGGATCAACTCTCAATTTGTCGTATGCGACAAATTGGTACTACTGTCATTTTGTCGTATGCGACAAATTGGATCAACTCTCAATTTGTCGTATGCGACAAATTGGTACTACTGTCAATTTGTCGTATGCGACAAATTGGTTCAACTGTCAATTTGTCGTATGCGACAAATTGGTAGTACTGTCAATTTGTCGTATGCGACAAATTGATTCAACTGTCAATTTGCCGTTTGCGACAAATTGATTCACCTGTCAATTTGTCGTATGCGACAAATTGGTAGTACTGTCAAATTGTCGTATGCGACAAACTGATTCAACTGTCAATTTGCCGTTTGCGACAAATTGGTACTACTGTCAATTTGTCGTATGCGACAAATTGGTTCAACTGTCAATTTGTCGTATGCGACAAATTGGTACTACTGTCAATTTGTCGTATGCGACAAATTGGTTCAACTGTCAATTTGTCGTATGCGACAAATTGGTTCAACTGTCAATTTGTCGTAATTTGTCGTATGCGACAAATTGATTCAACTGCCAATTTGTCGTATGCGACAAATTGGTTCAACTGTCAATTTGTCGTATGCGACAAATTGGTAGTACTGTCAATTTGTCGTTTGCGACAAATTGGTACTACTGTCAATTTGTCGTATGCGACAAATTGGTTCAACTGTCAAGTTATCGTATGCGACAAATTGATTCAACTGTCAATTTGTCGCATGCGACAAATTGGTTCAACTGTCAATTTGTCGTATGCGACAAATTGGTACTACTGTCAATTTGTCGTATGCGACAAATTGGTTCAACTGTCAATTTGTCGTATGCGACAAATTGGTTCAACTGTCAATTTGTCGTAATTTGTCGTATGCGACAAATTGATTCAACTGCCAATTTGTCGTATGCGACAAATTGGTTCAACTGTCAATTTGTCGTATGCGACAAATTGGTAGTACTGTCAATTTGTCGTTTGCGACAAATTGGTACTACTGTCAATTTGTCGTATGCGACAAATTGGTTCAACTGTCAAGTTATCGTATGCGACAAATTGATTCAACTGTCAATTTGTCGCATGCGACAAGTTGGTTCAACTGTCAATTTGTCGTATGCGACAAATTGATTCACCTGTCAATTTGTCGTATGCGACAAATTGATTCAACTGTCAATTTGTCGTATGCGACAAATTGGTTCAACTGTCAATTTGTCGTATGCGACAATTTGGTTCAACTCTCAATTTGTCGTATGCGACAAATTGGTACTACTGTCAATTTGTCGTATGCGACAAATTGGTTCAACTGTCAATTTGTCGTATGCGACAAATTGGTTCAACTGTCAATTTGTCGAATGCGACAATTTGGATCAACTCTCAATTTGTCGTATGCGACAAATTGGTACTACTGTCAATTTGTCGTATGCGACAAATTGGTTCAACTGTCAATTTGTCGTATGCGACAAATTGGTTCAACTGTCAATTTGTCGTATGCGACAAATTGGTTCAACTGTCAATTTGTCGTATGCGACAAATTGGTACTACTGTCAATTTGTCGTATGCGACAAATTGGTTCAACTGTCAATTTGTCGTTTGCGACAAATTGGTACTACTGTCAATTTGTCGTATGCGACAAATTGGTTCAACTGTCAATTTGTCGTATGCGACAAATTGGTTCAACTGTCAATTTGTCGTATGCGACAAATTGGTAGTACTGTCAATTTGTCGTATGCGACAAATTGATTCAACTGTCAATTTGCCGTTTGCGACAAATTGGTACTACTGTCAATTTGTCGTATGCGACAAATTGGTTCAACTGTCAATTTGTCGTATGCGACAAATTGGTACTACTGTCAATTTGTCGTATGCGACAAATTGGTTCAACTGTCAATTTGTCGTATGCGACAAATTGGTTCAACTGTCAATTTGTCGTAATTTGTCGTATGCGACAAATTGGTTCAACTGTCAATTTGTCGTTTGCAACAAATTGGTACTACTGTCAATTTGTCGTATGCGACAAATTGGTTCAACTGTCAATTTGTCGTATGCGACAAATTGATTCAACTGTCAAGTTATCGTATGCGACAAATTGATTCAACTGTCAATTTGTCGTATGCGACAATTTGGATCAACTCTCAATTTGTCGTATGCGACAAATTGATTCAACTGTCAATTTGTCGTATGCGACAATTTGGATCAACTCTCAATTTGTCGTATGCGACAAATTGGTACTACTGTCAATTTGTCGTATGCGACAAATTGGATCAACTCTCAATTTGTCGTATGCGACAAATTGGTACTACTGTCAATTTGTCGTATGCGACAAATTGGTTCAACTGTCAATTTGTCGTATGCGACAAATTGGTAGTACTGTCAATTTGTCGTATGCGACAAATTGATTCAACTGTCAATTTGCCGTTTGCGACAAATTGATTCACCTGTCAATTTGTCGTATGCGACAAATTGGTAGTACTGTCAATTTGTCGTATGCGACAAATTGATTCAACTGTCAATTTGCCGTTTGCGACAAATTGGTACTACTGTCAATTTGTCGTATGCGACAAATTGGTTCAACTGTCAATTTGTCGTATGCGACAAATTGGTACTACTGTCAATTTGTCGTATGCGACAAATTGGTTCAACTGTCAATTTGTCGTATGCGACAAATTGGTTCAACTGTCAATTTGTCATAATTTGTCGTATGCGACAAATTGATTCAACTGCCAATTTGTCGTATGCGACAAATTGGTTCAACTGTCAATTTGTCGTATGCGACAAATTGGTAGTACTGTCAATTTGTCGTTTGCGACAAATTGGTACTACTGTCAATTTGTCGTATGCGACAAATTGGTTCAACTGTCAAGTTATCGTATGCGACAAATTGATTCAACTGTCAATTTGTCGCATGCGACAAGTTGGTTCAACTGTCAATTTGTCGTATGCGACAAATTGATTCACCTGTCAATTTGTCGTATGCGACAAATTGATTCAACTGTCAATTTGTCGTATGCGACAAATTGGTTCAACTGTCAATTTGTCGTATGCGACAATTTGGTTCAACTCTCAATTTGTCGTATGCGACAAATTGGTACTACTGTCAATTTGTCGTATGCGACAAATTGGTTCAACTGTCAATTTGTCGTATGCGACAAATTGGTTCAACTGTCAATTTGTCGAATGCGACAATTTGGATCAACTCTCAATTTGTCGTATGCGACAAATTGGTACTACTGTCAATTTGTCGTATGCGACAAATTGGTTCAACTGTCAATTTGTCGTATGCGACAAATTGGTTCAACTGTCAATTTGTCGTATGCGACAAATTGGTTCAACTGTCAATTTGTCGTATGCGACAAATTGGTTCAACTGTCAATTTGTCGTTTGCGACAAATTGGTACTACTGTCAATTTGTCGTATGCGACAAATTGGTTCAACTGTCAATTTGTCGTATGCGACAAATTGGTTCAACTGTCAATTTGTCGTATGCGACAAATTGGTAGTACTGTCAATTTGTCGTATGCGACAAATTGATTCAACTGTCAATTTGCCGTTTGCGACAAATTGGTACTACTGTCAATTTGTCGTATGCGACAAATTGGTTCAACTGTCAATTTGTCGTATGCGACAAATTGGTACTACTGTCAATTTGTCGTATGCGACAAATTGGTTCAACTGTCAATTTGTCGTATGCGACAAATTGGTTCAACTGTCAATTTGTCGTAATTTGTCGTATGCGACAAATTGATTCAACTGTCAATTTGTCGTATGCGACAAATTGGTTCAACTGTCAATTTGTCGTTTGCAACAAATTGGTACTACTGTCAATTTGTCGTATGCGACAAATTGGTTCAACTGTCAATTTGTCGTATGCGACAAATTGATTCAAGTGTCAAGTTATCGTATGCGACAAATTGATTCAACTGTCAATTTGTCGTATGCGACAATTTGGATCAACTCTCAATTTGTCGTATGCGACAAATTGGTACTACTGTCAATTTGTCGTTAGCGACAAATTGGTTCAACTGTCAATTTGTCGTATGCGACAAATTGGTAGTACTGTCAATTTGTCGTATGCGACAAATTGATTCAACTGTCAATTTGCCGTTTGCGACAAATTGGTACTACTGTCAATTTGTCGTATGCGACAAATTGGTTCAACTGTCAATTTGTCGTATGCGACAAATTGGTACTACTGTCAATTTGTCGTATGCGACAAATTGGTTCAACTGTCAATTTGTCGTAATTTGTCGTATGCGACAAATTGATTCAACTGCCAATTTGTCGTATGCGACAAATTGGTTCAACTGTCAATTTGTCGTATGCGACAAATTGGTAGTACTGTCAATTTGTCGTTTGCGACAAATTGGTACTACTGTCAATTTGTCGTATGCGACAAATTGGTTCAACTGTCAATTTGTCGTATGCGACAAATTGATTCAACTGTCAATTTGTCGTATGCGACAAATTGGTTCAACTGTCAATTTGTCGTTTGCGACAAATTGGTACTACTGTCAATTTGTCGTATGCGACAAATTGGTTCAACTGTCAATTTGTCGTATGCGACAAGTTGATTCAACTGTCAAGTTATCGTATGCGACAAATTGGTTCAACTGTCAATTTGTCGAATGCGACAATTTGGATCAACTCTCAATTTGTCGTATGCGACAAATTGGTACTACTGTCAATTTGTCGTATGCGACAAATTGGTTCAACTGTCAATTTGTCGTATGCGACAAATTGGTAGTACTGTCAATTTGTCGTATGCGACAAATTGATTCAACTGTCAATTTGCCGTTTGCGACAAATTGATTCACCTGTCAATTTGTCGTATGCGACAAATTGGTAGTACTGTCAAATTGTCGTATGCGACAAACTGATTCAACTGTCAATTTGCCGTTTGCGACAAATTGGTACTACTGTCAATTTGTCGTATGCGACAAATTGGTTCAACTGTCAATTTGTCGTATGCGACAAATTGGTACTACTGTCAATTTGTCGTATGCGACAAATTGGTTCAACTGTCAATTTGTCGTATGCGACAAATTGGTTCAACTGTCAATTTGTCGTAATTTGTCGTATGCGACAAATTGATTCAACTGCCAATTTGTCGTATGCGACAAATTGGTTCAACTGTCAATTTGTCGTATGCGACAAATTGGTAGTACTGTCATTTTGTCGTTTGCGACAAATTGGTACTACTGTCAATTTGTCGTATGCGACAAATTGGTTCAACTGTCAAGTTATCGTATGCGACAAATTGATTCAACTGTCAATTTGTCGCATGCGACAAATTGGTTCAACTGTCAATTTGTCGTATGCGACAAATTGGTACTACTGTCAATTTGTCGTATGCGACAAATTGGTTCAACTGTCAATTTGTCGTATGCGACAAATTGGTTCAACTGTCAATTTGTCGTAATTTGTCGTATGCGACAAATTGATTCAACTGCCAATTTGTCGTATGCGACAAATTGGTTCAACTGTCAATTTGTCGTATGCGACAAATTGGTAGTACTGTCAATTTGTCGTTTGCGACAAATTGGTACTACTGTCAATTTGTCGCATGCGACAAGTTGGTTCAACTGTCAATTTGTCGTATGCGACAAATTGATTCACCTGTCAATTTGTCGTATGCGACAAATTGATTCAACTGTCAATTTGTCGTATGCGACAAATTGGTTCAACTGTCAATTTGTCGTATGCGACAATTTGGTTCAACTCTCAATTTGTCGTATGCGACAAATTGGTACTACTGTCAATTTGTCGTATGCGACAAATTGGTTCAACTGTCAATTTGTCGTATGCGACAAATTGGTTCAACTGTCAATTTGTCGAATGCGACAATTTGGATCAACTCTCAATTTGTCGTATGCGACAAATTGGTACTACTGTCAATTTGTCGTATGCGACAAATTGGTTCAACTGTCAATTTGTCGTATGCGACAAATTGGTTCAACTGTCAATTTGTCGTATGCGACAAATTGGTTCAACTGTCAATTTGTCGTATGCGACAAATTGGTTCAACTGTCAATTTGTCGTTTGCGACAAATTGGTACTACTGTCAATTTGTCGTATGCGACAAATTGGTTCAACTGTCAATTTGTCGTTTGCGACAAATTGGTACTACTGTCAATTTGTCGTATGCGACAAATTGGTTCAACTGTCAATTTGTCGTATGCGACAAATTGGTTCAACTGTCAATTTGTCGTATGCGACAAATTGGTAGTACTGTCAATTTGTCGTATGCGACAAATTGATTCAACTGTCAATTTGCCGTTTGCGACAAATTGGTACTACTGTCAATTTGTCGTATGCGACAAATTGGTACTACTGTCAATTTGTCGTATGCGACCAATTGGTTCAACTGTCAATTTGTCGTATGCGACAAATTGGTTCAACTGTCAATTTGTCGTAATTTGTCGTATGCGACAAATTGGTTCAACTGTCAATTTGTCGTTTGCAACAAATTGGTACTACTGTCAATTTGTCGTATGCGACAAATTGGTTCAACTGTCAATTTGTCGTATGCGACAAATTGATTCAACTGTCAAGTTATCGTATGCGACAAATTGATTCAACTGTCAATTTGTCGTATGCGACAATTTGGATCAACTCTCAATTTGTCGTATGCGACAAATTGATTCAACTGTCAATTTGTCGTATGCGACAATTTGGATCAACTCTCAATTTGTCGTATGCGACAAATTGGTACTACTGTCAATTTGTCGTATGCGACAAATTGGATCAACTCTCAATTTGTCGTATGCGACAAATTGGTACTACTGTCAATTTGTCGTATGCGACAAATTGGTTCAACTGTCAATTTGTCGTATGCGACAAATTGGTAGTACTGTCAATTTGTCGTATGCGACAAATTGATTCAACTGTCAATTTGCCGTTTGCGACAAATTGATTCACCTGTCAATTTGTCGTATGCGACAAATTGGTAGTACTGTCAATTTGTCGTATGCGACAAATTGATTCAACTGTCAATTTGCCGTTTGCGACAAATTGGTACTACTGTCAATTTGTCGTATGCGACAAATTGGTTCAACTGTCAATTTGTCGTATGCGACAAATTGGTACTACTGTCAATTTGTCGTATGCGACAAATTGGTTCAACTGTCAATTTGTCGTATGCGACAAATTGGTTCAACTGTCAATTTGTCGTAATTTGTCGTATGCGACAAATTGATTCAACTGCCAATTTGTCGTATGCGACAAATTGGTTCAACTGTCAATTTGTCGTATGCGACAAATTGGTAGTACTGTCAATTTGTCGTTTGCGACAAATTGGTACTACTGTCAATTTGTCGTATGCGACAAATTGGTTCAACTGTCAAGTTATCGTATGCGACAAATTGATTCAACTGTCAATTTGTCGCATGCGACAAGTTGGTTCAACTGTCAATTTGTCGTATGCGACAAATTGATTCACCTGTCAATTTGTCGTATGCGACAAATTGATTCAACTGTCAATTTGTCGTATGCGACAAATTGGTTCAACTGTCAATTTGTCGTATGCGACAATTTGGTTCAACTCTCAATTTGTCGTATGCGACAAATTGGTACTACTGTCAATTTGTCGTATGCGACAAATTGGTTCAACTGTCAATTTGTCGTATGCGACAAATTGGTTCAACTGTCAATTTGTCGAATGCGACAATTTGGATCAACTCTCAATTTGTCGTATGCGACAAATTGGTACTACTGTCAATTTGTCGTATGCGACAAATTGGTTCAACTGTCAATTTGTCGTATGCGACAAATTGGTTCAACTGTCAATTTGTCGTATGCGACAAATTGGTTCAACTGTCAATTTGTCGTATGCGACAAATTGGTTCAACTGTCAATTTGTCGTTTGCGACAAATTGGTACTACTGTCAATTTGTCGTATGCGACAAATTGGTTCAACTGTCAATTTGTCGTATGCGACAAATTGGTTCAACTGTCAATTTGTCGTATGCGACAAATTGGTAGTACTGTCAATTTGTCGTATGCGACAAATTGATTCAACTGTCAATTTGCCGTTTGCGACAAATTGGTACTACTGTCAATTTGTCGTATGCGACAAATTGGTTCAACTGTCAATTTGTCGTATGCGACAAATTGGTACTACTGTCAATTTGTCGTATGCGACAAATTGGTTCAACTGTCAATTTGTCGTATGCGACAAATTGGTTCAACTGTCAATTTGTCGTAATTTGTCGTATGCGACAAATTGATTCAACTGTCAATTTGTCGTATGCGACAAATTGGTTCAACTGTCAATTTGTCGTTTGCAACAAATTGGTACTACTGTCAATTTGTCGTATGCGACAAATTGGTTCAACTGTCAATTTGTCGTATGCGACAAATTGATTCAAGTGTCAAGTTATCGTATGCGACAAATTGATTCAACTGTCAATTTGTCGTATGCGACAATTTGGATCAACTCTCAATTTGTCGTATGCGACAAATTGGTACTACTGTCAATTTGTCGTTAGCGACAAATTGGTTCAACTGTCAATTTGTCGTATGCGACAAATTGGTAGTACTGTCAATTTGTCGTATGCGACAAATTGATTCAACTGTCAATTTGCCGTTTGCGACAAATTGGTACTACTGTCAATTTGTCGTATGCGACAAATTGGTTCAACTGTCAATTTGTCGTATGCGACAAATTGGTACTACTGTCAATTTGTCGTATGCGACAAATTGGTTCAACTGTCAATTTGTCGTAATTTGTCGTATGCGACAAATTGATTCAACTGCCAATTTGTCGTATGCGACAAATTGGTTCAACTGTCAATTTGTCGTATGCGACAAATTGGTAGTACTGTCAATTTGTCGTTTGCGACAAATTGGTACTACTGTCAATTTGTCGTATGCGACAAATTGGTTCAACTGTCAATTTGTCGTATGCGACAAATTGATTCAACTGTCAATTTGTCGTATGCGACAAATTGGTTCAACTGTCAATTTGTCGTTTGCGACAAATTGGTACTACTGTCAATTTGTCGTATGCGACAAATTGGTTCAACTGTCAATTTGTCGTATGCGACAAGTTGATTCAACTGTCAAGTTATCGTATGCGACAAATTGATTCAACTGTCAATTTGTCGCATGCGACAAATTGGTTCAACTGTCAATTTGTCGTATGCGACAAATTGATTCACCTGTCAATTTGTCGTATGCGACAAATTGATTCAACTGTCAATTTGTCGTATGCGACAAATTGGTTCAACTGTCAATTTGTCGTATGCGACAATTTGGTTCAACTCTCAATTTGTCGTATGCGACAAATTGGTACTACTGTCAATTTGTCGTATGCGACAAATTGGTTCAACTGTCAATTTGTCGTATGCGACAAATTGGTTCAACTGTCAATTTGTCGTATGCGACAAATTGGTAGTACTGTCAATTTGTCGTATGCGACAAATTGATTCAACTGTCAATTTGCCGTTTGCGACAAATTGGTACTACTGTCAATTTGTCGTATGCGACAAATTGGTTCAACTGTCAATTTGTCGTATGCGACAAATTGGTACTACTGTCAATTTGTCGTATGCGACAAATTGGTTCAACTGTCAATTTGTCGTATGCGACAAATTGGTTCAACTGTCAATTTGTCGTAATTTGTCGTATGCGACAAATTGATTCACCTGTCAATTTGTCGTATGCGACAAATTGATTCAACTGTCAATTTGTCGTATGCGACAAATTGGTTCAACTGTCAATTTGTCGTATGCGACAATTTGGTTCAACTCTCAATTTGTCGTATGCGACAAATTGGTACTACTGTCAATTTGTCGTATGCGACAAATTGGTACTACTGTCAATTTGTCGTATGCGACAAATTGGTTCAACTGTCAATTTGTCGTATGCGACAAATTGATTCAACTGTCAAGTTATCGTATGCGACAAATTGATTCAACTGTCAATTTGTCGCATGCGACAAATTGGTTCAACTGTCAATTTGTCGTATGCGACAAATTGATTCACCTGTCAATTTGTCGTATGCGACAATTTGATTCAACTGTCAATTTGTCGTATGCGACAAATTGGTTCAACTGTCAATTTGTCGTATGCGACAATTTGGTTCAACTCTCAATTTGTCGTATGCGACAAATTGGTACTACTGTCAATTTGTCGTATGCGACAAATTGGTTCAACTGTCAATTTGTCGTATGCGACAAATTGGTTCAACTGTCAATTTGTCGTATGCGACAAATTGGTAGTACTGTCAATTTGTCGTATGCGACAAATTGATTCAACTGTCAATTTGCCGTTTGCGACAAATTGGTACTACTGTCAATTTGTCGTATGCGACAAATTGGTTCAACTGTCAATTTGTCGTATGCGACAAATTGGTACTACTGTCAATTTGTCGTATGCGACAAATTGGTTCAACTGTCAATTTGTCGTATGCGACAAATTGGTTCAACTGTCAATTTGTCGTAATTTGTCGTATGCGACAAATTGGTTCAACTGTCAATTTGTCGTATGCGACAAATTGGTAGTACTGTCAATTTGTCGTTTGCGACAAATTGGTACTACTGTCAATTTGTCGTATGCGACAAATTGGTTCAACTGTCAATTTGTCGTATGCGACCAATTGATTCAACTGTCAATTTGTCGTATGCGACAAATTGGTTCAACTGTTAATTTGTCGTTTGCGACAAATTGGTACTACTGTCAATTTGTCGTATGCGACAAATTGGTTCATCTGTCAATTTGTCGTATGCGACAAATTGATTCAACTGTCAAGTTATCGTATGCGACAAATTGATTCAACTGTCAATTTGTCGCATGCGACAAATTGGTTTAACTGTCAATTTGTCGTATGCGACAAATTGGTTCAACTGTCATTTTGTCGTAATTTGTCGTATGCGACAAATTGATTCACCTGCCAATTTGTCGTATGCGACAAATTGGTTCAACTGTCAATCTGTCGTATGCGACAAATTGGTAGTACTGTCAATTTGTCGTTTGCGACAAATTGGTACTACTGTGAATTTGTCGTATGCGACAAATTGGTTCAACTGTCAATTTGTCGTATGCGACAAATTGATTCAACTGTCAATTTGTCGTATGCGACAAATTGGTTCAACCGTCAATTTGTCGTTTGCGACAAATTGGTACTACTGTCAATTTGTCGTATGCGACAAATTGATTCACCTGTCAATTTGTCGTATGCGACAAATTGATTCAACTGTCAATTTGTTGTATGCGACAAATTGACAGTTAAACCAATTTTGTCGTATGCGACAAATTGGTTCAACTGTCAATTTGTCGTATGCGACAAATTGGTAGTACTGTCAATTTGTCGTTTGCGACAAATTGGTACTACTGTCAATTTGTCGTATGCGACAAATTGGTTCAACTGTCAATTTGTCGTATGCGACAAATTGATTCAACTGTCAATTTGTCGTATGCGACAAATTGGTTCAACTGTTAATTTGTCGTTTGCGACAAATTGGTACTACTGTCAATTTGTCGTATGCGACAAATTGGTTCAACTGTCAATTTGTCGTATGCGACAAATTGATTCAACTGTCAAGTTATCGTATGCGACAAATTGATTCAACTGTCAATTTGTCGCATGCGACAAATTGGTTCAACTGTCAATTTGTCGTATGCGACAAATTGGTTCAACTGTCAATTTGTCGTAATTTGTCGTATGCGACAAATTGATTCACCTGCCAATTCGTCGTATGCGACAAATTGGTTCAACTGTCAATTTGTCGTATGCGACAAATTGGTAGTACTGTCAATTTGTCGTTTGCGACAAATTGGTAGTACTGTCAATTTGTCGTTTGCGACAAATTGGTACTACTGTCAATTTGTCGTATGCGACAAATTGGTTCAACTGTCAATTTGTCGTATGCGACAAATTGATTCAACTGTCAATTTGTCGTATGCGACAAATTGGTTCAACTGTTAATTTGTCGTTTGCGACAAATTGGTACTACTGTCAATTTGTCGTATGCGACAAATTGGTTCAACTGTCAATTTGTCGTATGCGACAAATTGATTCAACTGTCAAGTTATCGTATGCGACAAATTGATTCAACTGTCAATTTGTCGCATGCGACAAATTGGTTCAACTGTCAATTTGTCGTATGCGACAAATTGGTTCAACTGTCAATTTGTCGTAATTTGTCGTATGCGACAAATTGATTCACCTGCCAATTCGTCGTATGCGACAAATTGGTTCAACTGTCAATTTGTCGTATGCGACAAATTGGTAGTACTGTCAATTTGTCGTTTGCGACAAATTGGTACTACTGTGAATTTGTCGTATGCGACAAATTGGTTCAACTGTCAATTTGTCGTATGCGACAAATTGATTCAACTGTCAATTTGTCGTATGCGACAAATTGGTTCAACCGTCAATTTGTCGTTTGCGACAAATTGGTACTACTGTCAATTTGTCGTATGCGACAAATTGGTTCAACTGTCAATTTGTCGTATGCGACAAATTGATTCAACTGTCAATTTATCGTATGCGACAAATTGATTCAACTGTCAATTTGTCGCATGCGACAAATTGGTTCAACTGTCAATTTGTCGTATGCGACAAATTGATTCACCTGTCAATTTGTCGTATGCGACAAATTGATTCAACTGTCAATTTGTCGTATGCGACAAATTGACAGTTAAACCAATTTTGTCGTATGCGACAAATTGGTTCAACTGTCAATTTGTCGTATGCGACAAATTGGTTCAACTGTCAATTTGTCGTATGCGACAAATTGATTCGACTGTCAATTTGTCGTATGCGACAAATTGGTACAACTGTCAATTTATCGTATGCGACAAATTGATTCAACTGTCAATTTGCCGTTTGCGACAAATTGGTACTACTGTCAATTTGTCGTATGCGACAAATTGGTTCAACTGTCAATTTGTCGTATGCGACAAATTGGTTCAGCTGTCAATTTGTCGTAATTTGTCGTATGCGACAAATTGATTCAACTGCCAATTTGTCGTATGCGACAAATTGGTTCAACTGTCAATTTGTCGTATGCGACAAATTGGTAGTACTGTCAATTTGTCGTTTGCGACAAATTGGTACTACTGTCAATTTGTCGTATGCGACAAATTGGTTCAACTGTCAATTTGTCGTATGCGACAAATTGATTCAACTGTCAATTTGTCGTATGCGACAAATTGGTTCAACTGTCAATTTGTCGTATGCGACAAATTAATTTTACTGTCAATTTGTCGTATGCGACAAATTGGTTCAACTGTCAATTTGTCGTATGCGACAAATTGATTCAACTGTCAAGTTATCGTATGCGACAAATTGATTGAACTGTCAATTTGTCGCATGCGACAAATTGGTTCAACTGTCAATTTGTCGTATGCGACAAATTGATTCACCTGTCAATTTGTCGTATGCGACAAATTGATTTAACTGTCAATTTGTCGTATGCGACAAATTGGTTCAACTGTCAATTTGTCGTATGCGACAAATTGGTAGTACTGTCAATTTGTCGTTTGCGACAAATTGGTACTACTGTCAATTTGTCGTATGCGACAAATTGGTTCAACTGTCAATTTGTCGTATGCGACAAATTGATTCAACTGTCAATTTGTCGTATGCGACAAATTGATTCAACTGTCAATTTGTCGCATGCGACAAATTGGTTCAACTGTCAATTTGTCGTATGCGACAAATTGGTTCAACTGTCAATTTGTCGTAATTTGTCGTATGCGACAAATTGATTCACCTGCCAATTCGTCGTATGCGACAAATTGGTTCAACTGTCAATTTGTCGTATGCGACAAATTGGTAGTACTGTCAATTTGTCGTTTGCGACAAATTGGTACTACTGTGAATTTGTCGTATGCGACAAATTGGTTCAACTGTCAATTTGTCGTATGCGACAAATTGATTCAACTGTCAATTTGTCGTATGCGACAAATTGGTTCAACCGTCAATTTGTCGTTTGCGACAAATTGGTACTACTGTCAATTTGTCGTATGCGACAAATTGGTTCAACTGTCAATTTGTCGTATGCGACAAATTGATTCAACTGTCAATTTATCGTATGCGACAAATTGATTCAACTGTCAATTTGTCGCATGCGACAAATTGATTCACCTGTCAATTTGTCGTATGCGACAAATTGATTCAACTGTCAATTTGTCGTATGCGACAAATTGACAGTTAAACCAATTTTGTCGTATGCGACAAATTGGTTCAACTGTCAATTTGTCGTATGCGACAAATTGGTTCAACTGTCAATTTGTCGTTTGCGACAAATTGATTCGACTGTCAATTTGTCGTATGCGACAAATTGGTACAACTGTCAATTTATCGTAAGCGACAAATTGATTCAACTGTCAATTTGCCGTTTGCGACAAATTGGTACTACTGTCAATTTGTCGTATGCGACAAATTGGTTCAACTGTCAATTTGTCGTATGCGACAAATTGGTTCAGCTGTCAATTTGTCGTAATTTGTCGTATGCGACAAATTGATTCAACTGCCAATTTGTCGTATGCGACAAATTGGTTCAACTGTCAATTTGTCGTATGCGACAAATTGGTAGTACTGTCAATTTGTCGTTTGCGACAAATTGGTACTACTGTCAATTTGTCGTATGCGACAAATTGGTTCAACTGTCAATTTGTCGTATGCGATAAATTGATTCAACTGTCAATTTGTCGTATGCGACAAATTGGTTCAACTGTCAATTTGTCGTTTGCGACAAATTGGTACTACTGTCAATTTGTCGTATGCGACAAATTGGTTCAACTGTCAATTTGTCGTATGCGACAAATTAATTCAACTGTCAAGTTATCGTATGCGACAAATTGATTGAACTGTCAATTTGTCGCATGCGACAAATTGGTTCAACTGTCAATTTGTCGTATGCGACAAATTGATTCACCTGTCAATTTGTCGTATGCGACAAATTGATTCAACTGTCAATTTGTCGTATGCGACAAATTGGTTCAACTGTCAATTTGTCGTATGCGACAAATTGGTAGTACTGTCAATTTGTCGTTTGCGACAAATTGGTACTACTGTCAATTTGTCGTATGCGACAAATTGATTCAACTGTCAATTTGTCGTAGGCGACAAATTGATTCAACTGTCAATTTGTCGCATGCGACAAATTGGTTCAACTGTCAATTTATCGTATGCGACAAATTGATTCAACTGTCAATTTGCCGTTTGCGACAAATTGGTACTACTGTCAATTTGTCGTATGCGACAAATTGGTTCAACTGTCAATTTGTCGTATGCGACAAATTGGTACTACTGTCAATTTGTCGTATGCGACAAATTGGTTCAACTGTCAATTTGTCGTATGCGACAAATTGGTTCAACTGTCAATTTGTCGTAATTTGTCGTATGCGACAAATTGATTCAACTGCCATTTTGTCGTATGCGACAAATTGGTTCAACTGTCAATTTGTCGTATGCGACAAATTGGTAGTACTGTCAATTTGTCGTTTGCGACAAATTGGTACTACTGTCAATTTGTCGTATGCGACAAATTGGTTCAACTGTCAATTTGTCGTATGCGACAAATTGATTCACCTGTCAATTTGTCGTATGCGACAAATTGGTTCAACTGTCAATTTGTCGTTTGCGACAAATTGGTACTACTGTCAATTTGTCGTATGCGACAAATTGGTTCAACTGTCAATTTGTCGTATGCGACAAATTGATTCAACTGTCAAGTTATCGTATGCGACAAATTGATTCAACTGTCAATTTGTCGCGATTCACCTGTCAATTTGTCGTATGCGACAAATTGGTTCAACTGTCAATTTGTCGTATGCGACAAATTGGTTCAACTGTCAATTTGTCGTATGCGACAAATTGATTCGACTGTCAATTTGTCGTATGCGACAAATTGGTACAACTGTCAATTTATCGTATGCGACAAATTGATTCAACTGTCAATTTGCCGTTTGCGACAAATTGGTACTACTGTCAATGTGTCGTATGCGACAAATTGGTTCAACTGTCAATTTGTCGTATGCGACAAATTGGTTCAGCTGTCAATTTGTCGTAATTTGTCGTATGCGACAAATTGATTCAACTGCCAATTTGTCGTATGCGACAAATTGGTTCAACTGTCAATTTGTCGTATGCGACAAATTGGTAGTACTGTCAATTTGTCGTTTGCGACAAATTGGTACTACTGTCAATTTGTCGTATGCGACAAATTGGTTCAACTGTCAATTTGTCGTATGCGACAAATTGATTCAACTGTCAATTTGTCGTATGCGACAAATTGGTTCAACTGTCAATTTGTCGTATGCGACAAATTAATTTTACTGTCAATTTGTCGTATGCGACAAATTGGTTCAACTGTCAATTTGTCGTATGCGACAAATTGATTTAACTGTCAATTTGTCGTATGCGACAAATTGGTTCAACTGTCAATTTGTCGTATGCGACAAATTGGTAGTACTGTCAATTTGTCGTTTGCGACAAATTGGTACTACTGTCAATTTGTCGTATGCGACAAATTGGTTCAACTGTCAATTTGTCGTATGCGACAAATTGATTCAACTGTCAATTTGTCGTATGCGACAAATTGATTCAACTGTCAATTTGTCGCATGCGACAAATTGGTTCAACTGTCAATTTGTCGTATGCGACAAATTGGTTCAACTGTCAATTTGTCGTAATTTGTCGTATGCGACAAATTGATTCACCTGCCAATTCGTCGTATGCGACAAATTGGTTCAACTGTCAATTTGTCGTATGCGACAAATTGGTAGTACTGTCAATTTGTCGTTTGCGACAAATTGGTACTACTGTGAATTTGTCGTATGCGACAAATTGGTTCAACTGTCAATTTGTCGTATGCGACAAATTGATTCAACTGTCAATTTGTCGTATGCGACAAATTGGTTCAACCGTCAATTTGTCGTTTGCGACAAATTGGTACTACTGTCAATTTGTCGTATGCGACAAATTGGTTCAACTGTCAATTTGTCGTATGCGACAAATTGATTCAACTGTCAATTTATCGTATGCGACAAATTGATTCAACTGTCAATTTGTCGCATGCGACAAATTGATTCACCTGTCAATTTGTCGTATGCGACAAATTGATTCAACTGTCAATTTGTCGTATGCGACAAATTGACAGTTAAACCAATTTTGTCGTATGCGACAAATTGGTTCAACTGTCAATTTGTCGTATGCGACAAATTGGTTCAACTGTCAATTTGTCGTTTGCGACAAATTGATTCGACTGTCAATTTGTCGTATGCGACAAATTGGTACAACTGTCAATTTATCGTAAGCGACAAATTGATTCAACTGTCAATTTGCCGTTTGCGACAAATTGGTACTACTGTCAATTTGTCGTATGCGACAAATTGGTTCAACTGTCAATTTGTCGTATGCGACAAATTGGTTCAGCTGTCAATTTGTCGTAATTTGTCGTATGCGACAAATTGATTCAACTGCCAATTTGTCGTATGCGACAAATTGGTTCAACTGTCAATTTGTCGTATGCGACAAATTGGTAGTACTGTCAATTTGTCGTTTGCGACAAATTGGTACTACTGTCAATTTGTCGTATGCGACAAATTGGTTCAACTGTCAATTTGTCGTATGCGATAAATTGATTCAACTGTCAATTTGTCGTATGCGACAAATTGGTTCAACTGTCAATTTGTCGTTTGCGACAAATTGGTACTACTGTCAATTTGTCGTATGCGACAAATTGGTTCAACTGTCAATTTGTCGTATGCGACAAATTAATTCAACTGTCAAGTTATCGTATGCGACAAATTGATTGAAGTGTCAATTTGTCGCATGCGACAAATTGGTTCAACTGTCAATTTGTCGTATGCGACAAATTGATTCACCTGTCAATTTGTCGTATGCGACAAATTGATTCAACTGTCAATTTGTCGTATGCGACAAATTGGTTCAACTGTCAATTT
Organism: Oscheius myriophilus; assembly: GCA_964057215.1. Lineage (NCBI taxonomy): Eukaryota > Metazoa > Nematoda > Chromadorea > Rhabditida > Rhabditidae > Oscheius > Oscheius myriophilus. The sequence continues at coordinate 8,199,396 of OZ059904.1, forward strand.
GTCGTATGCGACAAATTGGTAGTACTGTCAATTTGTCGTTTGCGACAAATTGGTACTACTGTCAATTTGTCGTATGCGACAAATTGATTCAACTGTCAATTTGTCGTAGGCGACAAATTGATTCAACTGTCAATTTGTCGCATGCGACAAATTGGTTCAACTGTCAATTTATCGTATGCGACAAATTGATTCAACTGTCAATTTGCCGTTTGCGACAAATTGGTACTACTGTCAATTTGTCGTATGCGACAAATTGGTTCAACTGTCAATTTGTCGTATGCGACAAATTGGTACTACTGTCAATTTGTCGTATGCGACAAATTGGTTCAACTGTCAATTTGTCGTATGCGACAAATTGGTTCAACTGTCAATTTGTCGTAATTTGTCGTATGCGACAAATTGATTCAACTGCCAATTTGTCGTATGCGACAAATTGGTTCAACTGTCAATTTGTCGTATGCGACAAATTGGTAGTACTGTCAATTTGTCGTTTGCGACAAATTGGTACTACTGTCAATTTGTCGTATGCGACAAATTGGTTCAACTGTCAATTTGTCGTATGCGACAAATTGATTCACCTGTCAATTTGTCGTATGCGACAAATTGGTTCAACTGTCAATTTGTCGTTTGCGACAAATTGGTACTACTGTCAATTTGTCGTATGCGACAAATTGATTCAACTGTCAAGTTATCGTATGCGACAAATTGATTCAACTGTCAATTTGTCGTATGCGACAAATTGATTCAACTGTCAAGTTATCGTATGCGACAAATTGATTCAACTGTCAATTTGTCGCGATTCACCTGTCAATTTGTCGTATGCGACAAATTGATTCAACTGTCAATTTGTCGTATGCGACAAATTGGTTCAACTGTCAATTTGTCGTATGCGACAAATTGGTAGTACTGTCAATTTGTCGTTTGCGACAAATTGGTACTACTGTCAATTTGTCGTATGCGACAAATTGATTCAACTGTCAATTTGTCGTATTCGACAAATTGGTTCAACTGTCAATTTGTCGTTTGCGACAAATTGGTACTACTGTCAATTTGTCGTATGCGACAAATTGGTTCAACTGTCAATTTGTCGTATGCGACAAATTGGTTCAACTGTCAATTTGTCGTATGCGACAAATTGATTCAACTGTCAATTTATCGTATGCGACAAATTGATTCAACTGTCAATTTGTCGCATGCGACAAATTGGTTCAACTGTCAATTTGTCGTATGCGACAAATTGATTCACCTGTCAATTTGTCGTATGCGACAAATTGATTCAACTGTCAATTTGTCGTATGCGACAAATTGACAGTTAAACCAATTTTGTCGTATGCGACAAATTGGTTCAACTGTCATTTTGTCGTATGCGACAAATTGGTTCAACTGTCAATTTGTCGTATGCGACAAATTGATTCGACTGTCAATTTGTCGTATGCGACAAATTGGTACAACTGTCAATTTATCGTATGCGACAAATTGATTCAACTGTCAATTTGCCGTTTGCGACAAATTGGTACTACTGTCAATTTGTCGTATGCGACAAATTGGTTCAACTGTCAATTTGTCGTATGCGACAAATTGGTACTACTGTCAATTTGTCGTATGCGACAAATTGGTTCAACTGTCAATTTGTCGTATGCGACAAATTGGTTCAACTGTCAATTTGTCGTAATTTGTCGTATGCGACAAATTGATTCAACTGCCAATTTGTCGTATGCGACAAATTGGTTCAACTGTCAATTTGTCGTATGCGACAAATTGGTAGTACTGTCACTTTGTCGTTTGCGACAAATTGGTACTACTGTCAATTTGTCGTATGCGACAAATTGGTTCAACTGTCAATTTGTCGTATGCGACAAATTGATTCAACTGTCATTTTGTCGTATGCGACAAATTGGTTCAACTGTCATTTTGTCGTTTGCGACAAATTGGTACTACTGTCAATTTGTCGTATGCGACAAATTGGTTCAACTGTCAATTTGTCGTATGCGACAAATTGATTCAACTGTCAATTTGTCGTATGCGACAAATTGGTTCAACTGTCAATTTGTCGTATGCGACAAATTGATTCAACTGTCGTATGCGACAAATTGACAGTTAAACCAATTTTGTCGTATGCGACAAATTGGTTCAACTGTCAATTTGTCGTATGCGACAAATTGGTTCAACTGTCAATTTGTCGTATGCGACAAATTGATTCGACTGTCAATTTGTCGTATGCGACAAATTGGTACAACTGTCAATTTATCGTATGCGACAAATTGGTTCAACTGTCAATTTGTCGTATGCGACAAATTGATTCACCTGTCAATTTGTCGTATGCGACAAATTGATTCAACTGTCAATTTGTCGTATGCGACAAATTGGTTCAACTGTCAATTTGTCGTATGCGACAAATTGGTAGTACTGTCAATTTGTCGTTTGCGACAAATTGGTACTACTGTCAATTTGTCGTATGCGACAAATTGATTCAACTGTCAATTTGTCGTATGCGACAAATTGGTTCAACTGTCAATTTGTCGTTTGCGACAAATTGGTACTACTGTCAATTTGTCGTATGCGACAAATTGGTTCAACTGTCAATTTGTCGTATGCGACAAATTGGTTCAACTGTCAATTTGTCGTATGCGACAAATTGATTCAACTGTCAATTTATCGTTTGCGACAAATTGATTCAACTGTCAATTTGTCGCATGCGACAAATTGGTTCAACTGTCAATTTGTCGTATGCGACAAATTGATTCACCTGTCAATTTGTCGTATGCGACAAATTGATTCAACTGTCAATTTGTCGTATGCGACAAATTGACAGTTAAACCAATTTTGTCGTATGCGACAAATTGGTTCAACTGTCAATTTGTCGTATCCGACAAATTGGTTCAACTGTCAATTTGTCGTATGCGACAAACTGATTCGACTGTCAATTTGTCGTATGCGACAAATTGGTACAACTGTCAATTTATCGTATGCGACAAATTGATTCAACTGTCAATTTGCCGTTTGCGACAAATTGGTACTACTGTCAATTTGTCGTATGCGACAAATTGGTTCAACTGTCAATTTGTCGTATGCGACAAATTGGTACTACTGTCAATTTGTCGTATGCGACAAATTGGTTCAACTGTCAATTTGTCGTATGCGACAAATTGGTTCAACTGTCAATTTGTCGTAATTTGTCGTATGCGACAAATTGATTCAACTGCCAATTTGTCGTATGCGACAAATTGGTTCAACTGTCAATTTGTCGTATGCGACAAATTGGTAGTACTGTCAATTTGTCGTTTGCGACAAATTGGTACTACTGTCAATTTGTCGTATGCGACAAATTGGTTCAACTGTCAATTTGTCGTATGCGACAAATTGATTCAACTGTCAATTTGTCGTATGCGACAAATTGGTTCAACTGTCATTTTGTCGTTTGCGACAAATTGGTACTACTGTCAATTTGTCGTATGCGACAAATTGGTTCAACTGTCAATTTGTCGTATGCGACAAATTGATTCAACTGTCAAGTTATCGTATGCGACAAATTGATTCAACTGTCACTTTGTCGCATGCGACAAATTGGTTCAACTGTCAATTTGTCGTATGCGACAAATTGATTCACCTGTCAATTTGTCGTATACGACAAATTGATTCAACTGTCAATTTGTCGTATGCGACAAATTGGTTCAACTGTCAATTTGTCGTATGCGACAATTTGGTTCAACTCTCAATTTGTCGTATGCGACAAATTGGTACTACTGTCAATTTGTCGTATGCGACAAATTGGTTCAACTGTCAATTTGTCGTATGCGACAAATTGGTTCAACTGTCAATTTGTCGTATGCGACAAATTGATTCAACTGTCAAGTTATCGTATGCGACAAATTGATTCAACTGTCACTTTGTCGCATGCGACAAATTGGTTCAACTGTCAATTTGTCGTATGCGACAAATTGGTTCAACTGTCAATTTGTCGTATGCGACAAATTGGTAGTACTGTCAATTTGTCGTCTGCGACAAGTTGATTCAACTGTCAATTTGTCGTATGCGACAAATTGGTTCAACTGTCAATTTGTCGTTTGCGACAAATTGGTACTACTGTCAATTTGTCGTATGCGACAAATTGGTTCAACTGTCAATTTGTCGTATGCGACAAATTGATTCAACTGTCAAGTTATCGTATGCGACAAATTGATTCAACTGTCAATTTGTCGCATGCGACAAATTGGTTCAACTGTCAATTTGTCGTATGCGACAAATTGATTCACCTGTCAATTTGTCGTATGCGACAAATTGATTCAACTGTCAATTTGTCGTATGCGACAAATTGGTTCAACTGTCAATTTGTTGTATGCGACAATTTGGTTCAACTCTCAATTTGTCGTATGCGACAAATTGGTACTACTGTCAATTTGTCGTATGCGACAAATTGGTTCAACTGTCAATTTGTCGTATGCGACAAATTGGTTCAACTGTCAATTTGTCGTATGCGACAAATTGGTTCAACTGTCAATTTGTCGTATGCGACAAATTGATTCAACTGTCAATTTGCCGTTTGCGACAAATTGGTACTACTGTCAATTTGTCGTATGCGACAAATTGGTTCAACTGTCCTCAATTTGTCGTATGCGACAAATTGGTACTACTGTCAATTTGTCGTATGCGACAAATTGGTTCAACTGTCAATTTGTCGTATGCGACAAATTGGTTCAACTGTCAATTTGTCGTATGCGACAAATTGGTTCAACTGTCAATTTGTCGTATGCGACAAATTGATTTAACTGTCAATTTGCCGTTTGCGACAAATTGGTACTACTGTCAATTTGTCGTATGCGACAAATTGGTTCAACTGTCAATTTGTCGTATGCGACAAATTGGTACTACTGTCAATTTGTCGTATGCGACAAATTGGTTCAACTGTCAATTTGTCGTATGCGACAAATTGATTCAACTGTCAATTTGTCGTATGCGACAAATTGGTTCAACTGTCATTTTGTCGTTTGCGACAAATTGGTACTACTGTCAATTTGTCGTATGCGACAAATTGGTTCAACTGTCAATTTGTCGTATGCGACAAATTGATTCAACTGTCAAGTTATCGTATGCGACAAATTGATTCAACTGTCACTTTGTCGCATGCGACAAATTGGTTCAACTGTCAATTTGTCGTATGCGACAAATTGATTCACCTGTCAATTTGTCGTATACGACAAATTGATTCAACTGTCAATTTGTCGTATGCGACAAATTGGTTCAACTGTCAATTTGTCGTATGCGACAATTTGGTTCAACTCTCAATTTGTCGTATGCGACAAATTGGTACTACTGTCAATTTGTCGTATGCGACAAATTGGTTCAACTGTCAATTTGTCGTATGCGACAAATTGGTTCAACTGTCAATTTGTCGTATGCGACAAATGGGTTCAACTGTCAATTTGTCGTATGCGACAAATTGGTAGTACTGTCAATTTGTCGTATGCGACAAGTTGATTCAACTGTCAATTTGTCGTATGCGACAAATTGGTTCAACTGTCAATTTGTCGTTTGCGACAAATTGGTACTACTGTCAATTTGTCGTATGCGACAAATTGGTTCAACTGTCAATTTGTCGTATGCGACAAATTGATTCAACTGTCAAGTTATCGTATGCGACAAATTGATTCAACTGTCAATTTGTCGCATGCGACAAATTGGTTCAACTGTCAATTTGTCGTATGCGACAAATTGATTCACCTGTCAATTTGTCGTATGCGACAAATTGATTCAACTGTCAATTTGTCGTATGCGACAAATTGGTTCAACTGTCAATTTGTTGTATGCGACAATTTGGTTCAACTCTCAATTTGTCGTATGCGACAAATTGGTACTACTGTCAATTTGTCGTATGCGACAAATTGGTTCAACTGTCAATTTGTCGTATGCGACAAATTGGTTCAACTGTCAATTTGTCGTATGCGACAAATTGGTTCAACTGTCAATTTGTCGTATGCGACAAATTGATTCAACTGTCAATTTGCCGTTTGCGACAAATTGGTACTACTGTCAATTTGTCGTATGCGACAAATTGGTTCAACTGTCCTCAATTTGTCGTATGCGACAAATTGGTACTACTGTCAATTTGTCGTATGCGACAAATTGGTACTACTGTCACTTTGTCGCATGCGACAAATTGGTTCAACTGTCAATTTGTCGTATGCGACAAATTGATTCACCTGTCAATTTGTCGTATACGACAAATTGATTCAACTGTCAATTTGTCGTATACGACAAATTGATTCAACTGTCAATTTGTCGTATGCGACAAATTGGTTCAACTGTCAATTTGTCGTATGCGACAATTTGGTTCAACTCTCAATTTGTCGTATGCGACAAATTGGTTCAACTGTCCTCAATTTGTCGTATGCGACAAATTGATTCAACTGTCAAGTTATCGTATGCGACAAATTGATTCAACTGTCACTTTGTCGCATGCGACAAATTGGTTCAACTGTCAATTTGTCGTATGCGACAAATTGATTCACCTGTCAATTTGTCGTATACGACAAATTGATTCAACTGTCAATTTGTCGTATGCGACAAATTGGTTCAACTGTCAATTTGTCGTATGCGACAATTTGGTTCAACTCTCAATTTGTCGTATGCGACAAATTGGTACTACTGTCAATTTGTCGTATGCGACAAATTGGTTCAACTGTCAATTTGTCGTATGCGACAAATTGGTTCAACTGTCAATTTGTCGTATGCGACAAATTGGTTCAACTGTCAATTTGTCGTATGCGACAAATTGGTAGTACTGTCAATTTGTCGTATGCGACAAGTTGATTCAACTGTCAATTTGTCGTATGCGACAAATTGGTTCAACTGTCAATTTGTCGTTTGCGACAAATTGGTACTACTGTCAATTTGTCGTATGCGACAAATTGGTTCAACTGTCAATTTGTCGTATGCGACAAATTGATTCAACTGTCAAGTTATCGTATGCGACAAATTGATTCAACTGTCAATTTGTCGCATGCGACAAATTGGTTCAACTGTCAATTTGTCGTATGCGACAAATTGATTCACCTGTCAATTTGTCGTATACGACAAATTGGTTCAACTGTCAATTTGTCGTATGCGACAATTTGGTTCAACTCTCAATTTGTCGTATGCGACAAATTGGTACTACTGTCAATTTGTCGTATGCGACAAATTGGTTCAACTGTCAATTTGTCGTATGCGACAAATTGGTTCAACTGTCAATTTGTCGTATGCGACAAATGGGTTCAACTGTCAATTTGTCGTATGCGACAAATTGGTAGTACTGTCAATTTGTCGTATGCGACAAGTTGATTCAACTGTCAATTTGTCGTATGCGACAAATTGGTTCAACTGTCAATTTGTCGTTTGCGACAAATTGGTACTACTGTCAATTTGTCGTATGCGACAAATTGGTTCAACTGTCAATTTGTCGTATGCGACAAATTGATTCAACTGTCAAGTTATCGTATGCGACAAATTGATTCAACTGTCAATTTGTCGCATGCGACAAATTGGTTCAACTGTCAATTTGTCGTATGCGACAAATTGATTCACCTGTCAATTTGTCGTATGCGACAAATTGATTCAACTGTCAATTTGTCGTATGCGACAAATTGGTTCAACTGTCAATTTGTTGTATGCGACAATTTGGTTCAACTCTCAATTTGTCGTATGCGACAAATTGGTACTACTGTCAATTTGTCGTATGCGACAAATTGGTTCAACTGTCAATTTGTCGTATGCGACAAATTGGTTCAACTGTCAATTTGTCGTATGCGACAAATTGGTTCAACTGTCAATTTGTCGTATGCGACAAATTGATTCAACTGTCAATTTGCCGTTTGCGACAAATTGGTACTACTGTCAATTTGTCGTATGCGACAAATTGGTTCAACTGTCCTCAATTTGTCGTATGCGACAAATTGGTACTACTGTCAATTTGTCGTATGCGACAAATTGGTTCAACTGTCAATTTGTCGTATGCGACAAATTGGTTCAACTGTCAATTTGTCGTATGCGACAAATTGGTTCAACTGTCAATTTGTCGTATGCGACAAATTGATTTAACTGTCAATTTGCCGTTTGCGACAAATTGGTACTACTGTCAATTTGTCGTATGCGACAAATTGGTTCAACTGTCAATTTGTCGTATGCGACAAATTGGTACTACTGTCAATTTGTCGTATGCGACAAATTGGTTCAACTGTCAATTTGTCGTATGCGACAAATTGATTCAACTGTCAATTTGTCGTATGCGACAAATTGGTTCAACTGTCAATTTGTCGTTTGCGACAAATTGGTACTACTGTCAATTTGTCGTATGCGACAAATTGGTTCAACTGTCAATTTGTCGTATGCGACAAATTGATTCAACTGTCAAGTTATCGTATGCGACAAATTGATTCAACTGTCAATTTGTCGCATGCGACAAATTTGTTCAACTGTCAATTTGTCGTATGCGACAAATTGATTCACCTGTCAATTTGTCGTATGCGACAAATTGGTTCAACTGTCAATTTGTCGTATGCGACAATTTGGTTCAACTCTCAGTTTGTCGTATGCGACAAATTGGTACTACTGTCAATTTGTCGTATGCGACAAATTGGTTCAACTGTCAATTTGTCGTATGCGACAAATTGGTTCAACTGTCAATTTGTCGTATGCGACAAATTGGTAGTACTGTCAATTTGTCGTATGCGACAAATTGGTACTACTGTCAATTTGTCGTATGCGACAAATTGGTTCAACTGTCAATTTGTCGTATGCGACAAATTGGTTCAACTGTCAATTTGTCGTAATTTGTCGTGTGCGACAAATTGATTCAACTGCCAATTTGTCGTATGCGACAAATTGGTTCAACTGTCAATTTGTCGTATGCGACAAATTGGTAGTACTGTCAATTTGTCGTTTGCGACAAATTGGTACTACTGTCAATTTGTCGTATACGACAAATTGATTCAACTGTCAATTTGTCGTATGCGACAAATTGGTTCAACTGTCAATTTGTCGTATGCGACAATTTGGTTCAACTCTCAATTTGTCGTATGCGACAAATTGGTACTACTGTCAATTTGTCGTATGCGACAAATTGGTTCAACTGTCAATTTGTCGTATGCGACAAATTGGTTCAACTGTCAATTTGTCGTATGCGACAAATTGGTTCAACTGTCAATTTGTCGTATGCGACAAATTGGTAGTACTGTCAATTTGTCGTATGCGACAAGTTGATTCAACTGTCAATTTGTCGTATGCGACAAATTGGTTCAACTGTCAATTTGTCGTTTGCGACAAATTGGTACTACTGTCAATTTGTCGTATGCGACAAATTGGTTCAACTGTCAATTTGTCGTATGCGACAAATTGATTCAACTGTCAAGTTATCGTATGCGACAAATTGATTCAACTGTCAATTTGTCGCATGCGACAAATTGGTTCAACTGTCAATTTGTCGTATGCGACAAATTGATTCACCTGTCAATTTGTCGTATGCGACAAATTGATTCAACTGTCAATTTGTCGTATGCGACAAATTGGTTCAACTGTCAATTTGTTGTATGCGACAATTTGGTTCAACTCTCAATTTGTCGTATGCGACAAATTGGTACTACTGTCAATTTGTCGTATGCGACAAATTGGTTCAACTGTCAATTTGTCGTATGCGACAAATTGGTTCAACTGTCAATTTGTCGTATGCGACAAATTGGTTCAACTGTCAATTTGTCGTATGCGACAAATTGATTCAACTGTCAATTTGCCGTTTGCGACAAATTGGTACTACTGTCAATTTGTCGTATGCGACAAATTGGTTCAACTGTCCTCAATTTGTCGTATGCGACAAATTGGTACTACTGTCAATTTGTCGTATGCGACAAATTGGTTCAACTGTCAATTTGTCGTATGCGACAAATTGGTTCAACTGTCAATTTGTCGTATGCGACAAATTGGTTCAACTGTCAATTTGTCGTATGCGACAAATTGATTTAACTGTCAATTTGCCGTTTGCGACAAATTGGTACTACTGTCAATTTGTCGTATGCGACAAATTGGTTCAACTGTCAATTTGTCGTATGCGACAAATTGGTACTACTGTCAATTTGTCGTATGCGACAAATTGGTTCAACTGTCAATTTGTCGTATGCGACAAATTGATTCAACTGTCAATTTGTCGTATGCGACAAATTGGTTCAACTGTCATTTTGTCGTTTGCGACAAATTGGTACTACTGTCAATTTGTCGTATGCGACAAATTGGTTCAACTGTCAATTTGTCGTATGCGACAAATTGATTCAACTGTCAAGTTATCGTATGCGACAAATTGATTCAACTGTCACTTTGTCGCATGCGACAAATTGGTTCAACTGTCAATTTGTCGTATGCGACAAATTGATTCACCTGTCAATTTGTCGTATACGACAAATTGATTCAACTGTCAATTTGTCGTATGCGACAAATTGGTTCAACTGTCAATTTGTCGTATGCGACAATTTGGTTCAACTCTCAATTTGTCGTATGCGACAAATTGGTACTACTGTCAATTTGTCGTATGCGACAAATTGGTTCAACTGTCAATTTGTCGTATGCGACAAATTGGTTCAACTGTCAATTTGTCGTATGCGACAAATGGGTTCAACTGTCAATTTGTCGTATGCGACAAATTGGTAGTACTGTCAATTTGTCGTATGCGACAAGTTGATTCAACTGTCAATTTGTCGTATGCGACAAATTGGTTCAACTGTCAATTTGTCGTTTGCGACAAATTGGTACTACTGTCAATTTGTCGTATGCGACAAATTGGTTCAACTGTCAATTTGTCGTATGCGACAAATTGATTCAACTGTCAAGTTATCGTATGCGACAAATTGATTCAACTGTCAATTTGTCGCATGCGACAAATTGGTTCAACTGTCAATTTGTCGTATGCGACAAATTGATTCACCTGTCAATTTGTCGTATGCGACAAATTGATTCAACTGTCAATTTGTCGTATGCGACAAATTGGTTCAACTGTCAATTTGTTGTATGCGACAATTTGGTTCAACTCTCAATTTGTCGTATGCGACAAATTGGTACTACTGTCAATTTGTCGTATGCGACAAATTGGTTCAACTGTCAATTTGTCGTATGCGACAAATTGGTTCAACTGTCAATTTGTCGTATGCGACAAATTGGTTCAACTGTCAATTTGTCGTATGCGACAAATTGATTCAACTGTCAATTTGCCGTTTGCGACAAATTGGTACTACTGTCAATTTGTCGTATGCGACAAATTGGTTCAACTGTCCTCAATTTGTCGTATGCGACAAATTGGTACTACTGTCAATTTGTCGTATGCGACAAATTGGTTCAACTGTCAATTTGTCGTATGCGACAAATTGGTTCAACTGTCAATTTGTCGTATGCGACAAATTGGTTCAACTGTCAATTTGTCGTATGCGACAAATTGATTTAACTGTCAATTTGCCGTTTGCGACAAATTGGTACTACTGTCAATTTGTCGTATGCGACAAATTGGTTCAACTGTCAATTTGTCGTATGCGACAAATTGGTACTACTGTCAATTTGTCGTATGCGACAAATTGGTTCAACTGTCAATTTGTCGTATGCGACAAATTGATTCAACTGTCAATTTGTCGTATGCGACAAATTGGTTCAACTGTCAATTTGTCGTTTGCGACAAATTGGTACTACTGTCAATTTGTCGTATGCGACAAATTGGTTCAACTGTCAATTTGTCGTATGCGACAAATTGATTCAACTGTCAAGTTATCGTATGCGACAAATTGATTCAACTGTCAATTTGTCGCATGCGACAAATTTGTTCAACTGTCAATTTGTCGTATGCGACAAATTGATTCACCTGTCAATTTGTCGTATGCGACAAATTGGTTCAACTGTCAATTTGTCGTATGCGACAATTTGGTTCAACTCTCAGTTTGTCGTATGCGACAAATTGGTACTACTGTCAATTTGTCGTATGCGACAAATTGGTTCAACTGTCAATTTGTCGTATGCGACAAATTGGTTCAACTGTCAATTTGTCGTATGCGACAAATTGGTAGTACTGTCAATTTGTCGTATGCGACAAATTGGTACTACTGTCAATTTGTCGTATGCGACAAATTGGTTCAACTGTCAATTTGTCGTATGCGACAAATTGGTTCAACTGTCAATTTGTCGTAATTTGTCGTGTGCGACAAATTGATTCAACTGCCAATTTGTCGTATGCGACAAATTGGTTCAACTGTCAATTTGTCGTATGCGACAAATTGGTAGTACTGTCAATTTGTCGTTTGCGACAAATTGGTACTACTGTCAATTTGTCGTAAGCGACAAATTGGTTCAACTGTCAATTTGTCGTATGCGACAAATTGATTCAACTGTCAATTTGTCGTATGCGACAAATTGGTTCAACTGTCAATTTGTCGTATGCGACAAATTGGTTCAACTGTCAATTTGTCGTAATTTGTCGTATGCGACAAATTGGTACTACTGTCAATTTGTCGTATGCGACAAATTGGTTCAACTGTCAATTTGTCGTATGCGACAAATTGGTTCAACTGTCAATTTGTCGTATGCGACAAATGGGTTCAACTGTCAATTTGTCGTATGCGACAAATTGGTAGTACTGTCAATTTGTCGTATGCGACAAGTTGATTCAACTGTCAATTTGTCGTATGCGACAAATTGGTTCAACTGTCAATTTGTCGTTTGCGACAAATTGGTACTACTGTCAATTTGTCGTATGCGACAAATTGGTTCAACTGTCAATTTGTCGTATGCGACAAATTGATTCAACTGTCAAGTTATCGTATGCGACAAATTGATTCAACTGTCAATTTGTCGCATGCGACAAATTGGTTCAACTGTCAATTTGTCGTATGCGACAAATTGATTCACCTGTCAATTTGTCGTATGCGACAAATTGATTCAACTGTCAATTTGTCGTATGCGACAAATTGGTTCAACTGTCAATTTGTTGTATGCGACAATTTGGTTCAACTCTCAATTTGTCGTATGCGACAAATTGGTACTACTGTCAATTTGTCGTATGCGACAAATTGGTTCAACTGTCAATTTGTCGTATGCGACAAATTGGTTCAACTGTCAATTTGTCGTATGCGACAAATTGGTTCAACTGTCAATTTGTCGTATGCGACAAATTGATTCAACTGTCAATTTGCCGTTTGCGACAAATTGGTACTACTGTCAATTTGTCGTATGCGACAAATTGGTTCAACTGTCCTCAATTTGTCGTATGCGACAAATTGGTACTACTGTCAATTTGTCGTATGCGACAAATTGGTTCAACTGTCAATTTGTCGTATGCGACAAATTGGTTCAACTGTCAATTTGTCGTATGCGACAAATTGGTTCAACTGTCAATTTGTCGTATGCGACAAATTGATTTAACTGTCAATTTGCCGTTTGCGACAAATTGGTACTACTGTCAATTTGTCGTATGCGACAAATTGGTTCAACTGTCAATTTGTCGTATGCGACAAATTGGTACTACTGTCAATTTGTCGTATGCGACAAATTGGTTCAACTGTCAATTTGTCGTATGCGACAAATTGATTCAACTGTCAATTTGTCGTATGCGACAAATTGGTTCAACTGTCAATTTGTCGTTTGCGACAAATTGGTACTACTGTCAATTTGTCGTATGCGACAAATTGGTTCAACTGTCAATTTGTCGTATGCGACAAATTGATTCAACTGTCAAGTTATCGTATGCGACAAATTGATTCAACTGTCAATTTGTCGCATGCGACAAATTTGTTCAACTCTCAGTTTGTCGTATGCGACAAATTGGTACTACTGTCAATTTGTCGTATGCGACAAATTGGTTCAACTGTCAATTTGTCGTATGCGACAAATTGGTTCAACTGTCAATTTGTCGTATGCGACAAATTGGTAGTACTGTCAATTTGTCGTATGCGACAAATTGGTACTACTGTCAATTTGTCGTATGCGACAAATTGGTTCAACTGTCAATTTGTCGTATGCGACAAATTGGTTCAACTGTCAATTTGTCGTAATTTGTCGTGTGCGACAAATTGATTCAACTGCCAATTTGTCGTATGCGACAAATTGGTTCAACTGTCAATTTGTCGTATGCGACAAATTGGTAGTACTGTCAATTTGTCGTTTGCGACAAATTGGTACTACTGTCAATTTGTCGTAAGCGACAAATTGGTTCAACTGTCAATTTGTCGTATGCGACAAATTGATTCAACTGTCAATTTGTCGTATGCGACAAATTGGTTCAACTGTCAATTTGTCGTATGCGACAAATTGGTTCAACTGTCAATTTGTCGTAATTTGTCGTATGCGACAAATTGATTCATCTGCCAATTTGTCGTATGCGACAAATTGGTTCAACTGTCAATTTGTCGTATGCGACAAATTGGTAGTACTGTCAATTTGTCGTTTGCGACAAATTGGTACTACTGTGAACTTGTCGTATGCGACAAATTGGTACAACTGTCAATTTGTCGTATGCGACAAATTGATTCAACTGTCAATTTGTCGTATGCGACAAATTGGTTCAACCGTCAATTTGTCGTTTGCGACAAATTGGTACTACTGTCAATTTGTCGTATGCGACAAATTGATTCACCTGTCAATTTGTCGTATGCGACAAATTGGTTCAACTGTCAATTTGTCGTATGCGACAAATTGGTCCAACTGTCAGTTTGTCGTATGCGACAAATTGATTCGACTGTCAATTTGTCGTATGCGACAAATTGGTACAACTGTCAATTTATCGTATGCGACAAATTGATTCAACTGTCAATTTGTCGTATGCGACAAACTGACAGTTGAATCAATTTGTGTCAATTTGTCGTATGCGACAAATTGGTTCAATTGTCAATTTGTCGTATGCGACAAATTGGTTCAACTGTCAATTTGTCGCATGCGACAAATTGGTACTACTGTCAATTTGTCGTATGCGACAAATTGGTTCAACTGCCAATTTGTCGTATGCGACAAATTGGTTTAACTGTCAATTTGTCGTATGCGACAAATTGGTGCTACTGTCAATTTGTCGTATGCGACAAATTGGTTCAAGTGTCAATTTGTCGTATGCGACAAATTGGTTCAACTGTCAATTTGTCGTATGCGACAATTTGGTTCAACTCTCAATTTGTCGTATGCGACAAATTGGTACTACTGTCAATTTGTCGTATGCGACAAATTGGTTCAACTGTCAATTTGTCGCATGCGACAAATTGGTTCAACTGTCAATTTGTCGCATGCGACAAATTGGTACTACTGTCAATTTGTCGTATGCGACAAATTGGTTCAACTGTCAATTTGTCGTATGCGACAAATTGGTACTACTGTCATTTTGTCGTATGCGACAAATTGGTTCAACTGTCAATTTGTCGTATGCGACAAATTGGTTCAACTGTCAATTTGTCGTAGTTTGTCGTATGCGACAAATTGATTCAACTGCCAATTTGTCGTATCCGACAAATTGGTTCAACTGTCAATTTGTCGTATGCGACAAATTGGTAGTACTGTCAATTTGTCGTTTGCGACAAATTGGTTTTACTGTCAATTTGTCGTATGCGACAAATTGGTTCAACTGTCAACTTGTCGTATGCGACAAATTGATTCAACTGTCAATTTATCGTTTGCGACAAATTGATTCAACTGTCAATTTGTCGCATGCGACAAATTGGTTCAACTGTCAATTTGTCGTATGCGACAAATTGATTCACCTGTCAATTTGTCGTATGCGACAAATTGATTCAACTGTCAATTTGTCGTATGCGACAAATTGACAGTTAAACCAATTTTGTCGTATGCGACAAATTGGTTCAACTGTCAAATTGTCGTATGCGACAAATTGGTACTACTGTCAATTTGTCGTATGCGACAAATTGGTTCAACTGTCAATTTGTCGTATGCGACAAATTGATTCAACTGTCAATTTGTCGTATGCGACAAATTGGTTCAACTGTCAATTTGTCGTTTGCGACAAATTGGTACTACTGTCAAATTGTCGTATGCGACAAATTGGTCCAACTGTCAGTTTGTCGTATGCGACAAATTGATTCGACTGTCAATTTGTCGTATGCGACAAATTGGTACAACTGTCAATTTATCGTATGCGACAAATTGATTCAACTGTCAATTTGTCGTATGCGACAAACTGACAGTTGAATCAATTTGTGTCAATTTGTCGTATGCGACAAATTGGTTCAATTGTCAATTTGTCGTATGCGACAAATTGGTTCAACTGTCAATTTGTCGCATGCGACAAATTGGTACTACTGTCAATTTGTCGTATGCGACAAATTGGTTCAACTGCCAATTTGTCGTATGCGACAAATTGGTTTAACTGTCAATTTGTCGTATGCGACAAATTGGTGCTACTGTCAATTTGTCGTATGCGACAAATTGGTTCAAGTGTCAATTTGTCGTATGCGACAAATTGGTTCAACTGTCAATTTGTCGTATGCGACAATTTGGTTCAACTCTCAATTTGTCGTATGCGACAAATTGGTACTACTGTCAATTTGTCGTATGCGACAAATTGGTTCAACTGTCAATTTGTCGCATGCGACAAATTGGTTCAACTGTCAATTTGTCGCATGCGACAAATTGGTACTACTGTCAATTTGTCGTATGCGACAAATTGGTTCAACTGTCAATTTGTCGTATGCGACAAATTGGTACTACTGTCATTTTGTCGTATGCGACAAATTGGTTCAACTGTCAATTTGTCGTATGCGACAAATTGGTTCAACTGTCAATTTGTCGTAGTTTGTCGTATGCGACAAATTGATTCAACTGCCAATTTGTCGTATCCGACAAATTGGTTCAACTGTCAATTTGTCGTATGCGACAAATTGGTAGTACTGTCAATTTGTCGTTTGCGACAAATTGGTTTTACTGTCAATTTGTCGTATGCGACAAATTGGTTCAACTGTCAACTTGTCGTATGCGACAAATTGATTCAACTGTCAATTTATCGTTTGCGACAAATTGATTCAACTGTCAATTTGTCGCATGCGACAAATTGGTTCAACTGTCAATTTGTCGTATGCGACAAATTGATTCACCTGTCAATTTGTCGTATGCGACAAATTGATTCAACTGTCAATTTGTCGTATGCGACAAATTGACAGTTAAACCAATTTTGTCGTATGCGACAAATTGGTTCAACTGTCAAATTGTCGTATGCGACAAATTGGTACTACTGTCAATTTGTCGTATGCGACAAATTGGTTCAACTGTCAATTTGTCGTATGCGACAAATTGATTCAACTGTCAATTTGTCGTATGCGACAAATTGGTTCAACTGTCAATTTGTCGTTTGCGACAAATTGGTACTACTGTCAAATTGTCGTATGCGACAAATTGGTTCAACTGTCAATTTGTCGTATGCGACAAATTGATTCAACTGTCAATTTATCGTTTGCGACAAATTGATTCAACTGTCAATTTGTCGCATGCGACAAATTGGTTCAACTGTCAATTTGTCGTATGCGACAAATTGATTCACCTGTCAATTTGTCGTATGCGACAAATTGATTCAACTGTCAATTTGTCGTATGCGACAAATTGACAGTTAAACCAATTTTGTCGTATGCGACAAATTGGTTCAACTGTCAAATTGTCGTATGCGACAAATTGGTACTACTGTCAATTTGTCGTATGCGACAAATTGGTTCAACTGTCAATTTGTCGTATGCGACAAATTGATTCAACTGTCAATTTGTCGTATGCGACAAATTGGTTCAACTGTCAATTTGTCGTTTGCGACAAATTGGTACTACTGTCAATTTGTCGTATGCGACAAATTGATTCATCTGTCAATTTGTCGTATGCGACAAATTGGTTCAACTGTCAATTTGTCGTATGCGACAATTTGGTTCAACTCTCAATTTGTCGTATGCGACAAATTGGTACTACTGTCAATTTGTCGTATGCGACAAATTGGTTCAACTGTCAATTTGTCGCATGCGACAAATTGGTTCAACTGTCAATTTGTCGTATGCGACAAATTGATTCCCCTGTCAATTTGTCGTATGCGACAAATTGATTCAACTGTCAATTTGTCGTATGCGACAAATTGGTTCAACTGTCAATTTGTCGTATGCGACAAATTGGTTCAACTCTCAATTTGTCGTATGCGACAAATTGGTACTACTGTCAATTTGTCGTATGCGACAAATTGGTTCAACTGTCAATTTGTCGTATGCGACAAATTGGTTCAACTGTCAATTTGTCGTATGCGACAAATTGGTAGTACTGTCAATTTGTCGTATGCGACAAATTGATTCAACTGTCAATTTGCCGTTTGCGACAAATTGGTACTACTGTCAATTTGTCGTATGCGACAAATTGGTTCAACTGTCAATTTGTCGTATGCGACAAATTGGTACTACTGTCAATTTGTCGTATGCGACAAATTGGTTCAACTGTCAATTTGTCGTATGCGACAAATTGGTTCAACTGTCAATTTGTCGTAATTTGTCGTATGCGACAAATTGATTCAACTGCCAATTTGTCGTATGCGACAAATTGGTTCAACTGTCAATTTGTCGTATGCGACAAATTGGTAGTACTGTCAATTTGTCGTTTGCGACAAATTGGTACTACTGTCAATTTGTCGTAAGCGACAAATTGGTTCAACTGTCAATTTGTCGTATGCGACAAATTGATTCAACTGTCAAGTTATCGTATGCGACAAATTGATTCAACTGTCAATTTGTCGCATGCGACAAATTGGTTCAACTGTCAATTTGTCGTATGCGACAAATTGGTTCAACTGTCAATTTGTCGTAATTTGTCGTATGCGACAAATTGATTCACCTGCCAATTTGTCGTATGCGACAAATTGGTTCAACTGTCAATTTGTCGTATGCGACAAACTTGGTAGTACTGTCAATTTGTCGTTTGCGACAAATTGGTACTACTGTGAACTTGTCGTATGCGACAAATTGGTTCAACTGTCAATTTGTCGTATGCGACAAATTGATTCAACTGTCAATTTGTCGTATGCGACAAATTGGTTCAACCGTCAATTTGTCGTTTGCGACAAATTGGTACTACTGTCAATTTGTCGTATGCGACAAATTGGTTCAACTGTCAATTTGTCGTATGCGACAAATTGATTCAACTGTCAATTTATCGTATGCGACAAATTGATTCAACTGTCAATTTGTCGCATGCGACAAATTGGTTCAACTGTCAATTTGTCGTATGCGACAAATTGATTCACCTGTCAATTTGTCGTATGCGACAAATTGATTCAACTGTCAATTTGTCGTATGCGACAAATTGACAGTTAAACCAATTTTGTCGTATGCGACAATTTGGTTCAACTGTCAATTTGTCGTATGCGACAAATTGGTTCAACTGTCAATTTGTCGTATGCGACAAATTGATTCGACTGTCAATTTGTCGTATGCGACAATTTGGTACAACTGTCAATTTATCGTATGCGACAAATTGATTCAACTGTCAATTTGTCGTATGCGACAAATTGACAGTTGAATCAATTTGTGTCAATTTGTCGTATGCGACAAATTGGTTCAACTGTCAATTTGTCGTATGCGACAAATTGGTTCAACTGTCAATTTGTCGCATGCGACAAATTGGTACTACTGTCAATTTGTCGTACGCGACAAATTGGTTCAAGTGTCAATTTGTCGTATGCGACAATTTGGTTCAACTCTCAATTTGTCGTATGCGACAAATTGGTTCAAGTGTCAATTTGTCGTATGCGACAAATTGGTGCTACTGTCAATTTGTCGTATGCGACAAATTGGTTCAAGTGTCAATTTGTCGTATGCGACAAATTGGTTCAACTGTCAATTTGTCGTATGCGACAATTTGGTTCAACTCTCAATTTGTCGTATGCGACAAATTGGTACTACTGTCAATTTGTCGTATGCGACAATTTGGTTCAACTGTCAATTTGTCGCATGCGACAAATTGGTTCAACTGTCAATTTGTCGCATGCGACAAATTGGTACTACTGTCAATTTGTCGTATGCGACAAATTGGTTCAACTGTCAATTTGTCGTATGCGACAAATTGGTACTACTGTCATTTTGTCGTATGCGACAAATTGGTTCAACTGTCAATTTGTCGTATGCGACAAATTGATTCAACTGTCAATTTGCCGTTTGCGACAAATTGATTCAACTGTCAATTTGCCGTTTGCGACAAATTGGTACTACTGTCAATTTGTCGTATGCGACAAATTGGTTCAACTGTCAATTTGTCGTATGCGACAAATTGGTACTACTGTCAATTTGTCGTATGCGAAAAATTGGTTCAACTGTCAATTTGTCGTATGCGACAAATTGATTCAACTGTCAATTTGTCGTATGCGACAAATTGGTTCAACTGTCAATTTGTCGTTTGCGACAAATTGGTTCAACTGTCAATTTGTCGTATGCGACAAATTGATTCCCCTGTCAATTTGTCGTATGCGACAAATTGATTCAACTGTCAATTTGTCGTATGCGACAAATTGGTTCAACTGTCAATTTGTCGTATGCGACAATTTGGTTCAACTCTCAATTTGTCGTATGCGACAAATTGGTACTACTGTCAATTTGTCGTATGCGACAAATTGGTTCAACTGTCAATTTGTCGTATGCGACAAATTGGTTCAACTGTCAATTTGTCGTATGCGACAAATTGGTAGTACTGTCAATTTGTCGTATGCGACAAATTGATTCAACTGTCAATTTGTCGTATGCGACAAATTGGTTCAACTGTCAATTTGTCGTAATTTGTCGTATGCGACAAATTGATTCAACTTCCAATTTGTCGTATGCGACAAATTGGTTCAACTGTCAATTTGTCGTTTGCGACAAATTGGTACTACTGTCAATTTGTCGTATGCGACAAATTGATTCATCTGTCAATTTGTCGTATGCGACAAATTGGTTCAACTGTCAATTTGTCGTATGCGACAATTTGGTTCAACTCTCAATTTGTCGTATGCGACAAATTGGTACTACTGTCAATTTGTCGTAAGCGACAAATTGGTTCAACTGTCAATTTGTCGTATGCGACAAATTGATTCAACTGTCAAGTTATCGTATGCGACAAATTGATTCAACTGTCAATTTGTCGCATGCGACAAATTGGTTCAACTGTCAATTTGTCGTATGCGACAAATTGGTTCAACTGTCAATTTGTCGTAATTTGTCGTATGCGACAAATTGATTCACCTGCCAATTTGTCGTATGCGACAAATTGGTTCAACTGTCAATTTGTCGTATGCGACAAACTTGGTAGTACTGTCAATTTGTCGTTTGCGACAAATTGGTACTACTGTGAACTTGTCGTATGCGACAAATTGGTTCAACTGTCAATTTGTCGTATGCGACAAATTGATTCAACTGTCAATTTGTCGTATGCGACAAATTGGTTCAACCGTCAATTTGTCGTTTGCGACAAATTGGTACTACTGTCAATTTGTCGTATGCGACAAATTGGTTCAACTGTCAATTTGTCGTATGCGACAAATTGATTCAACTGTCAATTTATCGTATGCGACAAATTGATTCAACTGTCAATTTGTCGCATGCGACAAATTGGTTCAACTGTCAATTTGTCGTATGCGACAAATTGATTCACCTGTCAATTTGTCGTATGCGACAAATTGATTCAACTGTCAATTTGTCGTATGCGACAAATTGACAGTTAAACCAATTTTGTCGTATGCGACAATTTGGTTCAACTGTCAATTTGTCGTATGCGACAAATTGGTTCAACTGTCAATTTGTCGTATGCGACAAATTGATTCGACTGTCAATTTGTCGTATGCGACAATTTGGTACAACTGTCAATTTATCGTATGCGACAAATTGATTCAACTGTCAATTTGTCGTATGCGACAAATTGACAGTTGAATCAATTTGTGTCAATTTGTCGTATGCGACAAATTGGTTCAACTGTCAATTTGTCGTATGCGACAAATTGGTTCAACTGTCAATTTGTCGCATGCGACAAATTGGTACTACTGTCAATTTGTCGTACGCGACAAATTGGTTCAAGTGTCAATTTGTCGTATGCGACAATTTGGTTCAACTCTCAATTTGTCGTATGCGACAAATTGGTTCAAGTGTCAATTTGTCGTATGCGACAAATTGGTGCTACTGTCAATTTGTCGTATGCGACAAATTGGTTCAAGTGTCAATTTGTCGTATGCGACAAATTGGTTCAACTGTCAATTTGTCGTATGCGACAATTTGGTTCAACTCTCAATTTGTCGTATGCGACAAATTGGTACTACTGTCAATTTGTCGTATGCGACAATTTGGTTCAACTGTCAATTTGTCGCATGCGACAAATTGGTTCAACTGTCAATTTGTCGCATGCGACAAATTGGTACTACTGTCAATTTGTCGTATGCGACAAATTGGTTCAACTGTCAATTTGTCGTATGCGACAAATTGGTACTACTGTCATTTTGTCGTATGCGACAAATTGGTTCAACTGTCAATTTGTCGTATGCGACAAATTGATTCAACTGTCAATTTGCCGTTTGCGACAAATTGATTCAACTGTCAATTTGCCGTTTGCGACAAATTGGTACTACTGTCAATTTGTCGTATGCGACAAATTGGTTCAACTGTCAATTTGTCGTATGCGACAAATTGGTACTACTGTCAATTTGTCGTATGCGAAAAATTGGTTCAACTGTCAATTTGTCGTATGCGACAAATTGATTCAACTGTCAATTTGTCGTATGCGACAAATTGGTTCAACTGTCAATTTGTCGTTTGCGACAAATTGGTTCAACTGTCAATTTGTCGTATGCGACAAATTGATTCCCCTGTCAATTTGTCGTATGCGACAAATTGATTCAACTGTCAATTTGTCGTATGCGACAAATTGGTTCAACTGTCAATTTGTCGTATGCGACAATTTGGTTCAACTCTCAATTTGTCGTATGCGACAAATTGGTACTACTGTCAATTTGTCGTATGCGACAAATTGGTTCAACTGTCAATTTGTCGTATGCGACAAATTGGTTCAACTGTCAATTTGTCGTATGCGACAAATTGGTAGTACTGTCAATTTGTCGTATGCGACAAATTGATTCAACTGTCAATTTGTCGTATGCGACAAATTGGTTCAACTGTCAATTTGTCGTAATTTGTCGTATGCGACAAATTGATTCAACTTCCAATTTGTCGTATGCGACAAATTGGTTCAACTGTCAATTTGTCGTATGCGACAAATTGATTCATCTGTCAATTTGTCGTATGCGACAAATTGGTTCAACTGTCAATTTGTCGTATGCGACAATTTGGTTCAACTCTCAATTTGTCGTATGCGACAAATTGGTACTACTGTCAATTTGTCGTAAGCGACAAATTGGTTCAACTGTCAATTTGTCGTATGCGACAAATTGGTTCAACTGTCAATTTG
Source organism: Oscheius myriophilus (assembly GCA_964057215.1). NCBI lineage: Eukaryota > Metazoa > Nematoda > Chromadorea > Rhabditida > Rhabditidae > Oscheius > Oscheius myriophilus. The sequence continues at coordinate 8,222,820 of OZ059904.1, forward strand.
TCGTATGCGACAAATTGGTTCAACTGTCAATTTGTCGTATGCGACAAATTGATTCAACTGTCAAGTTATCGTATGCGACAAATTGATTCAACTGTCAATTTGTCGCATGCGACAAATTGGTTCAACTGTCAATTTGTCGTATGCGACAAATTGATTCCCCTGTCAATTTGTCGTATGCGACAAATTGATTCAACTGTCAATTTGTCGTATGCGACAAATTGGTTCAACTGTCAATGTGTCGTATGCGACAATTTGGTTCAACTCTCAATTTGTCGTATGCGACAAATTCGTACTACTGTCAATTTGTCGTATGCGACAAATTGGTTCAACTGTCAATTTGTCGTATGCGACAAATTGGTTCAACTGTCAATTTGTCGTATGCGACAAATTGGTAGTACTGTCAATTTGTCGTATGCGACAAGTTGATTCAACTGTCAATTTGCCGTTTGCGACAAATTGGTACTACTGTCAATTTGTCGTATGCGACAAATTGGTTCAACTGTCAATTTGTCGTATGCGACAAATTGGTACTACTGTCAATTTGTCGTATGCGACAAATTGGTTCAACTGTCAATTTGTCGTATGCGACAAATTGGTTCAACTGTCAGTTTGTCGTAATTTGTCGTATGCGACAAATTGATTCAACTGCCAATTTGTCGTATGCGACAAATTGGTTCAACTGTCAATTTGTCGTATGCGACAAATTGGTAGTACTGTCAATTTGTCGTTTGCGACAAATTGGTACTACTGTCAATTTGTCGTAAGCGACAAATTGGTTCAACTGTCAATTTGTCGTATGCGACAAATTGATTCAACTGTCAATTTGTCGCATGCGACAAATTGGTTCAACTGTCAAATTGTCGTATGCGACAAATTGGTTCAACTGTCAATTTGTCGTAATTTGTCGTATGCGACAAATTGATTCACCTGCCAATTTGTCGTATGCGACAAATTGGTTCAACTGTCAATTTGTCGTATGCGACAAACTTGGTAGTACTGTCAATTTGTCGTTTGCGACAAATTGGTACTACTGTGAACTTGTCGTATGCGACAAATTGGTTCAACTGTCAATTTGTCGTATGCGACAAATTGATTCAACTGTCAATTTGTCGTATGCGACAAATTGGTTCAACCGTCAATTTGTCGTTTGCGACAAATTGGTACTACTGTCAATTTGTCGTATGCGACAAATTGGTTCAACTGTCAATTTGTCGTATGCGACAAATTGATTCAACTGTCAATTTATCGTATGCGACAAATTGATTCAACTGTCAATTTGTCGCATGCGACAAATTGGTTCAACTGTCAATTTGTCGTATGCGACAAATTGATTCACCTGTCAATTTGTCGTATGCGACAAATTGATTCAACTGTCAATTTGTCGTATGCGACAAATTGACAGTTAAACCAATTTTGTCGTATGCGACAAATTGGTTCAACTGTCAATTTGTCGTATGCGACAAATTGGTTCAACTGTCAATTTGTCGTATGCGACAAATTGATTCGACTGTCAATTTGTCGTATGCGACAATTTGGTACAACTGTCAATTTATCGTATGCGACAAATTGATTCAACTGTCAATTTGTCGTATGCGACAAATTGACAGTTGAATCAACTTGTGTCAATTTGTCGTATGCGACAAATTGGTTCAACTGTCAATTTGTCGTATGCGACAAATTGGTTCAACTGTCAATTTGTCGCATGCGACAAATTGGTACTACTGTCAATTTGTCGTACGCGACAAATTGGTTCAAGTGTCAATTTGTCGTATGCGACAATTTGGTTCAACTCTCAATTTGTCGTATGCGACAAATTGGTTCAAGTGTCAATTTGTCGTATGCGACAAATTGGTTCAACTGTCAATTTGTCGTATGCGACAAATTGGTACTACTGTCAATTTGTCGTATGCGACAAATTGGTTAGACTGTCAATTTGTCGTATGCGACAAATTGATTCAACTGTCAATTTGTCGTATGCGACAAACTGGTTCAACTGCCAATTTGTCGTATGCGACAAATTGATTCAACTGTCAATTTGTCGTATGCGACAAATTGGTGCTACTGTCAATTTGTCGTATGCGACAAATTGGTTCAACTGTCAATTTGTCGTATGCGACAAATTGGTTCAACTGTCAATTTGTCGTATGCGACAAATTGATTCGACTGTCAATTTGTCGTATGCGACAATTTGGTACAACTGTCAATTTATCGTATGCGACAAATTGATTCAACTGTCAATTTGTCGTATGCGACAAATTGACAGTTGAATCAACTTGTGTCAATTTGTCGTATGCGACAAATTGGTTCAACTGTCAATTTGTCGTATGCGACAAATTGGTTCAACTGTCAATTTGTCGCATGCGACAAATTGGTACTACTGTCAATTTGTCGTACGCGACAAATTGGTTCAAGTGTCAATTTGTCGTATGCGACAATTTGGTTCAACTCTCAATTTGTCGTATGCGACAAATTGGTTCAAGTGTCAATTTGTCGTATGCGACAAATTGGTTCAACTGTCAATTTGTCGTATGCGACAAATTGGTACTACTGTCAATTTGTCGTATGCGACAAATTGGTTAGACTGTCAATTTGTCGTATGCGACAAATTGATTCAACTGTCAATTTGTCGTATGCGACAAACTGGTTCAACTGCCAATTTGTCGTATGCGACAAATTGATTCAACTGTCAATTTGTCGTATGCGACAAATTGGTGCTACTGTCAATTTGTCGTATGCGACAAATTGGTTCAAGTGTCAATTTGTCGTATGCGACAAATTGGTTCAACTGTCAATTTGTCGTATGCGACAATTTGGTTCAACTCTCAATTTGTCGTATGCGACAAATTGGTACTACTGTCAATTTGTCGTATGCGACAATTTGGTTCAACTGTCAATTTGTCGCATGCGACAAATTGGTTCAACTGTCAATTTGTCGCATGCGACAAATTGGTACTACTGTCAATTTGTCGTATGCGACAAATTGGTTCAACTGTCAATTTGTCGTATGCGACAAATTGGTACTACTGTCATTTTGTCGTATGCGACAAATTGGTTCAACTGTCAATTTGTCGTATGCGACAAATTGATTCAACTGTCAATTTGCCGTTTGCGACAAATTGATTCAACTGTCAATTTGCCGTTTGCGACAAATTGGTACTACTGTCAATTTGTCGTATGCGACAAATTGGTTCAACTGTCAATTTGTCGTATGCGACAAATTGGTACTACTGTCAATTTGTCGTATGCGAAAAATTGGTTCAACTGTCAATTTATCGTATGCGACAAATTGATTCAACTGTCAATTTGTCGTATGCGACAAATTGGTTCAACTGTCAATTTGTCGTTTGCGACAAATTGGTACTACTGTCAATTTGTCGTATGCGACAAATTGGTTCAACTGTCAATTTGTCGTATGCGACAATTTGATTCAACTGTCAAGTTATCGTATGCGACAAATTGATTCAACTGTCAATTTGTCGCATGCGACAAATTGGTTCAACTGTCAATTTGTCGTATGCGACAAATTGATTCCCCTGTCAATTTGTCGTATGCGACAAATTGATTCAACTGTCAATTTGTCGTATGCGACAAATTGGTTCAACTGTCAATTTGTCGTATGCGACAATTTGGTTCAACTCTCAATTTGTCGTATGCGACAAATTGGTACTACTGTCAATTTGTCGTATGCGACAAATTGGTTCAACTGTCAATTTGTCGTATGCGACAAATTGGTTCAACTGTCAATTTGTCGTATGCGACAAATTGGTAGTACTGTCAAATTGTCGTATGCGACAAATTGATTCAACTGTCAATTTGTCGTATGCGACAAATTGGTTCAACTGTCAATTTGTCGTAATTTGTCGTATGCGACAAATTGATTCAACTGCCAATTTGTCGTATGCGACAAATTGGTTCAACTGTCAATTTGTCGTATGCGACAAATTGGTAGTACTGTCAATTTGTCGTTTGCGACAAATTGGTACTACTGTCAATTTGTCGTAAGCGACAAATTGGTTCAACTGTCAATTTGTCGCATGCGACAAATTGGTTCAACTGTCAATTTGTCGTATGCGACAAATTGATTCCCCTGTCAATTTGTCGTATGCGACAAATTGATTCAACTGTCAATTTGTCGTATGCGACAAATTGGTTCAACTGTCAATTTGTCGTATGCGACAATTTGGTTCAACTCTCAATTTGTCGTATGCGACAAATTGGTACTACTGTCAATTTGTCGTATGCGACAAATTGGTTCAACTGTCATTTTGTCGTATGCGACAAATTGGTTCAACTGTCAATTTGTCGTATGCGACAAATTGGTAGTACTGTCAATTTGTCGTATGCGACAAATTGATTCAACTGTCAATTTGCCGTTTGCGACAAATTGGTACTACTGTCAATTTGTCGTATGCGACAAATTGGTTCAACTGTCAATTTGTCGTATGCGACAAATTGGTACTACTGTCAATTTGTCGTATGCGACAAATTGGTTCAACTGTCAATTTGTCGTATGCGACAAATTGGTTCAACTGTCAATTTGTCGTAATTTGTCGTATGCGACAAATTGATTCAACTGCCAATTTGTCGTATGCGACAAATTGGTTCAACTGTCAATTTGTCGTATGCGACAAATTGGTAGTACTGTCAATTTGTCGTTTGCGACAAATTGGTACTACTGTCAATTTGTCGTAAGCGACAAATTGGTTCAACTGTCAATTTGTCGTATGCGACAAATTGATTCAACTGTCAAGTTATCGTATGCGACAAATTGATTCAACTGTCAATTTGTCGCATGCGACAAATTGGTTCAACTGTCAATTTGTCGTATGCGACAAATTGGTTCAACTGTCAATTTGTCGTATGCGACAAACTTGGTAGTACTGTCAATTTGTCGTTTGCGACAAATTGGTACTACTGTGAACTTGTCGTATGCGACAAATTGGTTCAACTGTCAATTTGTCGTATGCGACAAATTGATTCAACTGTCAATTTGTCGTATGCGACAAATTGGTTCAACCGTCAATTTGTCGTTTGCGACAAATTGGTACTACTGTCAATTTGTCGTATGCGACAAATTGGTTCAACTGTCAATTTGTCGTATGCGACAAATTGATTCAACTGTCAATTTATCGTATGCGACAAATTGATTCAACTGTCAATTTGTCGCATGCGACAAATTGGTTCAACTGTCAATTTGTCGTAATTTGTCGTATGCGACAAATTGATTCACCTGCCAATTTGTCGTATGCGACAAATTGGTTCAACTGTCAATTTGTCGTATGCGACAAATTGATTCAACTGTCAATTTGTCGCATGCGACAAATTGGTTCAACTGTCAATTTGTCGTATGCGACAAATTGGGTCAACTGTCAATTTGTCGTAATTTGTCGTATGCGACAAATTGATTCACCTGCCAATTTGTCGTATGCGACAAATTGGTTCAACTGTCAATTTGTCGTATGCGACAAACTTGGTAGTACTGTCAATTTGTCGTTTGCGACAAATTGGTACTACTGTCAATTTGTCGTATGCGACAAATTGGTTCAACTGTCAATTTGTCGTATGCGACAAATTGATTCAACTGTCAAGTTATCGTATGCGACAAATTGATTCAACTGTCAATTTGTCGCATGCGACAAATTGGTTCAACTGTCAATTTGTCGTATGCGACAAATTGATTCCCCTGTCAAATTGTCGTATGCGACAAATTGATTCAACTGTCAATTTGTCGTATGCGACAAATTGGTTCAACTGTCAATTTGTCGTATGCGACAATTTGGTTCAACTCTCAATTTGTCGTATGCGACAAATTGGTACTACTGTCAATTTGTCGTATGCGACAAATTGGTTCAACTGTCAATTTGTCGTATGCGACAAATTGGTTCAACTGTCAATTTGTCGTATGCGACAAATTGGTAGTACTGTCAATTTGTCGTATGCGACAAATTGATTCAACTGTCAATTTGTCGTATGCGACAAATTGGTTCAACTGTCAATTTGTCGTAATTTGTCGTATGCGACAAATTGATTCAACTTCCAATTTGTCGTATGCGACAAATTGGTTCAACTGTCAATTTGTCGTTTGCGACAAATTGGTACTACTGTCAATTTGTCGTATGCGACAAATTGATTCATCTGTCAATTTGTCGTATGCGACAAATTGGTTCAACTGTCAATTTGTCGTATGCGACAATTTGGTTCAACTCTCAATTTGTCGTATGCGACAAATTGGTACTACTGTCAATTTGTCGTAAGCGACAAATTGGTTCAACTGTCAATTTGTCGTATGCGACAAATTGATTCAACTGTCAAGTTATCGTATGCGACAAATTGATTCAACTGTCAATTTGTCGCATGCGACAAATTGGTTCAACTGTCAATTTGTCGTATGCGACAAATTGGTTCAACTGTCAATTTGTCGTAATTTGTCGTATGCGACAAATTGATTCACCTGCCAATTTGTCGTATGCGACAAATTGGTTCAACTGTCAATTTGTCGTATGCGACAAACTTGGTAGTACTGTCAATTTGTCGTTTGCGACAAATTGGTACTACTGTGAACTTGTCGTATGCGACAAATTGGTTCAACTGTCAATTTGTCGTATGCGACAAATTGATTCAACTGTCAATTTGTCGTATGCGACAAATTGGTTCAACCGTCAATTTGTCGTTTGCGACAAATTGGTACTACTGTCAATTTGTCGTATGCGACAAATTGGTTCAACTGTCAATTTGTCGTATGCGACAAATTGATTCAACTGTCAATTTATCGTATGCGACAAATTGATTCAACTGTCAATTTGTCGCATGCGACAAATTGGTTCAACTGTCAATTTGTCGTATGCGACAAATTGATTCACCTGTCAATTTGTCGTATGCGACAAATTGATTCAACTGTCAATTTGTCGTATGCGACAAATTGACAGTTAAACCAATTTTGTCGTATGCGACAATTTGGTTCAACTGTCAATTTGTCGTATGCGACAAATTGGTTCAACTGTCAATTTGTCGTATGCGACAAATTGATTCGACTGTCAATTTGTCGTATGCGACAATTTGGTACAACTGTCAATTTATCGTATGCGACAAATTGATTCAACTGTCAATTTGTCGTATGCGACAAATTGACAGTTGAATCAATTTGTGTCAATTTGTCGTATGCGACAAATTGGTTCAACTGTCAATTTGTCGTATGCGACAAATTGGTTCAACTGTCAATTTGTCGCATGCGACAAATTGGTACTACTGTCAATTTGTCGTACGCGACAAATTGGTTCAAGTGTCAATTTGTCGTATGCGACAATTTGGTTCAACTCTCAATTTGTCGTATGCGACAAATTGGTTCAAGTGTCAATTTGTCGTATGCGACAAATTGGTGCTACTGTCAATTTGTCGTATGCGACAAATTGGTTCAAGTGTCAATTTGTCGTATGCGACAAATTGGTTCAACTGTCAATTTGTCGTATGCGACAATTTGGTTCAACTCTCAATTTGTCGTATGCGACAAATTGGTACTACTGTCAATTTGTCGTATGCGACAATTTGGTTCAACTGTCAATTTGTCGCATGCGACAAATTGGTTCAACTGTCAATTTGTCGCATGCGACAAATTGGTACTACTGTCAATTTGTCGTATGCGACAAATTGGTTCAACTGTCAATTTGTCGTATGCGACAAATTGGTACTACTGTCATTTTGTCGTATGCGACAAATTGGTTCAACTGTCAATTTGTCGTATGCGACAAATTGATTCAACTGTCAATTTGCCGTTTGCGACAAATTGATTCAACTGTCAATTTGCCGTTTGCGACAAATTGGTACTACTGTCAATTTGTCGTATGCGACAAATTGGTTCAACTGTCAATTTGTCGTATGCGACAAATTGGTACTACTGTCAATTTGTCGTATGCGAAAAATTGGTTCAACTGTCAATTTGTCGTATGCGACAAATTGATTCAACTGTCAATTTGTCGTATGCGACAAATTGGTTCAACTGTCAATTTGTCGTTTGCGACAAATTGGTTCAACTGTCAATTTGTCGTATGCGACAAATTGATTCCCCTGTCAATTTGTCGTATGCGACAAATTGATTCAACTGTCAATTTGTCGTATGCGACAAATTGGTTCAACTGTCAATTTGTCGTATGCGACAATTTGGTTCAACTCTCAATTTGTCGTATGCGACAAATTGGTACTACTGTCAATTTGTCGTATGCGACAAATTGGTTCAACTGTCAATTTGTCGTATGCGACAAATTGGTTCAACTGTCAATTTGTCGTATGCGACAAATTGGTAGTACTGTCAATTTGTCGTATGCGACAAATTGATTCAACTGTCAATTTGTCGTATGCGACAAATTGGTTCAACTGTCAATTTGTCGTAATTTGTCGTATGCGACAAATTGATTCAACTTCCAATTTGTCGTATGCGACAAATTGGTTCAACTGTCAATTTGTCGTTTGCGACAAATTGGTACTACTGTCAATTTGTCGTATGCGACAAATTGATTCATCTGTCAATTTGTCGTATGCGACAAATTGGTTCAACTGTCAATTTGTCGTATGCGACAATTTGGTTCAACTCTCAATTTGTCGTATGCGACAAATTGGTACTACTGTCAATTTGTCGTAAGCGACAAATTGGTTCAACTGTCAATTTGTCGTATGCGACAAATTGGTTCAACTGTCAATTTGTCGTATGCGACAAATTGGTTCAACTGTCAATTTGTCGTATGCGACAAATTGGTTCAACTGTCAATTTGTCGTATGCGACAAATTGATTCAACTGTCAATTTGCCGTTTGCGACAAATTGATTCAACTGTCAATTTGCCGTTTGCGACAAATTGGTACTACTGTCAATTTGTCGTATGCGACAAATTGGTTCAACTGTCAATTTGTCGTATGCGACAAATTGGTACTACTGTCAATTTGTCGTATGCGAAAAATTGGTTCAACTGTCAATTTGTCGTATGCGACAAATTGATTCAACTGTCAATTTGTCGTATGCGACAAATTGGTTCAACTGTCAATTTGTCGTTTGCGACAAATTGGTACTACTGTCAATTTGTCGTATGCGACAAATTGGTTCAACTGTCAATTTGTCGTATGCGACAAATTGATTCAACTGTCAAGTTATCGTATGCGACAAATTGATTCAACTGTCAATTTGTCGCATGCGACAAATTGGTTCAACTGTCAATTTGTCGTATGCGACAAATTGATTCCCCTGTCAATTTGTCGTATGCGACAAATTGATTCAACTGTCAATTTGTCGTATGCGACAAATTGGTTCAACTGTCAATGTGTCGTATGCGACAATTTGGTTCAACTCTCAATTTGTCGTATGCGACAAATTCGTACTACTGTCAATTTGTCGTATGCGACAAATTGGTTCAACTGTCAATTTGTCGTATGCGACAAATTGGTTCAACTGTCAATTTGTCGTATGCGACAAATTGGTAGTACTGTCAATTTGTCGTATGCGACAAGTTGATTCAACTGTCAATTTGCCGTTTGCGACAAATTGGTACTACTGTCAATTTGTCGTATGCGACAAATTGGTTCAACTGTCAATTTGTCGTATGCGACAAATTGGTACTACTGTCAATTTGTCGTATGCGACAAATTGGTTCAACTGTCAATTTGTCGTATGCGACAAATTGGTTCAACTGTCAGTTTGTCGTAATTTGTCGTATGCGACAAATTGATTCAACTGCCAATTTGTCGTATGCGACAAATTGGTTCAACTGTCAATTTGTCGTATGCGACAAATTGGTAGTACTGTCAATTTGTCGTTTGCGACAAATTGGTACTACTGTCAATTTGTCGTAAGCGACAAATTGGTTCAACTGTCAATTTGTCGTATGCGACAAATTGATTCAACTGTCAATTTGTCGCATGCGACAAATTGGTTCAACTGTCAAATTGTCGTATGCGACAAATTGGTTCAACTGTCAATTTGTCGTAATTTGTCGTATGCGACAAATTGATTCACCTGCCAATTTGTCGTATGCGACAAATTGGTTCAACTGTCAATTTGTCGTATGCGACAAACTTGGTAGTACTGTCAATTTGTCGTTTGCGACAAATTGGTACTACTGTGAACTTGTCGTATGCGACAAATTGGTTCAACTGTCAATTTGTCGTATGCGACAAATTGATTCAACTGTCAATTTGTCGTATGCGACAAATTGGTTCAACCGTCAATTTGTCGTTTGCGACAAATTGGTACTACTGTCAATTTGTCGTATGCGACAAATTGGTTCAACTGTCAATTTGTCGTATGCGACAAATTGATTCAACTGTCAATTTATCGTATGCGACAAATTGATTCAACTGTCAATTTGTCGCATGCGACAAATTGGTTCAACTGTCAATTTGTCGTATGCGACAAATTGATTCACCTGTCAATTTGTCGTATGCGACAAATTGATTCAACTGTCAATTTGTCGTATGCGACAAATTGACAGTTAAACCAATTTTGTCGTATGCGACAAATTGGTTCAACTGTCAATTTGTCGTATGCGACAAATTGGTTCAACTGTCAATTTGTCGTATGCGACAAATTGATTCGACTGTCAATTTGTCGTATGCGACAATTTGGTACAACTGTCAATTTATCGTATGCGACAAATTGATTCAACTGTCAATTTGTCGTATGCGACAAATTGACAGTTGAATCAACTTGTGTCAATTTGTCGTATGCGACAAATTGGTTCAACTGTCAATTTGTCGTATGCGACAAATTGGTTCAACTGTCAATTTGTCGCATGCGACAAATTGGTACTACTGTCAATTTGTCGTACGCGACAAATTGGTTCAAGAGTCAATTTGTCGTATGCGACAATTTGGTTCAACTCTCAATTTGTCGTATGCGACAAATTGGTTCAAGTGTCAATTTGTCGTATGCGACAAATTGGTTCAACTGTCAATTTGTCGTATGCGACAAATTGGTACTACTGTCAATTTGTCGTATGCGACAAATTGGTTAGACTGTCAATTTGTCGTATGCGACAAATTGATTCAACTGTCAATTTGTCGTATGCGACAAACTGGTTCAACTGCCAATTTGTCGTATGCGACAAATTGATTCAACTGTCAATTTGTCGTATGCGACAAATTGGTGCTACTGTCAATTTGTCGTATGCGACAAATTGGTTCAAGTGTCAATTTGTCGTATGCGACAAATTGGTTCAACTGTCAATTTGTCGTATGCGACAATTTGGTTCAACTCTCAATTTGTCGTATGCGACAAATTGGTACTACTGTCAATTTGTCGTATGCGACAATTTGGTTCAACTGTCAATTTGTCGCATGCGACAAATTGGTTCAACTGTCAATTTGTCGCATGCGACAAATTGGTACTACTGTCAATTTGTCGTATGCGACAAATTGGTTCAACTGTCAATTTGTCGTATGCGACAAATTGGTACTACTGTCATTTTGTCGTATGCGACAAATTGGTTCAACTGTCAATTTGTCGTATGCGACAAATTGATTCAACTGTCAATTTGCCGTTTGCGACAAATTGATTCAACTGTCAATTTGCCGTTTGCGACAAATTGGTACTACTGTCAATTTGTCGTATGCGACAAATTGGTTCAACTGTCAATTTGTCGTATGCGACAAATTGGTACTACTGTCAATTTGTCGTATGCGAAAAATTGGTTCAACTGTCAATTTATCGTATGCGACAAATTGATTCAACTGTCAATTTGTCGTATGCGACAAATTGGTTCAACTGTCAATTTGTCGTTTGCGACAAATTGGTACTACTGTCAATTTGTCGTATGCGACAAATTGGTTCAACTGTCAATTTGTCGTATGCGACAATTTGATTCAACTGTCAAGTTATCGTATGCGACAAATTGATTCAACTGTCAATTTGTCGCATGCGACAAATTGGTTCAACTGTCAATTTGTCGTATGCGACAAATTGATTCCCCTGTCAATTTGTCGTATGCGACAAATTGATTCAACTGTCAATTTGTCGTATGCGACAAATTGGTTCAACTGTCAATTTGTCGTATGCGACAATTTGGTTCAACTCTCAATTTGTCGTATGCGACAAATTGGTACTACTGTCAATTTGTCGTATGCGACAAATTGGTTCAACTGTCAATTTGTCGTATGCGACAAATTGGTTCAACTGTCAATTTGTCGTATGCGACAAATTGGTAGTACTGTCAAATTGTCGTATGCGACAAATTGATTCAACTGTCAATTTGTCGTATGCGACAAATTGGTTCAACTGTCAATTTGTCGTAATTTGTCGTATGCGACAAATTGATTCAACTGCCAATTTGTCGTATGCGACAAATTGGTTCAACTGTCAATTTGTCGTATGCGACAAATTGGTAGTACTGTCAATTTGTCGTTTGCGACAAATTGGTACTACTGTCAATTTGTCGTAAGCGACAAATTGGTTCAACTGTCAATTTGTCGCATGCGACAAATTGGTTCAACTGTCAATTTGTCGTATGCGACAAATTGATTCCCCTGTCAATTTGTCGTATGCGACAAATTGATTCAACTGTCAATTTGTCGTATGCGACAAATTGGTTCAACTGTCAATTTGTCGTATGCGACAATTTGGTTCAACTCTCAATTTGTCGTATGCGACAAATTGGTACTACTGTCAATTTGTCGTATGCGACAAATTGGTTCAACTGTCATTTTGTCGTATGCGACAAATTGGTTCAACTGTCAATTTGTCGTATGCGACAAATTGGTAGTACTGTCAATTTGTCGTATGCGACAAATTGATTCAACTGTCAATTTGCCGTTTGCGACAAATTGGTACTACTGTCAATTTGTCGTATGCGACAAATTGGTTCAACTGTCAATTTGTCGTATGCGACAAATTGGTACTACTGTCAATTTGTCGTATGCGACAAATTGGTTCAACTGTCAATTTGTCGTATGCGACAAATTGGTTCAACTGTCAATTTGTCGTAATTTGTCGTATGCGACAAATTGATTCAACTGCCAATTTGTCGTATGCGACAAATTGGTTCAACTGTCAATTTGTCGTATGCGACAAATTGGTAGTACTGTCAATTTGTCGTTTGCGACAAATTGGTACTACTGTCAATTTGTCGTAAGCGACAAATTGGTTCAACTGTCAATTTGTCGTATGCGACAAATTGATTCAACTGTCAAGTTATCGTATGCGACAAATTGATTCAACTGTCAATTTGTCGCATGCGACAAATTGGTTCAACTGTCAATTTGTCGTATGCGACAAATTGGTTCAACTGTCAATTTGTCGTATGCGACAAACTTGGTAGTACTGTCAATTTGTCGTTTGCGACAAATTGGTACTACTGTGAACTTGTCGTATGCGACAAATTGGTTCAACTGTCAATTTGTCGTATGCGACAAATTGATTCAACTGTCAATTTGTCGTATGCGACAAATTGGTTCAACCGTCAATTTGTCGTTTGCGACAAATTGGTACTACTGTCAATTTGTCGTATGCGACAAATTGGTTCAACTGTCAATTTGTCGTATGCGACAAATTGATTCAACTGTCAATTTATCGTATGCGACAAATTGATTCAACTGTCAATTTGTCGCATGCGACAAATTGGTTCAACTGTCAATTTGTCGTAATTTGTCGTATGCGACAAATTGATTCACCTGCCAATTTGTCGTATGCGACAAATTGGTTCAACTGTCAATTTGTCGTATGCGACAAATTGATTCAACTGTCAATTTGTCGCATGCGACAAATTGGTTCAACTGTCAATTTGTCGTATGCGACAAATTGGGTCAACTGTCAATTTGTCGTAATTTGTCGTATGCGACAAATTGATTCACCTGCCAATTTGTCGTATGCGACAAATTGGTTCAACTGTCAATTTGTCGTATGCGACAAACTTGGTAGTACTGTCAATTTGTCGTTTGCGACAAATTGGTACTACTGTCAATTTGTCGTATGCGACAAATTGGTTCAACTGTCAATTTGTCGTATGCGACAAATTGATTCAACTGTCAAGTTATCGTATGCGACAAATTGATTCAACTGTCAATTTGTCGCATGCGACAAATTGGTTCAACTGTCAATTTGTCGTATGCGACAAATTGATTCCCCTGTCAAATTGTCGTATGCGACAAATTGATTCAACTGTCAATTTGTCGTATGCGACAAATTGGTTCAACTGTCAATTTGTCGTATGCGACAATTTGGTTCAACTCTCAATTTGTCGTATGCGACAAATTGGTACTACTGTCAATTTGTCGTATGCGACAAATTGGTTCAACTGTCAATTTGTCGTATGCGACAAATTGGTTCAACTGTCAATTTGTCGTATGCGACAAATTGGTAGTACTGTCAATTTGTCGTATGCGACAAATTGATTCAACTGTCAATTTGTCGTATGCGACAAATTGACAGTTGAATCAATTTGTGTCAATTTGTCGTATGCGACAAATTGGTTCAACTGTCAATTTGTCGCATGCGACAAATTGGTACTAGTGTCAATTTGTCGTACGCGACAAATTGGTTCAAGTGTCAATTTGTCGTATGCGACAATTTGGTTCAACTCTCAATTTGTCGTATGCGACAAATTGGTTCAAGTGTCAATTTGTCGTATGCGACAAATTGGTTCAACTGTCAATTTGTCGTATGCGACAAATTGGTACTACTGTCAATTTGTCGTATGCGACAAATTGGTTAGACTGTCAATTTGTCGTATGCGACAAATTGATTCAACTGTTAATTTGTCGTATGCGACAAATTGGTTCAACTGCCAATTTGTCGTATGCGACAAATTGATTCAACTGTCAATTTGTCGTATGCGACAAATTGGTGCTACTGTCAATTTGTCGTATGCGACAAATTGGTTCAAGTGTCAATTTGTCGTATGCGACAAATTGGTTCAACTGTCAATTTGTCGTATGCGACAATTTGGTTCAACTCTCAATTTGTCGTATGCGACAAATTGGTACTACTGTCAATTTGTCGTATGCGACAATTTGGTTCAACTGTCAATTTGTCGCATGCGACAAATTGGTTCAACTGTCAATTTGTCGCATGCGACAAATTGGTACTACTGTCAATTTGTCGTATGCGACAAATTGGTTCAACTGTCAATTTGTCGTATGCGACAAATTGGTACTACTGTCATTTTGTCGTATGCGACAAATTGGTTCAACTGTCAATTTGTCGTATGCGACAAATTGGTTCAACTGTCAATTTGTCGTAGTTTGTCGTATGCGACAAATTGATTCAACTGCCAATTTGTCGTATGCGACAAATTGGTTCAACTGTCAATTTGCCGTATGCGACAAATTGGTAGTACTGTCAATTTGTCGTTTGCGACAAATTGGTACTACTGTCAATTTGTCGTATGCGACAAATTGGTTCAACTGTCAATTTGTCGTATGCGACAAATTGATTCAACTGTCAATTTGTCGTATGCGACAAATTGGTTCAACTGTCAATTTGTCGTTTGCGACAAATTGGTACTACTGTCAATTTGTCGTATGCGACAAATTGGTTCAACTGTCAATTTGTCGTATGCGACAAATTGATTCAACTGTCAATTTATCGTATGCGACAAATTGATTCAACTGTCAATTTGTCGCATGCGACAAATTGATTCAACTGTCAATTTGCCGTTTGCGACAAATTGGTACTACTGTCAATTTGTCGTATGCGACAAATTGGTACTACTGTCAATTTGTCGTATGCGGCAAATTGGTTCAACTGTCAATTTGTCGTATGCGACAAATTGGTACTACTGTGAATTTGTCGTATGCGACAAATTGATTCAACTGTCAATTTGTCGTATGCGACAAATTGACAGTTAAACCAATTTTGTCGTATGCGACAAATTGGTTCAACTGTCAATTTGTCGTATGCGACAAATTGGTTCAACTGTCAATTTGTCGTATGCGACAAATTGATTCGACTGTCAATTTGTCGTATGCGACAAATTGGTACAACTGTCAATTTATCGTATGCGACAAATTGATTCAACTGTCAATTCGTCGTATGCGACAAATTGACAGTTGAATCAATTTGTGTCAATTTGTCGTATGCGACAAATTGGTTCAACTGTCAATTTGTCGTATGCGACAATTTGGTTCAACTGTCAATTTGTCGCATGCGACAAATTGGTACTACTGTCAATTTGTCGTACGCGACAAATTGGTTCAAGTGTCAATTTGTCGTATGCGACAATTTGGTTCAACTCTCAATTTGTCGTATGCGACAAATTGGTTCAAGTGTCAATTTGTCGTATGCGACAAATTGGTTCAACTGTCAATTTGTCGTATGCGACAAATTGGTACTACTGTCAATTTGTCGTATGCGACAAAATGGTTCAACTGTCAATTTGTCGTATGCGACAAATTGATTCAACTGTCAATTTGTCGTATGCGACAAATTGGTTCAACTGCCAATTTGTCGTATGCGACAAATTGGTTTAACTGTCAATTTGTCGTATGCGACAAATTGATTCAACTGTCAATTTGTCGTATGCGACAAATTGGTGCTACTGTCAATTTGTCGTATGCGACAAATTGGTTCAAGTGTCAATTTGTCGTATGCGACAAATTGGTTCAACTGTCAATTTGTCGTATGCGACAATTTGGTTCAACTCTCAATTTGTCGTATGCGACAAATTGGTACTACTGTCAATTTGTCGTATGCGACAATTTGGTTCAACTGTCAATTTGTCGCATGCGACAAATTGGTTCAACTGTCAATTTGTCGCATGCGACAAATTGGTACTACTGTCAATTTGTCGTATGCGACAAATTGGTTCAACTGTCAATTTGTCGTATGCGACAAATTGGTACTACTGTCATTTTGTCGTATGCGACAAATTGGTTCAACTGTCAATTTGTCGTATGCGACAAATTGGTTCAACTGTTAATTTGTCGTAGTTTGTCGTATGCGACAAATTGATTCAACTGCCAATTTGTCGTATGCGACAAATTGGTTCAACTGTCAATTTGTCGTATGCGACAAATTGGTAGTACTGTCAATTTGTCGTTTGCGACAAATTGGTACTACTGTCAATTTGTCGTATGCGACAAATTGGTTCAACTGTCAATTTGTCGTATGCGACAAATTGATTCAACTGTCAATTTGTCGTATGCGACAAATTGGTTCAACTGTCAATTTGTCGTTTGCGACAAATTGGTTCAACTGTCAATTTGTCGTATGCGACAAATTGGTTCAACTGTCAATTTGTCGTATGCGACAAATTGATTCAACTGTCAATTTATCGTATGCGACAAATTGATTCAACTGTCAATTTGTCGTTTGCGACAAATTGGTACTACTGTCAATTTGTCGTATGCGACAAATTGATTCAACTGTCAATTTATCGTTTGCGACAAATTGATTCAACTGTCAATTTGTCGCATGCGACAAATTGATTCAACTGTCAATTTGCCGTTTGCGACAATTTGGTACTACTGTCAATTTGTCGTATGCGACAAATTGGTACTACTGTCAATTTGTCGTATGCGACAAATTGATTCAACTGTCAATTTATCGTATGCGACAAATTGATTCAACTGTCAATTTGTCGCATGCGACAAATTGATTCAACTGTCAATTTGCCGTTTGCGACAAATTGGTACTACTGTCAATTTGTCGTATGCGACAAATTGGTACTACTGTCAATTTGTCGTATGCGGCAAATTGGTTCAACTGTCAATTTGTCGTATGCGACAAATTGGTACTACTGTCAATTTGTCGTATGCGACAAATTGGTTCAACTGTCAATTTGTCGTAATTTGTCGTATGCGACAAATTGATTCAACTGCCAATTTGTCGTATGCGACAAATTGGTTCAACTGTCAATTTGTCGTATGCGACAAATTGGTAGTACTGTCAATTTGTCGTTTGCGACAAATTGGTACTACTGTCAATTTGTCGTATGCGACAAATTGATTCAACTGTCAATTTATCGTATGCGAAAAATTGATTCAACTGTCAATTTGTCGCATGCGACAAATTGATTCAACTGTCAATTTGCCGTTTGCGACAAATTGGTACTACTGTCAATTTGTCGTATGCGACAAATTGGTACTACTGTCAATTTGTCGTATGCGACAAATTGATTCAACTGTCAATTTATCGTATGCGACAAATTGATTCAACTGTCAATTTGTCGCATGCGACAAATTGGTAGTACTGTCAATTTGTCGTTTGCGACAAATTGGTGCTACTGTCAATTTGTCGTATGCGACAAATTGGTTCAAGTGTCAATTTGTCGTATGCGACAAATTGGTTCAACTGTCAATTTGTCGTATGCGACAATTTGGTTCAACTCTCAATTTGTCGTATGCGACAAATTGGTACTACTGTCAATTTGTCGTATGCGACAATTTGGTTCAACTGTCAATTTGTCGCATGCGACAAATTGGTTCAACTGTCAATTTGTCGCATGCGACAAATTGGTACTACTGTCAATTTGTCGTATGCGACAAATTGGTTCAACTGTCAATTTGTCGTATGCGACAAATTGGTACTACTGTCATTTTGTCGTATGCGACAAATTGGTTCAACTGTCAATTTGTCGTATGCGACAAATTGGTTCAACTGTTAATTTGTCGTAGTTTGTCGTATGCGACAAATTGATTCAACTGCCAATTTGTCGTATGCGACAAATTGGTTCAACTGTCAATTTGTCGTATGCGACAAATTGGTAGTACTGTCAATTTGTCGTTTGCGACAAATTGGTACTACTGTCAATTTGTCGTATGCGACAAATTGGTTCAACTGTCAATTTGTCGTCTGCGACAAATTGATTCAACTGTCAATTTGTCGTATGCGACAAATTGGTTCAACTGTCAATTTGTCGTTTGCGACAAATTGGTTCAACTGTCAATTTGTCGTATGCGACAAATTGGTTCAACTGTCAATTTGTCGTATGCGACAAATTGATTCAACTGTCAATTTATCGTATGCGACAAATTGATTCAACTGTCAATTTGTCGCATGCGACAAATTGGTACTACTGTCAATTTGTCGTATGCGACAAATTGATTCAACTGTCAATTTATCGTTTGCGACAAATTGATTCAACTGTCAATTTGTCGCATGCGACAAATTGATTCAACTGTCAATTTGCCGTTTGCGACAATTTGGTACTACTGTCAATTTGTCGTATGCGACAAATTGGTACTACTGTCAATTTGTCGTATGCGACAAATTGATTCAACTGTCAATTTATCGTATGCGACAAATTGATTCAACTGTCAATTTGTCGCATGCGACAAATTGATTCAACTGTCAATTTGCCGTTTGCGACAAATTGGTACTACTGTCAATTTGTCGTATGCGACAAATTGGTACTACTGTCAATTTGTCGTATGCGGCAAATTGGTTCAACTGTCAATTTGTCGTATGCGACAAATTGGTACTACTGTCAATTTGTCGTATGCGACAAATTGGTTCAACTGTCAATTTGTCGTAATTTGTCGTATGCGACAAATTGATTCAACTGCCAATTTGTCGTATGCGACAAATTGGTTCAACTGTCAATTTGTCGTATGCGACAAATTGGTAGTACTGTCAATTTGTCGTTTGCGACAAATTGGTACTACTGTCAATTTGTCGTATGCGACAAATTGATTCAACTGTCAATTTATCGTATGCGACAAATTGATTCAACTGTCAATTTGTCGCATGCGACAAATTGATTCAACTGTCAATTTGCCGTTTGCGACAAATTGGTACTACTGTCAATTTGTCGTATGCGACAAATTGGTACTACTGTCAATTTGTCGTATGCGACAAATTGATTCAACTGTCAATTTATCGTATGCGACAAATTGATTCAACTGTCAATTTGTCGCATGCGACAAATTGATTCAACTGTCAATTTGCCGTTTGCGACAAATTGGTACTACTGTCAATTTGTCGTATGCGACAAATTGGTACTACTGTCAATTTGTCGTATGCGGCAAATTGGTTCAGCTGTCAATTTGTCGTATGCGACAAATTGGTACTACTGTCAATTTGTCGTATGCGACAAATTGGTTCAACTGTCAATTTGTCGTAATTTGTCGTATGCGACAAATTGATTCAACTGCCAATTTGTCGTATGCGACAAATTGGTTCAACTGTCAATTTGTCGTATGCGACAAATTGGTAGTACTGTCAATTTGTCGTTTGCGACAAATTGGTACTACTGTCAATTTGTCGTATGCGACAAATTGGTTCAACTGTCAATTTGTCGTAATTTGTCGTATGCGACAAATTGATTCAACTGCCAATTTGTCGTATGCGACAAATTGGTTCAACTGTCAATTTGTCGTATGCGACAAATTGGTAGTACTGTCAATTTGTCGTTTGCGACAAATTGGTACTACTGTCAATTTAGCGTATGCGACAAATTGATTCAACTGTCAATTTGTCGTATGCGACAAATTGATTCAACTGTCAATTTATCGTATGCGACAAATTGATTCAACTGTCAATTTGTCGCATGCGACAAATTGGTTCAACTGTCAATTTGTCGTATGCGACAAATTGATTCACCTGTCAATTTGTCGTATGCGACAAATTGATTCAACTGTCAATTTGTCGTATGCGACAAATTGGTACTACTGTCAATTTGTCGTATGCGACAAATTGGTTCAACTGTCAATTTGTCGTATGCGACAAAATGATTCAACTGTCAATTTGTCGTATGCGACAAATTGGTTCAACTGTCAATTTGTCGTTTGCGACAAATTGGTACTACTGTCAATTTGTCGTATGCGACAAATTGGTTCAACTGTCAATTTGTCGTATGCGACAAATTGATTCAACTGTCAATTTATCGTATGCGACAAATTGATTCAACTGTCAATTTGTCGCATGCGACAAATTGATTCAACTGTCAATTTGCCGTTTGCGACAAATTGGTACTACTGTCAATTTGTCGTATGCGACAAATTGGTACTACTGTCAATTTGTCGTATGCGACAAATTGGTTCAACTGTCAATTTGTCGTAATTTGTCGTATGCGACAAATTGATTCAACTGCCAATTTGTCATATGCGACAAATTGGTTCAACTGTCAATTTGTCGTATGCGACAAATTGGTAGTACTGTCAATTTGTCGTTTGCGACAAATTGGTACTACTGTCAATTTGTCGTATGCGACAAATTGGTTCAACTGTCAATTTGTCGTATGCGACAAATTGATTCAACTGTCAATTTATCGTATGCGACAAATTGATTCAACTGTCAATTTGTCGCATGCGACAAATTGGTTCAACTGTCAATTTGTCGTATGCGACAAATTGATTCACCTGTCAATTTGTCGTTTGCGACAAATTGATTCAACTGTCAATTTGTCGTATGCGACAAATTGACAGTTGAACCAATTTTGTCGTATGCGACAAATTGGTTCAACTGTCAATTTGTCGTATGCGACAAATTGGTTCAACTGTCAATTTGTCGTATGCGACAAATTGATTCGACTGTCAATTTGTCGTATGCGACAAATTGGTACAACTGTCAATTTATCGTATGCGACAAATTGATTCAACTGTCAATTTGTCGTATGCGACAAATTGGTTCAACTGTCAATTTGTCGTAATTTGTCGTATGCGACAAATTGATTCAACTGCCAATTTGTCGTATGCGACAAATTGGTTCAACTGTCAATTTGTCGTATGCGACAAATTGGTAGTACTGTCAATTTGTCGTATGCGACAAATTGATTCGACTGTCAATTTGTCGTATGCGACAAATTGGTACAACTGTCAATTTATCGTATGCGACAAATTGATTCAACTGTCAATTTGTCGTATGCGACAAATTGGTTCAACTGTCAATTTGTCGTAATTTGTCGTATGCGACAAATTGATTCAACTGCCAATTTGTCGTATGCGACAAATTGGTTCAACTGTCAATTTGTCGTATGCGACAAATTGGTAGTACTGTCAATTTGTCGTATGCGACAAATTGGTACTACTGTCAATTTGTCGTATGCGACAAATTGGTTCAACTGTCAATTTGTCGTAATTTGTCGTATGCGACAAATTGATTCAACTGCCAATTTGTCATATGCGACAAATTGGTTCAACTGTCAATTTGTCGTATGCGACAAATTGGTACTACTGTCAATTTGTCGTAAGCGACAAATTGGTTCAACTGTCAATTTGTCGTATGCGACAAATTGATTCAACTGTCAAGTTATCGTATGCGACAAATTGATTCAACTGTCAATTTGTCGCATGCGACAAATTGGTTCAACTGTCAATTTGTCGTATGCGACAAATTGGTTCAACTGTCAATTTGTCGTAATTTGTCGTATGCGACAAATTGATTCACCTGCCAATTTGTCGTATGCGACAAATTGGTTCAACTGTCAATTTGTCGTATGCGACAAATTGGTAGTACTGTCAATTTGTCGTTTGCGACAAATTGGTACTACTGTGAACTTGTCGTATGCGACAAATTGGTTCAACTGTCAATTTGTCGTATGCGACAAATTGATTCAACTGTCAATTTGTCGTATGCGACAAATTGATTCAACTGTCAATTTATCGTATGCGACAAATTGATTCAACTGTCAATTTGTCGTATGCGACAAATTGGTTCAACTGTCAATTTGTCGTATGCGACAAATTGGTTCAACTGTTAATTTGTCGTATGCGACAAATCGGTTCAACTGTTAATTTGTCGTATGCGACAAATTGACAGTTAAACCAATTTTGTCGTATGCGACAAATTGGTTCAACTGTCAATTTGTCGTATGCGACAAATTGGTACTACTGTCAATTTGTCGTATGCGACAAATTGGTTCAACTGTCAATTTGTCGTATGCGACAAAATGATTCAACTGTCAATTTGTCGTATGCGACAAATTGGTTCAACTGTCAATTTGTCGTTTGCGACAAATTGGTACTACTGTCAATTTGTCGTATGCGACAAATTGGTTCAACTGTCAATTTGTCGTATGCGACAAATTGATTCAACTGTCAATTTATCGTATGCGACAAATTGATTCAACTGTCAATTTGCCGTTTGCGACAAATTGGTACTACTGTCAATTTGTCGTATGCGACAAATTGGTACTACTGTCAATTTGTCGTATGCGACAAATTGGTTCAACTGTCAATTTGTCGTATGCGACAAATTGGTACTACTGTCAATTTGTCGTATGCGACAAATTGGTTCAACTGTCAATTTGTCGTAATTTGTCGTATGCGACAAATTGATTCAACTGCCAATTTGTCATATGCGACAAATTGGTTCAACTGTCAATTTGTCGTATGCGACAAATTGGTAGTACTGTCAATTTGTCGTTTGCGACAAATTGGTACTACTGTCAATTTGTCGTATGCGACAAATTGGTTCAACTGTCAATTTGTCGTATGCGACAAATTGATTCAACTGTCAATTTATCGTATGCGACAAATTGATTCAACTGTCAATTTGTCGCATGCGACAAATTGGTTCAACTGTCAATTTGTCGTATGCGACAAATTGATTCACCTGTCAATTTGTCGTATGCGACAAATTGATTCAACTGTCAATTTGTCGTATGCGACAAATTGACAGTTGAACCAATTTTGTCGTATGCGACAAATTGGTTCAACTGTCAATTTGTCGTATGCGACAAATTGGTTCAACTGTCAATTTGTCGTATGCGACAAATTGATTCAACTGTCAATTTGTCGCATGCGACAAATTGGTACTACTGTCAATTTGTCGTATGCGACAAATTGGTTCAACTGTCAATTTGTCGTAATTTATCGTATGCGACAAATTGATTCAACTGTCAATTTGTCGCATGCGACAAATTGGTTCAACTGTCAATTTGTCGTATGCGACAAATTGATTCAACTGTCAATTTGTCGCATGCGACAAATTGGTTCAACTGTCAATTTGTCGTATGCGACAAATTGGTTCAACTGTCAATTTGTCGTAATTTGTCGTATGCGACAAATTGATTCACCTGCCAATTTGTCGTATGCGACAAATTGGTTCAACTGTCAATTTGTCGTATGCGACAAATTGGTAGTACTGTCAATTTGTCGTTTGCGACAAATTGGTACTACTGTGAACTTGTCGTATGCGACAAATTGGTTCAACTGTCAATTTGTCGTATGCGACAAATTGATTCAACTGTCAATTTGTCGTATGCGACAAATTGATTCAACTGTCAATTTATCGTATGCGACAAATTGATTCAACTGTCAATTTGTCGTATGCGACAAATTGGTTCAACTGTCAATTTGTCGTATGCGACAAATTGGTTCAACTGTTAATTTGTCGTATGCGACAAATCGGTTCAACTGTTAATTTGTCGTATGCGACAAATTGACAGTTAAACCAATTTTGTCGTATGCGACAAATTGGTTCAACTGTCAATTTGTCGTATGCGACAAATTGGTACTACTGTCAATTTGTCGTATGCGACAAATTGGTTCAACTGTCAATTTGTCGTATGCGACAAAATGATTCAACTGTCAATTTGTCGTTTGCGACAAATTGGTACTACTGTCAATTTGTCGTATGCGACAAATTGGTTCAACTGTCAATTTGTCGTATGCGACAAATTGATTCAACTGTCAATTTATCGTATGCGACAAATTGATTCAACTGTCAATTTGCCGTTTGCGACAAATTGGTACTACTGTCAATTTGTCGTATGCGACAAATTGGTACTACTGTCAATTTGTCGTATGCGACAAATTGGTTCAACTGTCAATTTGTCGTATGCGACAAATTGGTACTACTGTCAATTTGTCGTATGCGACAAATTGATTCACCTGTCAATTTGTCGTATGCGACAAATTGATTCAACTGTCAATTTGTCGTATGCGACAAATTGGTACTACTGTCAATTTGTCGTATGCGACAAATTGGTTCAACTGTCAATTTGTCGTATGCGACAAAATGATTCAACTGTCAATTTGTCGTATGCGACAAATTGGTTCAACTGTCAATTTGTCGTTTGCGACAAATTGGTACTACTGTCAATTTGTCGTATGCGACAAATTGGTTCAACTGTCAATTTGTCGTATGCGACAAATTGATTCAACTGTCAATTTATCGTATGCGACAAATTGATTCAACTGTCAATTTGTCGCATGCGACAAATTGATTCAACTGTCAATTTGCCGTTTGCGACAAATTGGTACTACTGTCAATTTGTCGTATGCGACAAATTGGTACTACTGTCAATTTGTCGTATGCGACAAATTGGTTCAACTGTCAATTTGTCGTAATTTGTCGTATGCGACAAATTGATTCAACTGCCAATTTGTCATATGCGACAAATTGGTTCAACTGTCAATTTGTCGTATGCGACAAATTGGTAGTACTGTCAATTTGTCGTTTGCGACAAATTGGTACTACTGTCAATTTGTCGTATGCGACAAATTGGTTCAACTGTCAATTTGTCGTATGCGACAAATTGATTCAACTGTCAATTTATCGTATGCGACAAATTGATTCAACTGTCAATTTGTCGCATGCGACAAATTGGTTCAACTGTCAATTTGTCGTATGCGACAAATTGATTCACCTGTCAATTTGTCGTTTGCGACAAATTGATTCAACTGTCAATTTGTCGTATGCGACAAATTGACAGTTGAACCAATTTTGTCGTATGCGACAAATTGGTTCAACTGTCAATTTGTCGTATGCGACAAATTGGTTCAACTGTCAATTTGTCGTATGCGACAAATTGATTCGACTGTCAATTTGTCGTATGCGACAAATTGGTACAACTGTCAATTTATCGTATGCGACAAATTGATTCAACTGTCAATTTGTCGTATGCGACAAATTGGTTCAACTGTCAATTTGTCGTAATTTGTCGTATGCGACAAATTGATTCAACTGCCAATTTGTCGTATGCGACAAATTGGTTCAACTGTCAATTTGTCGTATGCGACAAATTGGTAGTACTGTCAATTTGTCGTATGCGACAAATTGATTCGACTGTCAATTTGTCGTATGCGACAAATTGGTACAACTGTCAATTTATCGTATGCGACAAATTGATTCAACTGTCAATTTGTCGTATGCGACAAATTGGTTCAACTGTCAATTTGTCGTAATTTGTCGTATGCGACAAATTGATTCAACTGCCAATTTGTCGTATGCGACAAATTGGTTCAACTGTCAATTTGTCGTATGCGACAAATTGGTAGTACTGTCAATTTGTCGTATGCGACAAATTGGTACTACTGTCAATTTGTCGTATGCGACAAATTGGTTCAACTGTCAATTTGTCGTAATTTGTCGTATGCGACAAATTGATTCAACTGCCAATTTGTCATATGCGACAAATTGGTTCAACTGTCAATTTGTCGTATGCGACAAATTGGTACTACTGTCAATTTGTCGTAAGCGACAAATTGGTTCAACTGTCAATTTGTCGTATGCGACAAATTGATTCAACTGTCAAGTTATCGTATGCGACAAATTGATTCAACTGTCAATTTGTCGCATGCGACAAATTGGTTCAACTGTCAATTTGTCGTATGCGACAAATTGGTTCAACTGTCAATTTGTCGTAATTTGTCGTATGCGACAAATTGATTCACCTGCCAATTTGTCGTATGCGACAAATTGGTTCAACTGTCAATTTGTCGTATGCGACAAATTGGTAGTACTGTCAATTTGTCGTTTGCGACAAATTGGTACTACTGTGAACTTGTCGTATGCGACAAATTGGTTCAACTGTCAATTTGTCGTATGCGACAAATTGATTCAACTGTCAATTTGTCGTATGCGACAAATTGATTCAACTGTCAATTTATCGTATGCGACAAATTGATTCAACTGTCAATTTGTCGTATGCGACAAATTGGTTCAACTGTCAATTTGTCGTATGCGACAAATTGGTTCAACTGTTAATTTGTCGTATGCGACAAATCGGTTCAACTGTTAATTTGTCGTATGCGACAAATTGACAGTTAAACCAATTTTGTCGTATGCGACAAATTGGTTCAACTGTCAATTTGTCGTATGCGACAAATTGGTACTACTGTCAATTTGTCGTATGCGACAAATTGGTTCAACTGTCAATTTGTCGTATGCGACAAAATGATTCAACTGTCAATTTGTCGTATGCGACAAATTGGTTCAACTGTCAATTTGTCGTTTGCGACAAATTGGTACTACTGTCAATTTGTCGTATGCGACAAATTGGTTCAACTGTCAATTTGTCGTATGCGACAAATTGATTCAACTGTCAATTTATCGTATGCGACAAATTGATTCAACTGTCAATTTGCCGTTTGCGACAAATTGGTACTACTGTCAATTTGTCGTATGCGACAAATTGGTACTACTGTCAATTTGTCGTATGCGACAAATTGGTTCAACTGTCAATTTGTCGTATGCGACAAATTGGTACTACTGTCAATTTGTCGTATGCGACAAATTGGTTCAACTGTCAATTTGTCGTAATTTGTCGTATGCGACAAATTGATTCAACTGCCAATTTGTCATATGCGACAAATTGGTTCAACTGTCAATTTGTCGTATGCGACAAATTGGTAGTACTGTCAATTTGTCGTTTGCGACAAATTGGTACTACTGTCAATTTGTCGTATGCGACAAATTGGTTCAACTGTCAATTTGTCGTATGCGACAAATTGATTCAACTGTCAATTTATCGTATGCGACAAATTGATTCAACTGTCAATTTGTCGCATGCGACAAATTGGTTCAACTGTCAATTTGTCGTATGCGACAAATTGATTCACCTGTCAATTTGTCGTATGCGACAAATTGATTCAACTGTCAATTTGTCGTATGCGACAAATTGACAGTTGAACCAATTTTGTCGTATGCGACAAATTGGTTCAACTGTCAATTTGTCGTATGCGACAAATTGGTTCAACTGTCAATTTGTCGTATGCGACAAATTGATTCAACTGTCAATTTGTCGCATGCGACAAATTGGTACTACTGTCAATTTGTCGTATGCGACAAATTGGTTCAACTGTCAATTTGTCGTAATTTATCGTATGCGACAAATTGATTCAACTGTCAATTTGTCGCATGCGACAAATTGGTTCAACTGTCAATTTGTCGTATGCGACAAATTGATTCAACTGTCAATTTGTCGCATGCGACAAATTGGTTCAACTGTCAATTTGTCGTATGCGACAAATTGGTTCAACTGTCAATTTGTCGTAATTTGTCGTATGCGACAAATTGATTCACCTGCCAATTTGTCGTATGCGACAAATTGGTTCAACTGTCAATTTGTCGTATGCGACAAATTGGTAGTACTGTCAATTTGTCGTTTGCGACAAATTGGTACTACTGTGAACTTGTCGTATGCGACAAATTGGTTCAACTGTCAATTTGTCGTATGCGACAAATTGATTCAACTGTCAATTTGTCGTATGCGACAAATTGATTCAACTGTCAATTTATCGTATGCGACAAATTGATTCAACTGTCAATTTGTCGTATGCGACAAATTGGTTCAACTGTCAATTTGTCGTATGCGACAAATTGGTTCAACTGTTAATTTGTCGTATGCGACAAATCGGTTCAACTGTTAATTTGTCGTATGCGACAAATTGACAGTTAAACCAATTTTGTCGTATGCGACAAATTGGTTCAACTGTCAATTTGTCGTATGCGACAAATTGGTACTACTGTCAATTTGTCGTATGCGACAAATTGGTTCAACTGTCAATTTGTCGTATGCGACAAAATGATTCAACTGTCAATTTGTCGTTTGCGACAAATTGGTACTACTGTCAATTTGTCGTATGCGACAAATTGGTTCAACTGTCAATTTGTCGTATGCGACAAATTGATTCAACTGTCAATTTATCGTATGCGACAAATTGATTCAACTGTCAATTTGCCGTTTGCGACAAATTGGTACTACTGTCAATTTGTCGTATGCGACAAATTGGTACTACTGTCAATTTGTCGTATGCGACAAATTGGTTCAACTGTCAATTTGTCGTATGCGACAAATTGGTACTACTGTCAATTTGTCGTATGCGACAAATTGGTTCAACGGTCAATTTGTCGTAATTTGTCGCATGCGACAAATTGGTTCAACTGTCAATTTGTCGTATGCGACAAATTGATTCAACTGTCAATTTGTCGCATGCGACAAATTGGTTCAACTGTCAATTTGTCGTATGCGACAAATTGGTTCAACTGTCAATTTGTCGTAATTTGTCGTATGCGACAAATTGATTCACCTGCCAATTTGTCGTATGCGACAAATTGGTTCAACTGTCAATTTGTCGTATGCGACAAATTGGTAGTACTGTCAATTTGTCGTTTGCGACAAATTGGTACTACTGTGAACTTGTCGTATGCGACAAATTGGTTCAACTGTCAATTTGTCGTATGCGACAAATTGATTCAACTGTCAATTTGTCGTATGCGACAAATTGATTCAACTGTCAATTTGTCGTATGCGACAAATTGATTCAACTGTCAATTTGTCGTATGCGACAAATTGATTCAACTGTCAATTTATCGTATGCGACAAATTGATTCAACTGTCAATTTGTCGTATGCGACAAATTGGTTCAACTGTCAATTTGTCGTATGCGACAAATTGGTTCAACTGTTAATTTGTCGTATGCGACAAATCGGTTCAACTGTTAATTTGTCGTATGCGACAAATTGACAGTTAAACCAATTTTGTCGTATGCGACAAATTGGTTCAACTGTCAATTTGTCGTATGCGACAAATTGGTACTACTGTCAATTTGTCGTATGCGACAAATTGGTTCAACTGTCAATTTGTCGTATGCGACAAAATGATTCAACTGTCAATTTGTCGTTTGCGACAAATTGGTACTACTGTCAATTTGTCGTATGCGACAAATTGGTTCAACTGTCAATTTGTCGTATGCGACAAATTGATTCAACTGTCAATTTATCGTATGCGACAAATTGATTCAACTGTCAATTTGCCGTTTGCGACAAATTGGTACTACTGTCAATTTGTCGTATGCGACAAATTGGTACTACTGTCAATTTGTCGTATGCGACAAATTGGTTCAACTGTCAATTTGTCGTATGCGACAAATTGGTACTACTGTCAATTTGTCGTATGCGACAAATTGGTTCAACTGTCAATTTGTCGTATGCGACAAAATGATTCAACTGTCAATTTGTCGTTTGCGACAAATTGGTACTACTGTCAATTTGTCGTATGCGACAAATTGGTTCAACTGTCAATTTGTCGTATGCGACAAATTGATTCAACTGTCAATTTATCGTATGCGACAAATTGATTCAACTGTCAATTTGCCGTTTGCGACAAATTGGTACTACTGTCAATTTGTCGTATGCGACAAATTGGTACTACTGTCAATTTGTCGTATGCGACAAATTGGTTCAACTGTCAATTTGTCGTATGCGACAAATTGGTACTACTGTCAATTTGTCGTATGCGACAAATTGGTTCAACTGTCAATTTGTCGTAATTTGTCGCATGCGACAAATTGGTTCAACTGTCAATTTGTCGTATGCGACAAATTGATTCAACTGTCAATTTGTCGCATGCGACAAATTGGTTCAACTGTCAATTTGTCGTATGCGACAAATTGGTTCAACTGTCAATTTGTCGTAATTTGTCGTATGCGACAAATTGATTCACCTGCCAATTTGTCGTATGCGACAAATTGGTTCAACTGTCAATTTGTCGTATGCGACAAATTGGTAGTACTGTCAATTTGTCGTTTGCGACAAATTGGTACTACTGTGAACTTGTCGTATGCGACAAATTGGTTCAACTGTCAATTTGTCGTATGCGACAAATTGATTCAACTGTCAATTTGTCGTATGCGACAAATTGATTCAACTGTCAATTTATCGTATGCGACAAATTGATTCAACTGTCAATTTGTCGTATGCGACAAATTGGTTCAACTGTCAATTTGTCGTATGCGACAAATTGGTTCAACTGTTAATTTGTCGTATGCGACAAATCGGTTCAACTGTTAATTTGTCGTATGCGACAAATTGACAGTTAAACCAATTTTGTCGTATGCGACAAATTGGTTCAACTGTCAATTTGTCGTATGCGACAAATTGGTACTACTGTCAATTTGTCGTATGCGACAAATTGGTTCAACTGTCAATTTGTCGTATGCGACAAAATGATTCAACTGTCAATTTGTCGTTTGCGACAAATTGGTACTACTGTCAATTTGTCGTATGCGACAAATTGGTTCAACTGTCAATTTGTCGTATGCGACAAATTGATTCAACTGTCAATTTATCGTATGCGACAAATTGATTCAACTGTCAATTTGCCGTTTGCGACAAATTGGTACTACTGTCAATTTGTCGTATGCGACAAATTGGTACTACTGTCAATTTGTCGTATGCGACAAATTGGTTCAACTGTCAATTTGTCGTATGCGACAAATTGGTACTACTGTCAATTTGTCGTATGCGACAAATTGGTTCAACTGTCAATTTGTCGTAATTTGTCGCATGCGACAAATTGGTTCAACTGTCAATTTGTCGTATGCGACAAATTGATTCACCTGTCAATTTGTCGTATGCGACAAATTGATTCAACTGTCAATTTGTCGTATGCGACAAATTGGTACTACTGTCAATTTGTCGTATGCGACAAATTGGTTCAACTGTCAATTTGTCGTATGCGACAAAATGATTCAACTGTCAATTTGTCGTATGCGACAAATTGGTTCAACTGTCAATTTGTCGTTTGCGACAAATTGGTACTACTGTCAATTTGTCGTATGCGACAAATTGGTTCAACTGTCAATTTGTCGTATGCGACAAATTGATTCAACTGTCAATTTATCGTATGCGACAAATTGATTCAACTGTCAATTTGTCGCATGCGACAAATTGATTCAACTGTCAATTTGCCGTTTGCGACAAATTGGTACTACTGTCAATTTGTCGTATGCGACAAATTGGTACTACTGTCAATTTGTCGTATGCGACAAATTGGTTCAACTGTCAATTTGTCGTATGCGACAAATTGGTACTACTGTCAATTTGTCGTATGCGACAAATTGGTTCAACTGTCAATTTGTCGTAATTTGTCGTATGCGACAAATTGATTCAACTGCCAATTTGTCATATGCGACAAATTGGTTCAACTGTCAATTTGTCGTATGCGACAAATTGGTACTACTGTCAATTTGTCGTATGCGACAAATTGGTTCAACTGTCAATTTGTCGTAATTTGTCGTATGCGACAAATTGATTCAACTGCCAATTTGTCATATGCGACAAATTGGTTCAACTGTCAATTTGTCGTATGCGACAAATTGGTAGTACTGTCAATTTGTCGTTTGCGACAAATTGGTACTACTGTCAATTTGTCGTATGCGACAAATTGGTTCAACTGTCAATTTGTCGTATGCGACAAATTGATTCAACTGTCAATTTATCGTATGCGACAAATTGATTCAACTGTCAATTTGTCGCATGCGACAAATTGGTTCAACTGTCAATTTGTCGTATGCGACAAATTGATTCACCTGTCAATTTGTCGTTTGCGACAAATTGATTCAACTGTCAATTTGTCGTATGCGACAAATTGACAGTTGAACCAATTTTGTCGTATGCGACAAATTGGTTCAACTGTCAATTTGTCGTATGCGACAAATTGGTTCAACTGTCAATTTGTCGTATGCGACAAATTGATTCGACTGTCAATTTGTCGTATGCGACAAATTGGTACAACTGTCAATTTATCGTATGCGACAAATTGATTCAACTGTCAATTTGTCGTATGCGACAAATTGGTTCAACTGTCAATTTGTCGTAATTTGTCGTATGCGACAAATTGATTCAACTGCCAATTTGTCGTATGCGACAAATTGGTTCAACTGTCAATTTGTCGTATGCGACAAATTGGTAGTACTGTCAATTTGTCGTTTGCGACAAATTGGTACTACTGTCAATTTGTCGTAAGCGACAAATTGGTTCAACTGTCAATTTGTCGTATGCGACAAATTGATTCAACTGTCAAGTTATCGTATGCGACAAATTGATTCAACTGTCAATTTGTCGCATGCGACAAATTGGTTCAACTGTCAATTTGTCGTATGCGACAAATTGGTTCAACTGTCAATTTGTCGTAATTTGTCGTATGCGACAAATTGATTCACCTGCCAATTTGTCGTATGCGACAAATTGGTTCAACTGTCAATTTGTCGTATGCGACAAATTGGTAGTACTGTCAATTTGTCGTTTGCGACAAATTGGTACTACTGTGAACTTGTCGTATGCGACAAATTGGTTCAACTGTCAATTTGTCGTATGCGACAAATTGATTCAACTGTCAATTTGTCGTATGCGACAAATTGATTCAACTGTCAATTTATCGTATGCGACAAATTGATTCAACTGTCAATTTGTCGTATGCGACAAATTGGTTCAACTGTCAATTTGTCGTATGCGACAAATTGGTTCAACTGTTAATTTGTCGTATGCGACAAATCGGTTCAACTGTTAATTTGTCGTATGCGACAAATTGACAGTTAAACCAATTTTGTCGTATGCGACAAATTGGTTCAACTGTCAATTTGTCGTATGCGACAAATTGGTACTACTGTCAATTTGTCGTATGCGACAAATTGGTTCAACTGTCAATTTGTCGTATGCGACAAAATGATTCAACTGTCAATTTGTCGTATGCGACAAATTGGTTCAACTGTCAATTTGTCGTTTGCGACAAATTGGTACTACTGTCAATTTGTCGTATGCGACAAATTGGTTCAACTGTCAATTTGTCGTATGCGACAAATTGATTCAACTGTCAATTTATCGTATGCGACAAATTGATTCAACTGTCAATTTGCCGTTTGCGACAAATTGGTACTACTGTCAATTTGTCGTATGCGACAAATTGGTACTACTGTCAATTTGTCGTATGCGACAAATTGGTTCAACTGTCAATTTGTCGTATGCGACAAATTGGTACTACTGTCAATTTGTCGTATGCGACAAATTGGTTCAACTGTCAATTTGTCGTAATTTGTCGTATGCGACAAATTGATTCAACTGCCAATTTGTCATATGCGACAAATTGGTTCAACTGTCAATTTGTCGTATGCGACAAATTGGTAGTACTGTCAATTTGTCGTTTGCAACAAATTGATTCAACTGTCAATTTGTCGTATGCGACAAATTGACAGTTGAACCAATTTTGTCGTATGCGACAAATTGGTTCAACTGTCAATTTGTCGTATGCGACAAATTGGTTCAACTGTCAATTTGTCGTATGCGACAAATTGATTCGACTGTCAATTTGTCGTATGCGACAAATTGGTACAACTGTCAACTTATCGTATGCGACAAATTGATTCAACTGTCAATTTGTCGTATGCGACAAATTGGTTCAACTGTCAATTTGTCGTAATTTGTCGTATGCGACAAATTGATTCAACTGCCAATTTGTCGTATGCGACAAATTGGTTCAACTGTCAATTTGTCGTATGCGACAAATTGGTAGTACTGTCAATTTGTCGTTTGCGACAAATTGGTACTACTGTCAATTTGTCGTAAGCGACAAATTGGTTCAACTGTCAATTTGTCGTATGCGACAAATTGATTCAACTGCCAATTTGTCATATGCGACAAATTGGTTCAACTGTCAATTTGTCGTATGCGACAAATTGGTAGTACTGTCAATTTGTCGTTTGCGACAAATTGGTACTACTGTCAATTTGTCGTATGCGACAAATTGGTTCAACTGTCAATTTGTCGTATGCGACAAATTGATTCAACTGTCAATTTATCGTATGCGACAAATTGATTCAACTGTCAATTTGTCGCATGCGACAAATTGGTTCAACTGTCAATTTGTCGTATGCGACAAATTGATTCACCTGTCAATTTGTCGTATGCGACAAATTGATTCAACTGTCAATTTGTCGTATGCGACAAATTGACAGTTGAACCAATTTTGTCGTATGCGACAAATTGGTTCAACTGTCAATTTGTCGTATGCGACAAATTGATTCGACTGTCAATTTGTCGTATGCGACAAATTGGTACAACTGTCAATTTATCGTATGCGACAAATTGATTCAACTGTCAATTTGTCGTATGCGACAAATTGGTTCAACTGTCAATTTGTCGTAATTTGTCGTATGCGACAAATTGATTCAACTGCCAATTTGTCGTATGCGACAAATTGATTCAACTGCCAATTTGTCGTATGCGACAAATTGGTTCAACTGTCAATTTGTCGTATGCGACAAATTGGTAGTACTGTCAATTTGTCGTTTGCGACAAATTGGTACTACTGTCAATTTGTCGTAAGCGACAAATTGGTTCAACTGTCAATTTGTCGTATGCGACAAATTGATTCAACTGTCAAGTTATCGTATGCGACAAATTGATTCAACTGTCAATTTGTCGCATGCGACAAATTGGTTCAACTGTCAATTTGTCGTATGCGACAAATTGGTTCAACTGTCAATTTGTCGTAATTTGTCGTATGCGACAAATTGATTCACCTGCCAATTTGTCGTATGCGACAAATTGGTTCAACTGTCAATTTGTCGTATGCGACAAATTGGTAGTACTGTGAACTTGTCGTATGCGACAAATTGGTTCAACTGTCAATTTGTCGTATGCGACAAATTGATTCAACTGTCAATTTATCGTATGCGACAAATTGATTCAACTGTCAATTTGTCGTATGCGACAAATTGGTTCAACTGTCAATTTGTCGTATGCGACAAATTGGTTCAACTGTTAATTTGTCGTAGTTTGTCGTATGCGACAAATTGATTCAACTGTCAATTTGTCGCATGCGACAAATTCGTTCAACTGTCAATTTGTCGTATGCGACAAATTGATTCACCTGTCAATTTGTCGT
This sequence comes from Oscheius myriophilus, assembly GCA_964057215.1. NCBI lineage: Eukaryota > Metazoa > Nematoda > Chromadorea > Rhabditida > Rhabditidae > Oscheius > Oscheius myriophilus. Next base: position 8,258,619 of record OZ059904.1, read on the forward strand.
ATGCGACAAATTGATTCAACTGTCAATTTGTCGTATGCGACAAATTGACAGTTAAACCAATTTTGTCGTATGCGACAAATTGGTTCAACTGTCAATTTGTCGTATGCGACAAATTGGTACTACTGTCAATTTGTCGTATGCGACAAATTGGTTCAACTGTCAATTTGTCGTATGCGACAAAATGATTCAACTGTCAATTTGTCGTATGCGACAAATTGGTTCAACTGTCAATTTGTCGTTTGCGACAAATTGGTACTACTGTCAATTTGTCGTATGCGACAAATTGGTTCAACTGTCAATTTGTCGTATGCGACAAATTGATTCAACTGTCAATTTATCGTATGCGACAAATTGATTCAACTGTCAATTTGTCGCATGCGACAAATTGATTCAACTGTCAATTTGCCGTTTGCGACAAATTGGTACTACTGTCAATTTGTCGTATGCGACAAATTGGTACTACTGTCAATTTGTCGTATGCGACAAATTGGTTCAACTGTCAATTTGTCGTATGCGACAAATTGGTACTACTGTCAATTTGTCGTATGCGACAAATTGGTTCAACTGTCAATTTGTCGTATGCGACAAATTGGTAGTACTGTGAACTTGTCGTATGCGACAAATTGGTTCAACTGTCAATTTGTCGTATGCGACAAATTGATTCAACTGTCAATTTATCGTATGCGACAAATTGATTCAACTGTCAATTTGTCGTATGCGACAAATTGGTTCAACTGTCAATTTGTCGTATGCGACAAATTGGTTCAACTGTTAATTTGTCGTAGTTTGTCGTATGCGACAAATTGATTCAACTGTCAATTTGTCGCATGCGACAAATTCGTTCAACTGTCAATTTGTCGTATGCGACAAATTGATTCACCTGTCAATTTGTCGTATGCGACAAATTGATTCAACTGTCAATTTGTCGTATGCGACAAATTGACAGTTAAACCAATTTTGTCGTATGCGACAAATTGGTTCAACTGTCAATTTGTCGTATGCGACAAATTGGTACTACTGTCAATTTGTCGTATGCGACAAATTGGTTCAACTGTCAATTTGTCGTATGCGACAAAATGATTCAACTGTCAATTTGTCGTATGCGACAAATTGGTTCAACTGTCAATTTGTCGTTTGCGACAAATTGGTACTACTGTCAATTTGTCGTATGCGACAAATTGGTTCAACTGTCAATTTGTCGTATGCGACAAATTGATTCAACTGTCAATTTATCGTATGCGACAAATTGATTCAACTGTCAATTTGTCGCATGCGACAAATTGATTCAACTGTCAATTTGCCGTTTGCGACAAATTGGTACTACTGTCAATTTGTCGTATGCGACAAATTGGTACTACTGTCAATTTGTCGTATGCGACAAATTGGTTCAACTGTCAATTTGTCGTATGCGACAAATTGGTACTACTGTCAATTTGTCGTATGCGACAAATTGGTTCAACTGTCAATTTGTCGTAATTTGTCGTATGCGACAAATTGATTCAACTGCCAATTTGTCATATGCGACAGATTGGTTCAACTGTCAATTTGTCGTATGCGACAAATTGGTAGTACTGTCAATTTGTCGTTTGCGACAAATTGGTACTACTGTCAATTTGTCGTATGCGACAAATTGGTTCAACTGTCAATTTGTCGTATGCGACAAACTGATTCAACTGTCAATTTATCGTATGCGACAAATTGATTCAACTGTCAATTTGTCGTATGCGACAAATTGGTTCAACTGTCAATTTGTCGTAATTTGTCGTATGCGACAAATTGATTCAACTGCCAATTTGTCATATGCGACAGATTGGTTCAACTGTCAATTTGTCGTATGCGACAAATTGGTTCAACCGTCAATTTGTCGTTTGCGACAAATTGGTACTACTGTCAATTTGTCGTATGCGACAAATTGGTTCAACTGTCAATTTGTCGTATGCGACAAATTGATTCAACTGTCAATTTATCGTATGCGACAAATTGATTCAACTGTCAATTTGTCGTATGCGACAAATTGGTTCAACTGTCAATTTGTCGTATGCGACAAATTGGTTCAACTGTTAATTTGTCGTAGTTTGTCGTATGCGACAAATTGATTCAACTGTCAATTTGTCGCATGCGACAAATTGGTTCAACTGTCAATTTGTCGTATGCGACAAATTGATTCACCTGTCAATTTGTCGTATGCGACAAATTGGTTCAACTGTCAATTTGTCGTATGCGACAAATTGGTTCAACTGTTAATTTGTCGTAGTTTGTCGTATGCGACAAATTGATTCAACTGTCAATTTGTCGCATGCGACAAATTGGTTCAACTGTCAATTTGTCGTATGCGACAAATTGATTCACCTGTCAATTTGTCGTATGCGACAAATTGATTCAACTGTCAATTTGTCGTATGCGACAAATTGACAGTTAAACCAATTTTGTCGTATGCGACAAATTGGTTCAACTGTCAATTTGTCGTATGCGACAAATTGGTACTACTGTCAATTTGTCGTATGCGACAAATTGGTTCAACTGTCAATTTGTCGTATGCGACAAAATGATTCAACTGTCAATTTGTCGTATGCGACAAATTGGTTCAACTGTCAATTTGTCGTTTGCGACAAATTGGTACTACTGTCAATTTGTCGTATGCGACAAATTGGTTCAACTGTCAATTTGTCGTATGCGACAAATTGATTCAACTGTCAATTTATCGTATGCGACAAATTGATTCAACTGTCAATTTGTCGCATGCGACAAATTGATTCAACTGTCAATTTGCCGTTTGCGACAAATTGGTACTACTGTCAATTTGTCGTATGCGACAAATTGGTACTACTGTCAATTTGTCGTATGCGACAAATTGGTTCAACTGTCAATTTGTCGTATGCGACAAATTGGTACTACTGTCAATTTGTCGTATGCGACAAATTGGTTCAACTGTCAATTTGTCGTAATTTGTCGTATGCGACAAATTGATTCAACTGCCAATTTGTCATATGCGACAGATTGGTTCAACTGTCAATTTGTCGTATGCGACAAATTGGTAGTACTGTCAATTTGTCGTTTGCGACAAATTGGTACTACTGTCAATTTGTCGTATGCGACAAATTGGTTCAACTGTCAATTTGTCGTATGCGACAAACTGATTCAACTGTCAATTTATCGTATGCGACAAATTGATTCAACTGTCAATTTGTCGTATGCGACAAATTGGTTCAACTGTCAATTTGTCGTAATTTGTCGTATGCGACAAATTGATTCAACTGCCAATTTGTCATATGCGACAGATTGGTTCAACTGTCAATTTGTCGTATGCGACAAATTGGTTCAACCGTCAATTTGTCGTTTGCGACAAATTGGTACTACTGTCAATTTGTCGTATGCGACAAATTGGTTCAACTGTCAATTTGTCGTATGCGACAAATTGATTCAACTGTCAATTTATCGTATGCGACAAATTGATTCAACTGTCAATTTGTCGTATGCGACAAATTGGTTCAACTGTCAATTTGTCGTATGCGACAAATTGGTTCAACTGTTAATTTGTCGTAGTTTGTCGTATGCGACAAATTGATTCAACTGTCAATTTGTCGCATGCGACAAATTGGTTCAACTGTCAATTTGTCGTATGCGACAAATTGATTCACCTGTCAATTTGTCGTATGCGACAAATTGATTCAACTGTCAATTTGTCGTATGCGACAAATTGACAGTTAAACCAATTTTGTCGTATGCGACAAATTGGTTCAACTGTCAATTTGTCGTATGCGACAAATTGGTACTACTGTCAATTTGTCGTATGCGACAAATTGGTTCAACTGTCAATTTGTCGTATGCGACAGAATGATTCAACTGTCAATTTGTCGTATGCGACAAATTGGTTCAACTGTCAATTTGTCGTTTGCGACAAATTGGTACTACTGTCAATTTGTCGTATGCGACAAATTGGTTCAACTGTCAATTTGTCGTATGCGACAAATTGATTCAACTGTCAATTTATCGTATGCGACAAATTGATTCAACTGTCCACTTGCCGTTTGCGACAAATTGGTACTACTGTCAATTTGTCGTATGCGACAAATTGGTACTACTGTCAATTTGTCGTATGCGACAAATTGGTTCAACTGTCAATTTGTCGTATGCGACAAATTGGTACTACTGTCAATTTGTCGTATGCGACAAATTGGTTCAACTGTCAATTTGTCGTAATTTGTCGTATGCGACAAATTGATTCAACTGCCAATTTGTCATATGCGACAGATTGGTTCAACTGTCAATTTGTCGTATGCGACAAATTGGTAGTACTGTCAATTTGTCGTTTGCGACAAATTGGTACTACTGTCAATTTGTCGTATGCGACAAATTGGTTCAACTGTCAATTTGTCGTATGCGACAAACTGATTCAACTGTCAATTTATCGTATGCGACAAATTGATTCAACTGTCAATTTGTCGCATGCGACAAATTGGTTCAACTGTCAATTTGTCGTATGCGACAAATTGATTCACCTGCCAATTTGTCGTATGCGACAAATTGATTCAACTGTCAATTTGTCGTATGCGACAAATTGACAGTTGAACCAATTTTGTCGTATGCGACAAATTGGTTCAACTGTCAATTTGTCGTATGCGACAAATTGGTTCAACTGTCAATTTGTCGTATGCGACAAATTGATTCGACTGTCAATTTGTCGTATGCGACAAATTGGTACAACTGTCAATTTATCGTATGCGACAAATTGATTTAACTGTCAATTTGTCGTATGCGACAAATTGGTTCAACTGTCAATTTGTCGTAATTTGTCGTATGCGACAAATTGATTCAACTGCCAATTTGTCGTATGCGACAAATTGGTTCAACTGTCAATTTGTCGTATGCGACAAATTGGTAGTACTGTCAATTTGTCGTTTGCGACAAATTGGTACTACTGTCAATTTGTCGTAAGCGACAAATTGGTTCAACTGTCAATTTGTCGTATGCGACAAATTGATTCAACTGTCAAGTTATCGTATGCGACAAATTGATTCAACTGTCAATTTGTCGCATGCGACAAATTGGTTCAACTGTCAATTTGTCGTATGCGACAAATTGGTTCAACTGTCAATTTGTCGTAATTTGTCGTATGCGACAAATTGATTCACCTGCCAATTTGTCGTATGCGACAAATTGGTTCAACTGTCAATTTGTCGTATGCGACAAATTGGTAGTACTGTCAATTTGTCGTTTGCGACAAATTGGTACTACTGTGAACTTGTCGTATGCGACAAATTGGTTCAACTGTTAATTTGTCGTATGCGACAAATTGATTCAACTGTCAATTTGTCGTATGCGACAAATTGGTTCAACCGTCAATTTGTCGTTTGCGACAAATTGGTACTACTGTCAATTTGTCGTATGCGACAAATTGGTTCAACTGTCAATTTGTCGTATGCGACAAATTGATTCAACTGTCAATTTATCGTATGCGACAAATTGATTCAACTGTCGATTTGTCGCATGCGACAAATTGGTTCAACTGTCAATTTGTCGTATGCGACAAATTGATTCACCTGTCAATTTGTCGTATGCGACAAATTGATTCAACTGTCAATTTGTCGTATGCGACAAATTGACAGTTAAACCAATTTTGTCGTATGCGACAAATTGGTTCAACTGTCAATTTGTCGTATGCGACAAATTGGTTCAACTGTCAATTTGTCGTATGCGACAAATTGATTCGACTGTCAATTTGTCGTATGCGACAAATTGGTACAACTGTCAATTTATCGTATGCGACAAATTGATTCAACTGTCAATTTGTCGTATGCGACAAATTGACAGTTAAATCAATTTGTGTCAATTTGTCGTATGCGACAAATTGGTTCAACTGTCAATTTGTCGTATGCGACAAATTGGTTCAACTGTCAATTTGTCGCATGCGACAAATTGGTACTACTGTCAATTTGTCGTACGCGACAAATTGGTTCAAGTGTCAATTTGTCGTATGCGACAATTTGGTTCAACTCTCAATTTGTCGTATGCGACAATTTGGTTCAACTCTCAATTTGTCGTATGCGACAAATTGATTCAACTGTCAATTTGTCGTATGCGACAAATTGACAGTTGAACCAATTTTGTCGTATGCGACAAATTGGTTCAACTGTCAATTTGTCGTATGCGACAAATTGGTTCAACTGTCAATTTGTCGTATGCGACAAATTGATTCGACTGTCAATTTGTCGTATGCGACAAATTGGTACAACTGTCAATTTATCGTATGCGACAAATTGATTCAACTGTCAATTTGTCGTATGCGACAAATTGGTTCAACTGTCAATTTGTCGTAATTTGTCGTATGCGACAAATTGATTCAACTGCCAATTTGTCGTATGCGACAAATTGGTTCAACTGTCAATTTGTCGTATGCGACAAATTGGTAGTACTGTCAATTTGTCGTTTGCGACAAATTGGTACTACTGTCAATTTGTCGTAAGCGACAAATTGGTTCAACTGTCAATTTGTCGTATGCGACAAATTGATTCAACTGTCAAGTTATCGTATGCGACAAATTGATTCAACTGTCAATTTGTCGCATGCGACAAATTGGTTCAACTGTCAATTTGTCGTATGCGACAAATTGGTTCAACTGTCAATTTGTCGTAATTTGTCGTATGCGACAAATTGATTCACCTGCCAATTTGTCGTATGCGACAAATTGGTTCAACTGTCAATTTGTCGTATGCGACAAATTGGTAGTACTGTCAATTTGTCGTTTGCGACAAATTGGTACTACTGTGAACTTGTCGTATGCGACAAATTGGTTCAACTGTTAATTTGTCGTATGCGACAAATTGATTCAACTGTCAATTTGTCGTATGCGACAAATTGGTTCAACCGTCAATTTGTCGTTTGCGACAAATTGGTACTACTGTCAATTTGTCGTATGCGACAAATTGGTTCAACTGTCAATTTGTCGTATGCGACAAATTGATTCAACTGTCAATTTATCGTATGCGACAAATTGATTCAACTGTCGATTTGTCGCATGCGACAAATTGGTTCAACTGTCAATTTGTCGTATGCGACAAATTGATTCACCTGTCAATTTGTCGTATGCGACAAATTGATTCAACTGTCAATTTGTCGTATGCGACAAATTGACAGTTAAACCAATTTTGTCGTATGCGACAAATTGGTTCAACTGTCAATTTGTCGTATGCGACAAATTGGTTCAACTGTCAATTTGTCGTATGCGACAAATTGATTCGACTGTCAATTTGTCGTATGCGACAAATTGGTACAACTGTCAATTTATCGTATGCGACAAATTGATTCAACTGTCAATTTGTCGTATGCGACAAATTGACAGTTAAATCAATTTGTGTCAATTTGTCGTATGCGACAAATTGGTTCAACTGTCAATTTGTCGTATGCGACAAATTGGTTCAACTGTCAATTTGTCGCATGCGACAAATTGGTACTACTGTCAATTTGTCGTACGCGACAAATTGGTTCAAGTGTCAATTTGTCGTATGCGACAATTTGGTTCAACTCTCAATTTGTCGTATGCGACAATTTGGTTCAACTCTCAATTTGTCGTATGCGACAAATTGGTTCAAGTGTCAATTTGTCGTATGCGACAAATTGGTTCAACTGTCAATTTGTCGTATGCGACAAATTGGTACTACTGTCAATTTGTCGTATGCGACAAATTGGTTCAACTGTCAATTTGTCGTATGCGACAAATTGATTCAACTGTCAATTTGTCGTATGCGACAAATTGGTTTAACTGTCAATTTGTCGTATGCGACAAATTGATTCAACTGTCAATTTGTCGTATGCGACAAATTGATTCAACTGTCAATTTGTCGTATGCGACAAATTGGTGCTACTGTCAATTTGTCGTATGCGACAAATTGGTTCAAGTGTCAATTTGTCGTATGCGACAAATTGGTTCAACTGTCAATTTGTCGTATGCGACAAATTATTCAACTGTCAATTTGTCGTATGCGACAAATTGGTTCAACTGCCAATTTGTCGTATGCGACAAATTGGTTTAACTGTCAATTTGTCGTATGCGACAAATTGATTCAACTGTCAATTTGTCGTTTGCGACAAATTGATGCTACTGTCAATTTGTCGTATGCGACAAATTGGTTCAAGTGTCAATTTGTCGTATGCGACAAATTGGTTCAACTGTCAATTTGTCGTATGCGACAATTTGGTTCAACTCTCAATTTGTCGTATGCGACAAATTGGTACTACTGTCAATTTGTCGTATGCGACAAATTGGTTCAACTGTCAATTTGTCGCATGCGACAAATTGGTTCAACTGTCAATTTGTCGTATGCGACAAATTGGTACTACTGTCAATTTGTCGTATGCGACAAATTGGTTCAACTGTCAATTTGTCGTATGCGACAAATTGGTACTACTGTCATTTTGTCGTATGCGACAAATTGGTGCAACTGTCAATTTGTCGTATGCGACAAATTGGTTTAACTGTCAATTTGTCGTAGTTTGTCGTATGCGACAATTTGGTTCAACTCTCAATTTGTCGTATGCGACAAATTGGTACTACTGTCAATTTGTCGTATGCGACAAATTGGTTCAACTGTCAATTTGTCGCATGCGACAAATTGGTTCAACTGTCAATTTGTCGTATGCGACAAATTGGTACTACTGTCAATTTGTCGTATGCGACAAATTGGTTCAACTGTCAATTTGTCGTATGCGACAAATTGGTACTACTGTCATTTTGTCGTATGCGACAAATTGGTGCAACTGTCAATTTGTCGTATGCGACAAATTGGTTTAACTGTCAATTTGTCGTAGTTTGTCGTATGCGACAAATTGATTCAACTGCCAATTTGTCGTATGCGACAAATTGGTTCAACTGTCAATTTGTCGTATGCGACAAATTGGTAGTACTGTCAATTTGTTGTTTGCGACAAATTGGTACTACTGTCAATTTGTCGTATGCGACAAATTGGTTCAACTGTCAATTTGTCGTATGCGACAAATTGATTCAACTGTCAATTTGTCGTATGCGACAAATTGGTTCAACTGTCAATTTGTCGTTTGCGACAAATTGGTACTACTGTCAATTTGTCGTATGCGACAAATTGGTTCAACTGTCAATTTGTCGTATGCGACAAATTGATTCAACTGTCAATTTATCGTATGCGACAAATTGATTCAACTGTCAATTTGTCGCATGCGACAAATTGATTCAACTGTCAATTTGCCGTTTGCGACAAATTGGTACTACTGTCAATTTGTCGTATGCGACAAATTGGTACTACTGTCAATTTGTCGTATGCGGCAAATTGGTTCAACTGTCAATTTGTCGTATGCGACAAATTGGTACTACTGTCAATTTGTCGTATGCGACAAATTGGTTCAACTGTCAATTTGTCGTAATTTGTCGTATGCGACAAATTGATTCAACTGCCAATTTGTCGTATGCGACAAATTGGTGCTACTGTCAATTTGTCGTATGCGACAAATTGGTTCAACTGTCAATTTGTTGTATGCGACAAATTGGTTCAACTGTCAATTTGTCGTATGCGGCAATTTGGTTCAACTCTCAATTTGTCGTATGCGACAAATTGGTAGTACTGTCAATTTGTCGTTTGCGACAAATTGGTACTACTGTCAATTTGTCGTATGCGACAAATTGGTTCAACTGTCAATTTGTCGTATGCGACAAATTGATTCAACTGTCAATTTATCGTATGCGACAAATTGATTCAACTGTCAATTTGTCGCATGCGACAAATTGGTTCAACTGTCAATTTGTCGTTTGCGAAAAATTGATTCACCTGTCAATTTGTCGTATGCGACAAATTGATTCAACTGTCAATTTGTCGTATGCGACAAATTGACAGTTAAACCAATTTTGTCGTATGCGACAAATTGGTTCAACTGTCAATTTGTCGTATGCGACAAATTGGTACTACTGTCAATTTGTCGTATGCGACAAATAGGTTCAACTGTCAATTTGTCGTATGCGACAAATTGATTCAACTGTCAATTTGTCGTATGCGACAAATTGGTTCAACTGTCAATTTGTCGTTTGCGACAAATTGGTACTACTGCCAATTTGTCGTATGCGACAAATTGGTTCAACTGTCAATTTGTCGTATGCGACAAACTGATTCAACTGTCAATTTATCGTATGCGACAAATTGATTCAACTGTCAATTTGTCGCATGCGACAAATTGATTCAACTGTCAATTCACCGTTTGCGACAAATTGGTACTACTGTCAATTTGTCGTATGCGACAAATTGGTACTACTGTCAATTTGTCGTATGCGACAAATTGGTTCAACTGTCAATTTGTCGTATGCGACAAATTGGTACTACTGTCAATTTGTCGTATGCGACAAATTGGTTCAACTGTCAATTTGTCGTAATTTGTCGTATGCGACAAATTGGTTCAACTGTCAATTTGTCGTATGCGACAAATTGGTAGTACTGTCAATTTGTCGTTTGCGACAAATTGGTACTACTGTCAATTTGTCGCATGCGACAAATTGGTTCAACTGTCAATTTGTCGTATGCGACAAATTGATTCACCTGTCAATTTGTCGTATGCGACAAATTGATTCAACTGTCAATTTGTCGTATGCGACAAATTGACAGTTGAACCAATTTTGTCGTATGCGACAAATTGGTTCAACTGTCAATTTGTCGTATGCGACAAATTGGTTCAACTGTCAATTTGTCGTTTGCGACAAATTGATTCGACTGTCAATTTGTCGTATGCGACAAATTGGTACAACTGTCAATTTATCGTATGCGAAAAATTGATTCAACTGTCAATTTGTCGTATGCGACAAATTGACAGTTGAATCAATTTGTGTCAATTTGTCGTATGCGACAAATTGGTTCAACTGTCAATTTGTCGTATGCGACAAATTGGTTCAACTGTCAATTTGTCGCATGCGACAAATTGGTAGTACTGTCAATTTGTCGTTTGCGACATATTGGTACTACTGTGAACTTGTCGTATGCGACAAATTGGTTCAACTGTCAATTTGTCGTATGCGACAAATTGATTCAACTGTCAATTTGTCGTATGCGACAAATTGGTTCAACCGTCAATTTGTCGTTTGCGACAAATTGGTACTACTGTCAATTTGTCGTATGCGACAAATTGGTTCAACTGTCAATTTGTCGTATGCGACAAATTGATTCAACTGTCAATTTATCGTATGCGACAAATTGATTTAACTGTCAATTTGTCGCATGCGACAAATTGGTTCAACTGTCAATTTGTCGTATGCGACAAATTGATTCACCTGTCAATTTGTCGTATGCGACAAATTGATTCAACTGTCAATTTGTCGTATGCGACAAATTGACAGTTAAACCAATTTTGTCGTATGCGACAAATTGGTTCAACTGTCAATTTGTCGTATGCGACAAATTGGTTCAACTGTCAATTTGTCGTATGCGACAAATTGATTCGACTGTCAATTTGTCGTATGCGACAAATTGACAGTTGAATCAATTTGTGTCAATTTGTCGTATGCGACAAATTGGTTCAACTGTCAATTTGTCGTATGCGACAAATTGGTTCAACTGTCAATTTGTCGCATGCGACAATTTGGTTCAACTCTCAATTTGTCGTATGCGACAAATTGGTTCAAGTGTCAATTTGTCGTATGCGACAAATTGGTTCAACTGTCAATTTGTCGTACGCGACAAATTGGTTCAAGTGTCTAATTTGTCGTATGCGACAATTTGGTTCAACTCTCAATTTGTCGTATGCGACAAATTGGTTCAAGTGTCAATTTGTCGTATGCGACAAATTGGTTCAACTGTCAATTTGTCGTATGCGACAAATTGGTACTACTGTCAATTTGTCGTATGCGACAAATTGGTTCAACTGTCAATTTGTCGTATGCGACAAATTGATTCAACTGTCAATTTGTCGTATGCGACAAATTGGTTCAACTGTCAATTTGTCGTATGCGACAAATTGATTCAACTGTCAATTTGTCGTATGCGACAAATTGGTTCAACTGCCAATTTGTCGTATGCGACAAATTGGTTTAACTGTCAATTTGTCGTATGCGACAAATTGATTCAACTGTCAATTTGTCGTATGCGACAAATTGGTGCTACTGTCAATTTGTCGTATGCGACAAATTGGTTCAAGTGTCAATTTGTCGTATGCGACAAATTGGTTCAACTGTCAATTTGTCGTATGCGACAATTTGGTTTAACTCTCAATTTGTCGTATGCGACAAATTGGTACTACTGTCAATTTGTCGTATGCGACAAATTGGTTCAACTGTCAATTTGTCGCATGCGACAAATTGGTTCAACTGTCAATTTGTCGTATGCGACAAATTGGTACTACTGTCAATTTGTCGTATGCGACAAATTGGTTCAACTGTCAATTTGTCGTATGCGACAAATTGGTACTACTGTCATTTTGTCGTATGCGACAAATTGGTTCAACTGTCAATTTGTCGTATGCGACAAATTGGTTCAACTGTCAATTTGTCGTAGTTTGTCGTATGCGACAAATTGATTCAACTGCCAATTTGTCGTATGCGACAAATTGGTTCAACTGTCAATTTGTCGTATGCGATAAATTGGTAGTACTGTCAATTTGTCGTTTGCGACAAATTGGTACTACTGTCAATTTGTCGTATGCGACAAATTGGTTCAACTGTCAATTTGTCGTATGCGACAAATTGATTCAACTGTCAATTTGTCGTATGCGACAAATTGGTTCAACTGTCAATTTGTCGTTTGCGACAAATTGGTACTACTGTCAATTTGTCGTATGCGACAAATTGGTTCAACTGTCAATTTGTCGTATGCGACAAATTGATTCAACTGTCAATTTATCGTATGCGACAAATTGATTCAACTGTCAATTTGTCGCAAGCGACAAATTGATTCAACTGTCAATTTGCCGTTTGCGACAAATTGGTACTACTGTCAATTTGTCGTATGCGACAAATTGGTACTACTGTCAATTTGTCGTATGCGGCAAATTGGTTCAACTGTCAATTTGTCGTATGCGACAAATTGGTACTACTGTCAATTTGTCGTATGCGACAAATTGGTTCAACTGTCAATTTGTCGTAATTTGTCGTATGCGACAAATTGATTCAACTGCCAATTTGTCGTATGCGACAAATTGGTTCAACTGTCAATTTGTCGTATGCGATAAATTGGTAGTACTGTCAATTTGTCGTTTGCGACAAATTGGTACTACTGTCAATTTGTCGTATGCGACAAATTGGTTCAACTGTCAATTTGTCGTATGCGACAAATTGATTCAACTGTCAATTTGTCGTATGCGACAAATTGGTTCAACTGTCAATTTGTCGTTTGCGACAAATTGGTACTACTGTCAATTTGTCGTATGCGACAAATTGGTTCAACTGTCAATTTGTCGTATGCGACAAATTGATTCACCTGTCAATTTGTCGTATGCGACAAATTGATTCAACTGTCAATTTGTCGTATGCGACAAATTGATTCAACTGTCAATTTGTCGTATGCGACAAATTGGTACTACTGTCAATTTGTCGTATGCGACAAATTGGTTCAACTGTCAATTTGTCGTTTGCGACAAATTGGTACTACTGTCAATTTGTCGTATGCGACAAATTGGTTCAACTGTCAATTTGTCGTATGCGACAAATTGATTCAACTGTCAATTTATCGTATGCGACAAATTGATTCAACTGTCAATTTGTCGCAAGCGACAAATTGATTCAACTGTCAATTTGCCGTTTGCGACAAATTGGTACTACTGTCAATTTGTCGTATGCGGCGAATTGGTTCAACTGTCAATTTGTCGTATGCGACAAATTGGTACTACTGTCAATTTGTCGTATGCGACAAATTGGTTCAACTGTCAATTTGTCGTAATTTGTCGTATGCGACAAATTGATTCAACTGCCAATTTGTCGTATGCGACAAATTGGTTCAACTGTCAATTTGTCGTATGCGACAAATTGGTAGTACTGTCAATTTGTCGTTTGCGACAAATTGGTACTACTGTCAATTTGTCGTATGCGACAAATTGGTTCAACTGTCAATTTGTCGTATGCGACAAATTGATTCAACTGTCAATTTATCGTATGCGACAAATTGATTCAACTGTCAATTTGTCGCATGCGACAAATTGGTTCAACTGTCAATTTGTCGTATGCGACAAATTGATTCACCTGTCAATTTGTCGTATGCGACAAATTGATTCAACTGTCAATTTGTCGTATGCGACAAATTGACAGTTAAACCAATTTTGTCGTATGCGACAAATTGGTACTACTGTCAATTTGTCGTATGCGACAAATTGGTTCAACTGTCAATTTGTCGTATGCGACAAATTAATTCAACTGTCAATTTGTCGTATGCGACAAATTGGTTCAACTGTCAATTTGTCGTTTGCGACAAATTGGTACTACTGTCAATTTGTCGTATGCGACAAATTGGTTCAACTGTCAATTTGTCGTATGCGACAAATTGATTCAACTGTCAATTTGTCGTATGCGACAAATTGGTTTAACTGTCAATTTGTCGTATGCGACAAATTGATTCAACTGTCAATTTGTCGTATGCGACAAATTGATTCAACTGTCAATTTGTCGTATGCGACAAATTGGTGCTACTGTCAATTTGTCGTATGCGACAAATTGGTTCAAGTGTCAATTTGTCGTATGCGACAAATTGGTTCAACTGTCAATTTGTCGTATGCGACAAATTATTCAACTGTCAATTTGTCGTATGCGACAAATTGGTTCAACTGCCAATTTGTCGTATGCGACAAATTGGTTTAACTGTCAATTTGTCGTATGCGACAAATTGATTCAACTGTCAATTTGTCGTATGCGACAAATTGATGCTACTGTCAATTTGTCGTATGCGACAAATTGGTTCAAGTGTCAATTTGTCGTATGCGACAAATTGGTTCAACTGTCAATTTGTCGTATGCGACAATTTGGTTCAACTCTCAATTTGTCGTATGCGACAAATTGGTACTACTGTCAATTTGTCGTATGCGACAAATTGGTTCAACTGTCAATTTGTCGCATGCGACAAATTGGTTCAACTGTCAATTTGTCGTATGCGACAAATTGGTACTACTGTCAATTTGTCGTATGCGACAAATTGGTTCAACTGTCAATTTGTCGTATGCGACAAATTGGTACTACTGTCATTTTGTCGTATGCGACAAATTGGTGCAACTGTCAATTTGTCGTATGCGACAAATTGGTTTAACTGTCAATTTGTCGTAGTTTGTCGTATGCGACAAATTGATTCAACTGCCAATTTGTCGTATGCGACAAATTGGTAGTACTGTCAATTTGTTGTTTGCGACAAATTGGTACTACTGTCAATTTGTCGTATGCGATAAATTGGTTCAACTGTCAATTTGTCGTATGCGACAAATTGATTCAACTGTCAATTTGTCGTATGCGACAAATTGATTCAACTGTCAATTTGTCGTATGCGACAAATTGGTTCAACTGTCAATTTGTCGTTTGCGACAAATTGGTACTACTGTCAATTTGTCGTATGCGACAAATTGGTTCAACTGTCAATTTGTCGTATGCGACAAATTGATTCAACTGTCAATTTATCGTATGCGACAATTTGATTCAACTGTCAATTTGTCGCATGCGACAAATTGATTCAACTGTCAATTTGCCGTTTGCGACAAATTGGTACTACTGTCAATTTGTCGTATGCGACAAATTGGTACTACTGTCAATTTGTCGTATGCGGCAAATTGGTTCAACTGTCAATTTGTCGTATGCGACAAATTGGTACTACTGTCAATTTGTCGTATGCGACAATCTGGTTCAACTGTCAATTTGTCGTAATTTGTCGTATGCGACAAATTGATTCAACTGCCAATTTGTCGTATGCGACAAATTGGTTCAACTGTCAATTTGTCGTATGCGACAAATTGGTAGTACTGTCAATTTGTCGTTTGCGACAAATTGGTACTACTGTCAATTTGTCGTATGCGTCAAATTGGTTCAACTGTCAATTTGTCGTATGCGACAAATTGATTCAACTGTCAATTTATCGTATGCGACAAATTGATTCAACTGTCAATTTGTCGCATGCGACAAATTGGTTCAACTGTCAATTTGTCGTATGCGACAAATTGATTCACCTGTCAATTTGTCGTATGCGACAAATTGATTCAACTGTCAATTTGTCGTATGCGACAAATTGACAGTTAAACCAATTTTGTCGTATGCGACAAATTGGTTCAACTGTCAATTTGTCGTATGCGACAAATTGGTACTACTGTCAATTTGTCGTATGCGACAAATAGGTTCAACTGTCAATTTGTCGTATGCGACAAATTGATTCAACTGTCAATTTGTCGTATGCGACAAATTGGTTCAACTGTCAATTTGTCGTTTGCGACAAATTGGTACTTCTGTCAATTTGTCGTATGCGACAAATTGGTTCAACTGTCAATTTGTCGTATGCGACAAACTGATTCAACTGTCAATTTATCGTATGCGACAAATTGATTCAACTGTCAATTTGTCGCATGCGACAAATTGATTCAACTGTCAATTTACCGTTTGCGACAAATTGGTACTACTGTCAATTTGTCGTATGCGACAAATTGGTACTACTGTCAATTTGTCGTATGCGACAAATTGGTTCAACTGTCAATTTGTCGTATGCAACAAATTGGTACTACTGTCAATTTGTCGTATGCGACAAATTGGTTCAACTGTCAATTTGTCGTAATTTGTCGTATGCGACAAATTGATTCAACTGCCAATTTGTCGTATGCGACAAATTGGTTCAACTGTCAATTTGTCGTATGCGACAAATTGGTAGTACTGTCAATTTGTCGTTTGCGACAAATTGGTACTACTGTCAATTTGTCGTATGCGACAAATTGGTTCAACTGTCAATTTATCGTATGCGACAAATTGATTCAACTGTCAATTTGTCGCATGCGACAAATTGGTTCAACTGTCAATTTGTCGTATGCGACAAATTGATTCACCTGTCAATTTGTCGTATGCGACAAATTGATTCGACTGTCAATTTGTCGTATGCGACAAATTGGTACAACTGTCAATTTATCGTATGCGACAAATTGATTCAACTGTCAATTTGTCGTATGCGACAAATTGACAGTTGAATCAATTTGTGTCAATTTGTCGTATGCGACAAATTGGTTTAACTGTCAATTTGTCGTATGCGACAAATTGGTTTAACTGTCAATTTGTCGCATGCGACAAATTGGTAGTACTGTCAATTTGTCGTTTGCGACATATTGGTACTACTGTGAACTTGTCGTATGCGACAAATTGGTTCAACTGTCAATTTGTCGTATGCGACAAATTGATTCAACTGTCAATTTGTCGTATGCGACAAATTGGTTCAACCGTCAATTTGTCGTTTGCGACAAATTGGTACTACTGTCAATTTGTCGTATGCGACAAATTGGTTCAACCGTCAATTTGTCGTTTGCGACAAATTGGTACTATTGTCAATTTGTCGTATGCGACAAATTGGTTCAACTGTCAATTTGTCGTATGCGACAAATTGATTCAACTGTCAATTTATCGTATGCGACAAATTGATTCAACTGTCAATTTGTCGCATGCGACAAATTGGTTCAACTGTCAATTTGTCGTATGCGACAAATTGATTCACCTGTCAATTTGTCGTATGCGACAAATTGATTCAACTGTCAATTTGTCGTATGCGACAAATTGACAGTTAAACCAATTTTGTCGTATGCGACAAATTGGTTCAACTGTCAATTTGTCGTATGCGACAAATTGGTTCAACTGTCAATTTGTCGTATGCGACAAATTGATTCGACTGTCAATTTGTCGTATGCGACAAATTGATTCGACTGTCAATTTGTCGTATGCGACAAATTGACAGTTGAATCAATTTGTGTCAATTTGTCGTATGCGACAAATTGGTTCAACTGTCAATTTGTCGTATGCGACAAATTGGTTCAACTGTCAATTTGTCGCATGCGACAAATTGGTACTACTGTCAATTTGTCGTACGCGACAAATTGGTTCAAGTGTCTAATTTGTCGTATGCGACAATTTGGTTCAACTCTCAATTTGTCGTATGCGACAAATTGGTTCAAGTGTCAATTTGTCGTATGCGACAAATTGGATCAACTGTCAATTTGTCGTATGCGACAAATTGGTACTACTGTCAATTTGTCGTATGCGACAAATTGGTTCAACTGTCAATTTGTCGTATGCGACAAATTGATTCAACTGTCAATTTGTCGTATGCGACGAATTGGTTCAACTGCCATTTTGTCGTATGCGACAAATTGGTTTAACTGTCAATTTGTCGTATGCGACAAATTGATTCAACTGTCAATTTGTCGTATGCGACAAATTGGTGCTACTGTCAATTTGTCGTATGCGACAAATTGGTTCAAGTGTCAATTTGTCGTATGCGACAAATTGGTTCAACTGTCAATTTGTCGTATGCGACAATTTGGTTTAACTCTCAATTTGTCGTATGCGACAAATTGGTACTACTGTCAATTTGTCGTATGCGACAAATTGGTTCAACTGTCAATTTGTCGCATGCGACAAATTGGTTCAACTGTCAATTTGTCGTATGCGACAAATTGGTACTACTGTCAATTTGTCGTATGCGACAAATTGGTTCAACTGTCAATTTGTCGTATGCGACAAGTTGGTACTACTGTCATTTTGTCGTATGCGACAAATTGGTTCAACTGTCAATTTGTCGTATGCGACAAATTGGTTCAACTGTCAATTTGTCGTAGTTTGTCGTATGCGACAAATTGATTCAACTGCCAATTTGTCGTATGCGACAAATTGGTTCAACTGTCAATTTGTCGTATGCGACAAATTGGTAGTACTGTCAATTTGTCGTTTGCGACAAATTGGTACTACTGTCAATTTGTCGTATGCGACAAATTGGTTCAACTGTCAATTTGTCGTATGCGACAAATTGATTCAACTGTCAATTTGTCGTATGCGACAAATTGGTTCAACTGTCAATTTGTCGTAGTTTGTCGTATGCGACAAATTGATTCAACTGCCAATTTGTCGTATGCGACAAATTGGTTCAACTGTCAATTTGTCGTATGCGACAAATTGGTAGTACTGTCAATTTGTCGTTTGCGACAAATTGGTACTACTGTCAATTTGTCGTATGCGACAAATTGGTTCAACTGTCAATTTGTCGTATGCGACAAATTGATTCAACTGTCAATTTGTCGTATGCGACAAATTGGTTCAACTGTCAATTTGTCGTTTGCGACAAATTGGTACTACTGTCAATTTGTCGTATGCGACAAATTGGTTCAACTGTCAATTTGTCGCATGCGACAAATTGGTTCAACTGTCAATTTGTCGTATGCGACAAATTGGTACTACTGTCAATTTGTCGTATGCGACAAATTGGTTCAACTGTCAATTTGTCGTATGCGACAAATTGGTACTACTGTCATTTTGTCGTATGCGACAAATTGGTTCAACTGTCAATTTGTCGTATGCGACAAATTGGTTCAACTGTCAATTTGTCGTAGTTTGTCGTATGCGACAAATTGATTCAACTGCCAATTTGTCGTATGCGACAAATTGGTTCAACTGTCAATTTGTCGTATGCGACAAATTGGTAGTACTGTCAATTTGTCGTTTGCGACAAATTGGTACTACTGTCAATTTGTCGTATGCGACAAATTGGTTCAACTGTCAATTTGTCGTATGCGACAAATTGATTCAACTGTCAATTTGTCGTATGCGACAAATTGGTTCAACTGTCAATTTGTCGTTTGCGACAAATTGGTACTACTGTCAATTTGTCGTATGCGACAAATTGGTTCAACTGTCAATTTGTCGTATGCGACAAATTGATTCAACTGTCAATTTGTCGCAAGCGACAAATTGATTCAACTGTCAATTTGCCGTTTGCGACAAATTGGTACTACTGTCAATTTGTCGTATGCGACAAATTGGTACTACTGTCAATTTGTCGTATGCGGCAAATTGGTTCAACTGTCAATTTGTCGTATGCGACAAATTGGTACTACTGTCAATTTGTCGTATGCGACAAATTGGTTCAACTGTCAATTTGTCGTAATTTGTCGTATGCGACAAATTGATTCAACTGCCAATTTGTCGTATGCGACAAATTGGTTCAACTGTCAATTTGTCGTATGCGACAAATTGGTAGTACTGTCAATTTGTCGTTTGCGACAAATTGGTACTACTGTCAATTTGTCGTATGCGACAAATTGGTTCAACTGTCAATTTGTCGTATGCGACAAATTGATTCAACTGTCAATTTATCGTATGCGACAAATTGATTCAACTGTCAATTTGTCGTATGCGACAAATTGGTTCAACTGTCAATTTGTCGTATGCGACAAATTGGTACTACTGTCAATTTGTCGTATGCGACAAATTGGTTCAACTGTCAATTTGTCGTTTGCGACAAATTGGTACTACTGTCAATTTGTCGTATGCGACAAATTGGTTCAACTGTCAATTTGTCGTATGCGACAAATTGATTCAACTGTCAATTTATCGTATGCGACAAATTGATTCAACTGTCAATTTGTCGCAAGCGACAAATTGATTCAACTGTCAATTTGCCGTTTGCGACAAATTGGTACTACTGTCAATTTGTCGTATGCGACAAATTGGTACTACTGTCAATTTGTCGTATGCGGCAAATTGGTTCAACTGTCAATTTGTCGTATGCGACAAATTGGTACTACTGTCAATTTGTCGTATGCGACAAATTGGTTCAACTGTCAATTTGTCGTAATTTGTCGTATGCGACAAATTGATTCAACTGCCAATTTGTCGTATGCGACAAATTGGTTCAACTGTCAATTTGTCGTATGCGACAAATTGGTAGTACTGTCAATTTGTCGTTTGCGACAAATTGGTACTACTGTCAATTTGTCGTATGCGACAAATTGGTTCAACTGTCAATTTGTCGTATGCGACAAATTGATTCAACTGTCAATTTATCGTATGCGACAAATTGATTCAACTGTCAATTTGTCGCATGCGACAAATTGGTTCAACTGTCAATTTGTCGTATGCGACAAATTGATTCACCTGTCAATTTGTCGTATGCGACAAATTGATTCAACTGTCAATTTGTCGTATGCGACAAATTGACAGTTAAACCAATTTTGTCGTATGCGACAAATTGGTTCAACTGTCAATTTGTCGTATGCGACAAATTGGTACTACTGTCAAATTGTCGTATGCGACAAATTGGTTCAACTGTCAATTTGTCGTATGCGACAAATTGATTCAACTGCCAATTTGTCGTATGCGACAAATTGGTTCAACTGTCAATTTGTCGTATGCGACAAATTGGTAGTACTGTCAATTTGTCGTTTGCGACAAATTGGTACTACTGTCAATTTGTCGTATGCGACAAATTGGTTCAACTGTCAATTTGTCGTATGCGACAAATTGATTCAACTGTCAATTTATCGTATGCGACAAATTGATTCAACTGTCAATTTGTCGCATGCGACAAATTGGTTCAACTGTCAATTTGTCGTATGCGACAAATTGATTCACCTGTCAATTTGTCGTATGCGACAAATTGATTCAACTGTCAATTTGTCGTATGCGACAAATTGACAGTTAAACCAATTTTGTCGTATGCGACAAATTGGTTCAACTGTCAATTTGTCGTATGCGACAAATTGGTACTACTGTCAAATTGTCGTATGCGACAAATTGGTTCAACTGTCAATTTGTCGTATGCGACAAATTGATTCAACTGTCAATTTGTCGTATGCGACAAATTGGTTCAACTGTCAATTTGTCGTTTGCGACAAATTGGTACTACTGTCAATTTGTCGTATGCGACAAATTGGTTCAACTGTCAATTTGTCGTATGCGACGAATTGATTCAACTGTCAATTTATCGTATGCGACAAATTGATTCAACTGTCAATTTGTCGCATGCGACAAATTGATTCAACTGTCAATTTGCCGTTTGCGACAAATTGGTACTACTGTCAATTTGTCGTATGCGACAAATTGGTACTACTGTCAATTTGTCGTATGCGACAAATTGGTTCAACTGTCAATTTGTCGTATGCGACAAATTGGTACTACTGTCAATTTGTCGTATGCGACAAACTGGTTCAACTGTCAATTTGTCGTAATTTGTCGTATGCGACAAATTGATTCAACTGCCAATTTGTCGTATGCGACAAATTGGTTCAACTGTCAATTTGTCGTATGCGACAAATTGGTAGTACTGTCAATTTGTCGTTTGCGACAAATTGGTACTACTGTCAATTTGTCGTTTGCGACAAATTGGTTCAACTAACAATTTGTCGTATGCGACAAATTGATTCAACTGTCAATTTATCGCATGCGACAAATTGGTTCAACTGTCAATTTGTCGTATGCGACAAATTGATTCACCTGTCAATTTGTCGTAAGCGACAAATTGATTCAACTGTCAATTTGTCGTATGCGACAAATTGACAGTTGAACCAATTTTGTCGTATGCGACAAATTGGTTCAACTGTCAATTTGTCGTATGCGACAAATTGGTTCAACTGTCAATTTGTCGTATGCGACAAATTGATTCGACTGTCAATTTGTCGTATGCGACAAATTGGTACAACTGTCAATTTATCGTATGCGACAAATTGATTCAACTGTCAATTTGTCGTATGCGACAAATTGACAGTTGAATCAATTTGTGTCAATTTGTCGTATGCGACAAATTAGTTCAACTGTCAATTTGTCGTATGCGACAAATTGGTTCAACTGTCAGTTTGTCGCATGCGACAAATTGGTACTACTGTCAATTTGTCGTACGCGACAAATTGGTTTAAGTGTCAATTTGTCGTATGCGACAATTTGGTTCAACTCTCAATTTGTCGTATGCGACAAATTGGTTCAAGTGTCAGTTTGTCGTATGCGACAAATTGGTTTAACTGTCAATTTGTCGTATGCGACAAATTGGTTCAACTGTCAATTTGTCGTATGCGACAAATTGGTACTACTGTCAATTTGTCGTATGCGACAAATTGGTTCAACTGTCAATTTGTCGTATGCGACAAATTGATTCAACTGTCAATTTGTCGTATGCGACAAATTGGTTCAACTGTCAATTTGTCGTAATTTGTCGTATGCGACAAATTGATTCAACTGCCAATTTGTCGTATGCGACAAATTGGTTTAACTGTCAATTTGTCGTATGCGACAAATTGAATCAACTGTCAATTTGTCGTATGCGACAATTTGGTGCTACTGTCAAATTGTCGTATGCGACAAATTGGTTCAAGTGTCAATTTATCGTATGCGACAAATTGATTCAACTGTCAATTTGTCGTATGCGACAAATTGACAGTTGAATCAATTTGTGTCAATTTGTCGTATGCGACAAATTAGTTCAACTGTCAATTTGTCGTATGCGACAAATTGGTTCAACTGTCAGTTTGTCGCATGCGACAAATTGGTACTACTGTCAATTTGTCGTACGCGACAAATTGGTTTAAGTGTCAATTTGTCGTATGCGACAATTTGGTTCAACTCTCAATTTGTCGTATGCGACAAATTGGTTCAAGTGTCAGTTTGTCGTATGCGACAAATTGGTTTAACTGTCAATTTGTCGTATGCGACAAATTGGTTCAACTGTCAATTTGTCGTATGCGACAAATTGGTACTACTGTCAATTTGTCGTATGCGACAAATTGGTTCAACTGTCAATTTGTCGTATGCGACAAATTGATTCAACTGTCAATTTGTCGTATGCGACAAATTGGTTCAACTGTCAATTTGTCGTAATTTGTCGTATGCGACAAATTGATTCAACTGCCAATTTGTCGTATGCGACAAATTGGTTTAACTGTCAATTTGTCGTATGCGACAAATTGAATCAACTGTCAATTTGTCGTATGCGACAATTTGGTGCTACTGTCAAATTGTCGTATGCGACAAATTGGTTCAAGTGTCAATTTGTCGTATGCGACAAATTGGTTCAACTGTCAATTTGTCGTATGCGACAAATTGGTTCAACTGTCAATTTGTCGTATGCGACAAATTGGTTCAACTGTCAATTTGTCGTATGCGACAAATTGATTCAACTGTCAATTTGTCGTATGCGACAAATTGGTACTACTGTCAATTTGTCGTATGCGACAAATTGGTTCAACTGTCAATTTCTCGTATGCGACAAATTGATTCAACTGTCAATTTGTCGTATGCGACAAATTGGTTCGAGTGTCAATTTGTCGTATGCGACAAATTGGTTCAACTGTCAATTTGTCGTATGCGACAAATTGGTTCTACTGTCAATTTGTCGTATGCGACAAATTGGTTCAACTGTCAATTTGTCGTATGCGACAAATTGATTCAACTGTCAATTTGTCGTATGCGACAAATTGGTTCAACTGTCAATTTGTCGTTATTTGTCGTATGCGACAAATTGATTCAACTGCCAATTTGTCGTATGCGACAAATTGGTTCAACTGTCAATTTGTCGTATGCGACAAATTGGTACTACTGTCAATTTGTCGTATGCGACAAATTGGTTCAACTGTCAATTTGTCGTATGCGACAAATTGGTTCAACTGTCAATTTGTCGTATGCGACAAATTGGTTCAACTGTCAATTTGTCGTATGCGACAAATTGGTAGTACTGTCAATTTGTCGTATGCGACAAATTGATTCAACTGTCAATTTGCCGTTTGCGACAAATTGGTACTACTGTCAATTTGTCGTATGCGACAAATTGGTTATACTGTCAATTTGTCGTATGCGACAAATTGGTTCAACTGTCAATTTGTCGTATGCGACAAATTGGTTCAACTGTCATATTGTCGTAATTTGTCGTATGCGACAAATTGATTCAACTGCTAATTTGTCGTATGCGACAAATTGGTTCAACTGTCAATTTGTCGTATGCGACAAATTGGTAGTACTGTCAATTTGTCGTTTGCGACAAATTGGTACTACTGTCAAATTGTCGTATGCGACAAATTGGTTCAACTGTCAATTTGTCGTATGCGACAAATTAATTCAACTGTCAATTTGTCGTATGCGACAAATTGGTTCAACTAGCAATTTGTCGTTTGCGACAAATTGGTACTACTGTCAATTTGTCGTATGCGACAAATTGGTTCAACTGTCAATTTGTCGTATGCGACAAATTGATTCAACTGTCAAGTTATCGTATGCGACAAATTGGTTCAACTGTCAATTTGTCGTATGCGACAAATTGGTAGTACTGTCAATTTGTCGTATGCGACAAATTGATTCAACTGTCAATTTGCCGTTTGCGACAAATTGGTACTACTGTCAATTTGTCGTATGCGACAAATTGGTTCAACTGTCAATTTGTCGTATGCGACAAATTGGTACTACTGTCAATTTGTCGTATGCGACAAATTGGTTCAACTGTCAATTTGTCGTATGCGACAAATTGGTTCAACTGTCATATTGTCGTAATTTGTCGTATGCGACAAATTGATTCAACTGCCAATTTGTCGTATGCGACAAATTGGTTCAACTGTCAATTTGTCGTATGCGACAAATTGGTAGTACTGTCAATTTGTCGTTTGCGACAAATTGGTACTACTGTCAAATTGTCGTATGCGACAAATTGGTTCAACTGTCAATTTGTCGTATGCGACAAATTGATTCAACTGTCAATTTGTCGTATGCGACAAATTGGTTCAACTGTCAATTTGTCGTTTGCGACAAATTGGTACTACTGTCAATTTGTCGTATGCGACAAATTGGTTCAACTGTCAATTTGTCGTATGCGACAAATTGATTCAACTGTCAAGTTATCGTATGCGACAAATTGATTCAACTGTCAATTTGTCGCATGCGACAAATTGGTTCAACTGTCAATTTGTCGTATGCGACAAATTGATTCAACTGTCAATTTGTCGTATGCGACAAATTGGTTCAACTGTCAATTTGTCGTATGCGACAATTTGGTTCAACTCTCAATTTGTCGTATGCGACAAATTGGTACTACTGTCAATTTGTCGTATGCGACAACTTGGTTCAACTGTCAATTTGTCGTCTGCGACAAATTGGTTCAACTGTCAATTTGTCGTATGCGACAAATTGGTTCAACTGTCAATTTGTCGTATGCGACAAATTGGTAGTACTGTCAATTTGTCGTATGCGACAAATTGATTCAACTGTCAATTTGCCGTTTGTGACAAATTGGTACTACTGTCAATTTGTCGTATGCGACAAATTGATTCAACTGCCAATTTGTCGTATGCGACAAATTGGTTCAACTGTCAATTTGTCGTATGCGACAAATTGGTAGTACTGTCAATTTGTCGTTTGCGACAAATTGGTACTACTGTCAATTTGTCGTATGCGACAAATTGGTTCAACTGTCAATTTGTCGTATGCGACAAATTGATTCAACTGTCAATTTGTCGTATGCGACAAATTGGTTCGACTGTCAATTTGTCGTTTGCGACAAATTGATTCAACTGTCAATTTGTCGTATGCGACAAATTGGTTCAACTGTCAATTTGTCGTATGCGACAATTTGGTTCAACTCTCAATTTGTCGTATGCGACAAATTGGTACTACTGTCAATTTGTCGTATGCGACAAATTGGTTCAACTGTCAATTTGTCGTATGCGACAAATTGGTTCAACTGTCAATTTGTCGTATGCGACAAATTGGTAGTACTGTCAATTTGTCGTATGCGACAAATTGATTCAACTGTCAATTTGCCGTTTGCGACAAATTGATTCACCTGTCAATTTATCGTATGCGACAAATTGATTCAACTGTCAAACTGTCGCATGCGACAAATTGATTCAACTGTCAATTTGTCGTATGCGACAAATTGGTTCAACTGTCAATTTGTCGTATGCGACAAATTGGTTCAACTGTCAATTTGTCGTATTTTGTCGTATGCGACAAATTGATTCAACTGCCAATTTGTCGTATGCGACAAATTGCTTCAACTGTCAATTTGTCGTATGCGACAAATTGGTAGTACTGTCAATTTGTCGTTTGCGACAAATTGGTACTACTGTCAATTTGTCGTATGCGACAAATTGGTTCAACTGTCAATTTGTCGTATGCGACAATTTGATTCAACTGTCAATTTGTCGTATGCGACAAATTGATTCAACTGTCAATTTGTCGTATGCGACAAATTGGTTCAAGTGTCAATTTGTCGTATGCGACAAATTGGTTCAACTGTCAATTTGTCGTATGCGACAAATTGGTTCAACTGTCAATTTGTTGTATGCGACAAATTGATTCAACTGTCAATTTGTCGTATGCGACAAATTGGTTCAACTGTCAATTTGTTGTATGCGACAAATTGGTTCAACTGTCAATTTATCGTATGCTACAAATTGATTCAACTGTCAATTTGTCGTATGCGACAAATTGGTTCAACTGTCAATTTGTCGTATGCGACAAATTGATTCAACTGTCAATTTGTCGTATGCGACAAATTGGTTCAACTGTCAATTTGTCGAATGCGACAAATTGGTACTACTGTCAATTTGTCGTATGCGACAAATTGGTTCAACTGTCAATTTGTCGTATGCGACAAATTAGTTCAACTGTCAATTTGTCGTATGCGACAAATTGGTAGTACTGTCAATTTGTCGTATGCGACAAATTGATTCAACTGTCACTTTGCCGTTTGCGACAAATTGGTACTACTGTCAATTTGTCGTATGCGACAAACTGGTTCAACTGTCAATTTGTCGTATGCGACAAATTGGTACTACTGTCAATTTGTCGTATGCGACAAATTGGTTCAACTGTCAATTTGTCGTATGCGACAAATTGGTTCAACTGTCAATGTGTCGTAATTTGTCGTATGCGACAAATTGATTCAACTGCTAATTTGTCGTATGCGACAAATTGGTTCAACTGTCAATTTGTCGTATGCGACAAATTGGTAGTACTGTCAATTTGTCGTTTGCGACAAATTGGTACTACTGTCAATTTGTCGTATGCGACAAATTGGTTCAACTGTCAATTTGTCGTATGCGACAAATTGATTCAACTGTCAATTTGTCGTATGCGACAAATTGGTTCAACTGTCAATTTGTCGTTTGCGACAAATTGGTACTACTGTCAATTTGTCGTATGCGACAAATTGGTTCAACTGTCAATTTGTCGTAAGCGACAAATTGATTCAACTGTCAATTTATCGTATGCGACAAATTGATTCAACTGTCAAATTGTCGCATGCGACAAATTGATTCAACTGTCAATTTGTCGTATGCGACAAATTGGTTCAAGTGTCAATTTGTCGTATGCGACAAATTGGTTCAACTGTCAATTTGTCGTATGCGACAAATTGATTCAACTGTCAATTTGTCGTATGCGACAAATTGGTTCAAGTGTCAATTTGTCGTATGCGACAAATTGGTTCAACTGTCAATTTGTCGTATGCGACAAATTGGTTCAACTGTCAATTTGTCGTATGCGACAAATTGATTCAACTGTCAATTTGTCGTATGCGACAAATTGGTTCAACTGTCAATTTGTCGTATGCGACAAATTGGTTCAACTGTCAATTTGTCGTATGCGACAAATTGGTACTACTGTCAATTTGTCGTATGCGACAAATTGAATCAACTGTCAATTTGTCGTATGCGACAAATTGATTCAACTGTCAATTTGTCGTATGCGACAAATTGGTTCAACTGTCAATTTGTCGTATGCGACAAATTGGTACTACTGTCAATTTGTCGTATGCGACAAATTGGTTCAACTGTCAATTTGTCGTATGCGACAAATTGGTTCAACTGTCAATTTGTCGTATGCGACAAATTGGTAGTACTGTCAATTTGTCGTATGCGACAAATTGATTCAACTGTCAATTTGCCGTTTGCGACAAATTGGTACTACTGTCAAATTGTCGTATGCGACAAATTGGTTCAACTGTCAATTTGTCGTATGCGACAAATTGGTACTACTGTCAATTTGTCGTATGCGACAAATTGGTTCAACTGTCAATTTGTCGTATGCGACAAATTGGTTCAACTGTCAATTTGTCGTAATTTGTCGTAAGCGACAAAGTGATTCAACTGCCAATTTGTCGTATGCGACAAATTGGTTCAACTGTCAATTTGTCGTATGCGACAAATTGGTAGTACTGTCAATTTGTCGTTTGCGACAAATTGGTACTACTGTCAATTTGTCGTATGCGACAAATTGGTTTAACTGTCAATTTGTCGTATGCGACAAATTGATTCAACTGTCAATTTGCCGTTTGCGACAAATTGGTACTACTGTCAAATTGTCGTATGCGACAAATTGGTTCAACTGTCAATTTGTCGTATGCGACAAATTGGTACTACTGTCAATTTGTCGTATGCGACAAATTGGTTCAACTGTCAATTTGTCGTATGCGACAAATTGGTTCAACTGTCAATTTGTCGTAATTTGTCGTAAGCGACAAAGTGATTCAACTGCCAATTTGTCGTATGCGACAAATTGGTTCAACTGTCAATTTGTCGTATGCGACAAATTGGTAGTACTGTCAATTTGTCGTTTGCGACAAATTGGTACTACTGTCAATTTGTCGTATGCGACAAATTGGTTTAACTGTCAATTTGTCGTATGCGACAAATTGATTCAACTGTCAATTTGTCGTATGCGACAAATTGGTTCAACTGTCAATTTGTCGTTTGCGACAAATTGGTACTACTGTCAATTTGTCGTATGCGACAAATTGGTTCAACTGTCAATTTGTCGTATGCGACAAATTGATTCAACTGTCAATTTATCGTATGCGACAAATTGATTCAACTGTCAAATTGTCGCATGCGACAAATTGATTCAACTGTCAATTTGCCGTTTGCGACAAATTGGTACTACTGTCAATTTGTCGTATGCGACAAATTGGTTCAACTGTCAATTTGTCGTATGCGACAAATTGGTACTACTGTCAATTTGTCGTATGCGACAAATTGGTACTACTGTCAATTTGTCGTATGCGACAAATTGGTTCAACTGTCAGTTTGTCGTAATTTGTCGTATGCGACAAATTGATTCAACTGCCAATTTGTCGTATGCGACAAATTGGTTCAACTGTCAATTTGTCGTATGCGACAAATTGATTTAACTGTCAATTTGTCGTATGCGACAAATTGGTTCAACTGTCAATTTGTCGTTTGCGACAAATTGATTCAACTGTCAATTTGCCGTTTGCGACAAATTGGTACTACTGTCAATTTGTCGTATGCGACAAATTGGTTCAACTGTCAATTTGTCGTATGCGACAAATTGGTACTACTGTCAATTTGTCGTATGCGACAAATTGGTTCAACTGTCAATTTGTCGTATGCGACAAAGTGGCTCAACTGTCAATTTGTCGTAATTTGTCGTATGCGACAAATTGATTCAACTGTCAATTTATCGTATGCGACAAATTGATTCAACTGTCAATTTGTCGCATGCGACAAATTGATTCAACTGTCAATTTGCCGTTTGCGACAAATTGGTACTACTGTCAATTTGTCGTATGCGACAAATTGGTTCAACTGTCAATTTGTCGTATGCGACAAATTGGTACTACTGTCAATTTGTCGTATGCGACAAATTGGTTCAACTGTCAATTTGTCGTATGCGACAAATTGGTTCAACTGTCAATTTGTCGTAATTTGTCGTATGCGACAAATTGATTCAACTGCCAATTTGTCGTATGCGACAAATTGGTTCAACTGTCATTTTGTCGTATGCGACAAATTGGTAGTACTGTCAATTTGTCGTTTGCGACAAATTGGTACTACTGTCAATTTGTCGTATGCGACAAATTGGTTCAACTGTCAATTTGTCGTAATTTGTCGTATGCGACAAATTGATTCAACTGCCAATTTGTCGTATGCGACAAATTGGTTCAACTGTCATGTTGTCGTATGCGACAAATTGGTAGTACTGTCAATTTGTCGTTTGCGACAAATTGGTACTACTGTCAATTTGTCGTATGCGACAAATTGGTTCAACTGTCAATTTGTCGTTAGCGACAAATTGATTCAACTGTCAATTTGTCGTATGCGACAAATTGGTTCAACTGTCAATTTGTCGTTTGCGACAAATTGGTACTACTGTCAATTTGTCGTGTGCGACAAATTGGTTCAACTGTCAATTTGTCGTATGCGACAAATTGATTCAACTGTCAATTTATCGTATGCGACAAATTGATTCAACTGTCAATTTGTCGCATGCGACGCACTCGCCACCCTATGAACTTGCCAACCTATGAACTCGCCACCCTATGAACTCGCCACCCAATGAACTCGCCACCTTATGAACTCGCCAGCCCCTGAACTCGCCACCCTTTAAACTCGCCACCATATGAACTCGCCACCCTATGAACTCGCCAGCCCATAAACTCGCCACTCTATAAACTCGCCACCCTATGAACTCGCCAGCCCCTAAACTAGCCACCCTATGAACTCGCCACCCAATGAACTCGCAACCATTTGAACTCGCCAGCCCCTGAACTCGCCACCCTTTAAACTCGCCACCATATGAACTCGCCACCCTGTGAACTCGCCAGCCCATAAACTCGCCACTCTATAAACTCGCCACCCTATGAACTCGCCAGCCCCTAAACTAGCCACCCTATGAACTCGCCACCCAATGAACTCGCCATCCAATGAACTCGCCAGCCACTAAACTCGCCACCCTATGAACAAGCCGCCCTATGAACGCGCCACCCTATGAACTCGCCAGCCCATGAACTGGCCAGCCCATCAACTCGCCACCCTATGAACTCGCCACCCTATGGACTCGCCAGCCCATGAACTCGCCAGCCCCTGAACTCGCCAGCCCGTGAACTCGCCACCCCATGAACTCGCCACCTTATGAACTCGCCACCCTATGAACTCGCCAGCCCCTGAACTCGCCACCCCATAAACTCGCCACCTTATGAACTCGCCACCCAATAAACTCGCCACCTTATGAACTCGCCAGCCCCTGAACTCGCCACCCTTTGAACTCGCCACCATATGAACTCGCCACCCTATGAACTCGCCAGGCCCTTGAACTCGCCACCCAATGAACTCGCCACCTTATGAACTCGCCAGCCCCTGAACTCGCCACTCTTTGAACTCGCCACCATATGAACTCGGCAGCCCCTGAACTCGCCAGCCCATGAACTCGCCACCCTATAAACTCGCCACCCTATGAACTCGCCAGCCCATAAACTTGTCACTCTATAAACTCGCCACCCTATGAACTCGCCAGCCCATAAACTCGCCACCCTATGAACTCGTCAGCTCTGAACTTGCCAGCCCATGAACTCCCCAGCCCCTGAACTCGCCACCCTATGAACTCGCCACCCTATGAACTCGCCACCTTATGAACTCGCCACCCTATGAACTCGCCACCCTATGAACTCGCCACCTTATGAACTCGCCAGCCCCTGAACTCGCCACTCTTTGAACTCGCCACCATATGAACTCGCCACCCTATGAACTCGCCACCCTATGAACTCGCCAGCCCCTGAACTCCCCACCGTATGAACTCGCCACCCTATGAACTCGCCACCCTATGAACTCGCCATCCTATGAACTCGCCAGCCCAAGAACTCGCCAGCCCAAGAACTCGCCAGCCCCTGAAGTCGCCACCCTATGAACTTGCCACCCTATGAACTCGCCACCCTATGAACTCGCCACCCTATGAACTCGCCAGCCCATGAACCCGCCACCCAATGAACTCGCCACCTTATGAACTCGCCAGCCCCTGAACTCGCCAGCCCCTGAACTCCCCACACTATGAACTCGCCACCCTATAAACTCGCCACCCTATGAACTCGCCACCCTATGAACTCGCCACCTTATGAACTCGCCAGCCCCTGAACTCGCCACTCTTTGAACTCGCCACCATATGAACTCGCCACCCTATGAACTCGCCACCCTATGAACTCGCCAGCCCCTGAACTCCCCACCGTATGAACTCGCCACCCTATGAACTCGCCACCCTATGAACTCGCCATCCTATGAACTCGCCAGCCCAAGAACTCGCCAGCCCCTGAAGTCGCCACCCTATGAACTTGCCACCCTATGAACTCGCCACCCTATGAACTCGCCACCCTATGAACTCGCCAGCCCATGAACCCGCCACCCAATGAACTCGCCACCTTATGAACTCGCCAGCCCCTGAACTCGCCAGCCCCTGAACTCCCCACACTATGAACTCGCCACCCTATAAACTCGCCACCCTATGAACTCGCCAGCCCCTGACCTCGCCACCCTATGTACTTGCCACCACATGAACTCGCCATCGAATGACTTCGCCAGCCACTGAACTCGCCACCGTCTGAACTCGCCACCATATGAACGCGCCACCCTATGAACTCGCCACCCTATGAACTCGCCAGCCCCTGAACTCCCCAACGTATGAACTCGCCGCCCTATGAACTCGCCAGCCCCTGAACTCGCCACCCTTTGAACTCGCCACCATATGAACTCGCCATCCAATGAACTCGCCAGCCACTGAACTCGCCATCCTATGAACACGCCGCCCTATGAACTCGCCACCCTATGAACTCGCCAACCCATGAACTCGCCAGCCCCTGAACTCGCCACCCCATGAACTCGCCAGCCCATGAACTCGCCATCCCATGAACTCGCCATCCCATGAACTCGCCACCCAATGAACTCGCCACCTTATGAACTCGCCAGCCCCTGAACTCGCCACCCTTTGAACTTGCCACCATATGAACTCGCCAGCCCCTGAACTCGCCACTCTTTGAACTCGCCACCATATGAACTCGCCACCCTATGAACTCGCCACCCTATGAACTCGCCAGCCCCTGAACTCCCCACCGTATGAACTCGCCACCCTATGAACTCGCCACCCTATGAACTCGCCACCCTATGAACTCGCCATCCTATGAACTCGCCAGCCCAAGAACTCGCCAGCCCCTGAAGTCGCCACCCTATGAACTTGCCACCCTATGAACTCGCCACCCTATGAACTCGCCACCCTATGAACTCGCCAACCCATGAACCCGTCACCCAATGAACTCGCCACCTTATGAACTCGCCAGCCCCTGAACTCGCCAGCCCCTGAACTCCCCACACTATGAACTCGCCACCCTATGAAATCGCCACCCTATGAACTCGCCAGCCCCTGACCTCGCCACCCTATGTACTTGCCACCACATGAACTCGCCATCGAATGACTTCGCCAGCCACTGAACTCGCCACCGTATGAACTCGCCACCATATGAACGCGCCACCCTATGAGCTCGCCACCCTATGAACTCGCCAGCCCCTGAACTCCCCAACGTATGAACTCGCCGCCCTATGAACTCGCCAGCCCCTGAAGTCGCCACCCTTTGAACTCGCCACCATATGAACTCGCCATCCAATGAACTCGCCAGCCACTGAACTCGCCATCCTATGAACACGCCGCCCTATGAACTCGCCACCCTATGAACTCGCCAGCCCATGAACTCGCCAGCCCCTGAACTCGCCACCCCATGAACTCGCCAGCCCATGAACTCGCCATCCCATGAACTCGCCATCCCATGAACTCGCCACCCAATGAACTCGCCACCTTATGAACTCGCCAGCCCCTGAACTCGCCACCCTTTGAACTTGCCACCATATGAACTCGCCACCCTATGAACTCGCCAGGCCCTTGAACCCGCCACCCAATGAACTCGCCACCTTATGAACTCGCCAGCCCCTGAACTCGCCACTCTTTGAACTCGCCACCCTATGAACTCGCCACCCTATGAACTCGCCACCCTTTGAACTCGCCAGCCCCTGAACTCGCCACTCTTTGAACTCGCCACCATATGAACTCGGCAGCCCCTGAACTCGCCACCCTATGAACTCGCCACCCTATGAACTCGCCACCCTATGAACTCGCCACCCTATGAACTTGCCAGCCCATGAACTCGCCAGCCCCTGAACTCGCTAGCCCCTGGAAACGCCACCCTATGAACTCGCCAGCACCTGAACTTGCCACTCTATAAGCTCGCCACCCTATGAACTCGCCAGCCCATAAACTCGCCACTCTATAAACTCGCCACCCTATGAACTCGCCACCTTATGAACTCGCCAGCCCCTGAACTCGCCACCCTTTGAACTCGCCACCCTATGAACTCGCCACCCTATGAACTCGCCACCCTTTGAACTCGCCAGCCCCTGAACTCGCCACTCTTTGAACTCGCCACCATATGAACTCGGCAGCCCCTGAACTCGCCACCCTATGAACTCGCCACCCTATGAACTCGCCACCCTATGAACTCGCCACCCTATGAACTCGCCACCCTATGAACCCGCCAGCCCATGAACTCCCCACCCTATGAACACGCCACCCTATGAACTCGCCAGCCCATAAACTCGCCAGCCCATGAACTGCCACCTAACGAACTCGCCACCCTATGAACTCGCCAGCCCCTGAACTCGCCACCCTTTAAACTCGCCAGCCCCTGAACTCGCCACCCTTTAAACTCGCCAGCCCCTGAACTCGCCACCCTTTAAACTCGCCACCCTATGAACTCGCCACCCTATGAACTCGCCACCCTATGAACTTGCCAGCCCATGAACTCGCCAGCCCCTGAACTCGCTAGCCCCTGGAAACGCCACCCTATGAACTCGCCAGCACCTGAACTTGCCACTCTATAAGCTCGCCACCCTATGAACTCGCCAGCCCATAAACTCGCCACTCTATAAACTCGCCACCCTATGAACTCGCCACCTTATGAACTCGCCAGCCCCTGAACTCGCCACCCTTTGAACTCGCAACCCTATGAACTCGCCACCCTATGAACTCGCCACCTTGTGAACTCGCCAGCCCCTGAACTCGCCACTCTTTGAACTCGCCACCATATGAACTCGCCACCCTATGAACTCGCCACCCTATGAACTCGCCAGCCCCTGAACTCCCCACCGTATTAACTCGCCACCCTATGAACTTGCCACCCTATGAACTCGCCATCCTATGAACTCGCCACCCCAAGAACTCGCCAGCCCCTAAAGTCGCCACCCTATGAACTCGCCACCCTATGAACTCGCCACCCTATGAACTCGCCACCCTGTGAACTCGCCACCCTATGAACTCGCCACCCTATAACTCGCCAGCCCAAGAACTCGCCAACCTATGAACTCGCCACTCTATAAACTCGCCACCCTATGAACTCGCCAGCCCATAAACTCGCCACTCTATAAACTCGCCACCCTATGAACTCGCCAGCCCATACACTCGCCACCCTATGAACTCTTCAGCTCTGAACTTGCCAGCCCATGAACTCGCCAGCCCCTGAACTCGCCACCCTATGAACTCGCCACCCTATGAACTCTCCACCTTATGAACTCGCCAGCCCCTGAACTCGCCACTCTTTGAACTCGCCACCATATGAACTCGCCACCCTATGAACTCGCCACCCTATGAACTCGCCAGCCCCTGAACTCCCCACCGTATGAACTCGCCACCCTATGAACTCGCCACCCTATGAACTCGCCACCCTATGAACTCGCCACCCTATGAACTCGCCATCCTATGAACTCGCCAGCCCATGAACTCGCCAGCCCCTGAACTCGCCACCCTATGAACTCGCCACCTTATGAACTCGCCAGCCCCTGAACTCGCCACTCTTTGAACTCGCCACCATATGAACTCGCCACCCTATGAACTCGCCACCTTATGAACTCGCCAGCCCCTGAACTCCCCACCGTATGAACTCGCCACCCTATGAACTCGTTACCCTATGAACTCGCCACCCTATGAACTCGCCACCGTATGAACTCGCCATCCTATGAACTCGCCAGCCCAAGAACTCGCCACCGTATTAACTCGCCACCCTATGAACTTGCCACCCTATGAACTCGCCATCCTATGAACTCGCCACCCCAAGAACTCGCCAGCCCCTAAAGTCGCCACCCTATGAACTCGCCACCCTATGAACTCGCCACCCTATGAACTCGCCACCCTGTGAACTCGCCACCCTATGAACTCGCCACCCTATAACTCGCCAGCCCAAGAACTCGCCAACCTATGAACTCGCCACTCTATAAACTCGCCACCCTATGAACTCGCCAGCCCATAAACTCGCCACCCTATGAACTCGCCACCCTATGAACTCGCCACCCTATGAACTCGCCACCCTGTGAACTCGCCACCCTATGAACTCGCCACCCTATAACTCGCCAGCCCAAGAACTCGCCAACCTATGAACTCGCCACTCTATAAACTCGCCACCCTATGAACTCGCCAGCCCATAAACTCGCCACTCTATAAACTCGCCACCCTATGAACTCGCCAGCCCATACACTCGCCACCCTATGAACTCTTCAGCTCTGAACTTGCCAGCCCATGAACTCGCCAGCCCCTGAACTCGCCACCCTATGAACTCGCCACCCTATGAACTCTCCACCTTATGAACTCGCCAGCCCCTGAACTCGCCACTCTTTGAACTCGCCACCATATGAACTCGCCACCCTATGAACTCGCCACCCTATGAACTCGCCAGCCCCTGAACTCCCCACCGTATGAACTCGCCACCCTATGAACTCGCCACCCTATGAACTCGCCACCCTATGAACTCGCCACCCTATGAACTCGCCATCCTATGAACTCGCCAGCCCATGAACTCGCCAGCCCCTGAACTCGCCACCCTATGAACTCGCCACCTTATGAACTCGCCAGCCCCTGAACTCGCCACTCTTTGAACTCGCCACCATATGAACTCGCCACCCTATGAACTCGCCACCTTATGAACTCGCCAGCCCCTGAACTCCCCACCGTATGAACTCGCCACCCTATGAACTCGTTACCCTATGAACTCGCCACCCTATGAACTCGCCACCCTATGAACTCGCCATCCTATGAACTCGCCAGCCCAAGAACTCGCCAGCCCCTAAAGTCGCCACCCTATGAACTCACCACCCTATGAACTCGCCACCCTATGAACTCGCCACCCTATGAACTCGCCACCCTATGAACTCGCCAGCCCCTGAACTCGCCACTCTTTGAACTCGCCACCATATGAACTCGGCAGCCCCTGAACTCGCCACCCTATGAACTCGCCACCCTATGAACTCGCCACCCTATGAACTCGCCACCCTATGAACTCGCCACCCTATGAACTCGCCACCCTATGAACCCGCCAGCCCATGAACTCCCCACCCTATGAACACGCCACCCTATGAACTCGCCAGCCCATAAACTCGCCAGCCCATGAACTGCCACCTAACGAACTCGCCACCCTATGAACTCGCCAGCCCCTGAACTCGCCACCCTTTAAACTCGCCAGCCCCTGAACTCGCCACCCTTTAAACTCGCCAGCCCCTGAACTCGCCACCCTTTAAACTCGCCACCCTATGAACTCGCCACCCTATGAACTCGCCACCCTATGAACTTGCCAGCCCATGAACTCGCCAGCCCCTGAACTCGCTAGCCCCTGGAAACGCCACCCTATGAACTCGCCAGCACCTGAACTTGCCACTCTATAAGCTCGCCACCCTATGAACTCGCCAGCCCATAAACTCGCCACTCTATAAACTCGCCACCCTATGAACTCGCCACCTTATGAACTCGCCAGCCCCTGAACTCGCCACCCTTTGAACTCGCCACCCTATGAACTCGCCACCCTATGAACTCGCCACCTTGTGAACTCGCCAGCCCCTGAACTCGCCACTCTTTGAACTCGCCACCATATGAACTCGCCACCCTATGAACTCGCCACCCTATGAACTCGCCAGCCCCTGAACTCCCCACCCCAAGAACTCGCCACTCTATAAACTCGCCACCCTATGAACTCGCCAGCCCATAAACTCGCCACTCTATAAACTCGCCACCCTATGAACTCGCCAGCCCATACACTCGCCACCCTATGAACTCTTCAGCTCTGAACTCGCCAGCCCCTGAACTCGCCACCCTATGAACTCGCCACCCTATGAACTCTCCACCTTATGAACTCGCCAGCCCCTGAACTCGCCACTCTTTGAACTCGCCACCATATGAACTCGCCACCCTATGAACTCGCCACCCTATGTACTCGCCAGCCCCTGAACTCCCCACCGTATGAACTCGCCACCCTATGAACTCGCCACCCTATTAACTCGCCACCCTATGAACTCGCCACCCTATGAACTCGCCATCCTATGAACTCGCCAGCCCATGAACTCGCCAGCCCCTGAACTCGCCACCCTATGAACTCGCCACCTTATGAACTCGCCAGCCCCTGAACTCGCCACTCTTTGAACTCGCCACCATATGAACTCGCCACCCTATGAATTCGCCACCCTATGAACTCGCCAGCCCCTGAACTCCCCACCGTATGAACTCGCCACCCTATGAACTCGTTACCCTATGAACTCGCCACCCTATGAACTCGCCACCCTATGAACTCGCCATCCTATGAACTCGCCAGCCCAAGAACTCGCCAGCCCCTAAAGTCGCCACCCTATGAACTCACCACCCTATGAACTCGCCACCCTATGAACTCGCCACCCTATGAACTCGCCAGCCCATGAACCCGCCACCCAATGAACTCGCCACCTTATGAACTCGCCAGCCCCTGAACTCGCCAGCCCCTGAACTCCCCACACTATGAACTCGCCACCCTATGAACTCGCCACCCTATGAACTCGCCACCCTATGAACTCGCCACCCAATGAACTCGCCACCTTATGAACTCGCCAGCCCCTGAACTCGCCACTCTTTGAACTCACCACCATATGAACTCGGCAGCCCCTGAACTCGCCACCCTTTGAACTCGCCACCCTATGAACTCGCCACCCTATGAACTCGCCACCCTATGAACTCGCCACCCTATGAACTCGCCAGCCCATGAACTCCCCACCCTATGAACTCGCCGCCCTATGAACTCGCCACCCTAAGAACTCGCCAGCCCATGAACTCGCCAGCCCATGAACTCGCCATCCCATGAACTCGCCATCCCATGAACTCGCCACCCAATGAACTCGCCACCTTATGAACTCGCCAGCCCCTGAACTCGCCACCCTTTGAACTCGCCACCACATGAACTCGCCATCGAATGACCTCGCCAGCCACTGAACTCGCCACCGTATGAATTCGCCACCATATGAACGCGCCACCCTATGAACTCGCCACCCTATGAACTCGCCAGCCCCTGAACTCCCCAACGTATGAACTCGCCGCCCTATGAACTCGCCAGCCCCTGAACTCGCCACCCTTTGAACTCGCCACCATATGAACTCGCCATCCAATGAACTCGCCAGCCACTGAACTCGCCATCCTATGAACACGCCGCCCTATGAACTCGCCACCCTAAGAACTCGCCAGCCCATGAACTCGCCAGCCCATGAACTCGCCATCCCATGAACTCGCCATCCCATGAACTCGCCACCCAATGAACTCGCCACCTTATGAACTCGCCAGCCCCTGAACTCGCCACCCTTTGAACTCGCCACCCTATGAACTCGCCACCCTATGAACTCGCCACCCTATGAACTCGCCACCCAATGAACTCGCCACCTTATGAACTCGCCAGCCCCTGAACTCGCCACTCTTTGAACTCACCACCATATGAACTCGGCAGCCCC
Organism: Oscheius myriophilus; assembly: GCA_964057215.1. Taxonomy (NCBI): domain Eukaryota; kingdom Metazoa; phylum Nematoda; class Chromadorea; order Rhabditida; family Rhabditidae; genus Oscheius; species Oscheius myriophilus. The sequence continues at coordinate 8,299,131 of OZ059904.1, forward strand.
TGAACTCGCCACCCTTTGAACTCGCCACCCTATGAACTCGCCACCCTATGAACTCGCCACCCTATGAACTCGCCAGCCCATGAACTCCCCACCCTATGAACTCGCCACCCTATGAACTCGCCAGCCCATAAACTCGCCAGCCCATGAACTGCCACCCAACGAACTCGCCACCCTATGAACTCGCCAGCCCCTGAACTCGCCACCCTTTAAACTCGCCAGCCCCTGAACTCGCCACCCTTTAAACTCGCCAGCCCCTGAACTCGCCACCCTTTAAACTCGCCACCCTATGAACTTGCCACCCTATGAACTCGCCACCCTATGAACTCGCCAGCCCATGAACTCGCCAGCCCCTGAACTCGCTAGCCCCTGGAAACGCCACCCTATGAACTCGCCAGCACCTGAACTCGCCACTCTATAAGCTCGCCACTCTATGAACTCGCCAGCCCATAAACTCGCCACTCTATAAACTCGTCACCCTATGAACTCGCCAGCCCCTGAACTAGCCACCCTATGAACTCGCCACCCAATAAACTCGCAACCATATGAACTCGCCAGCCCCTGAACTCGCCACCCTTTGAACTCGCCACCATATGAACTCGCCATCCAATGAACTCGCCAGCCACTGAACTCGCCACTCTATGAACACGCCGCCCTATGAACGCGCCACCCTATGCACTCGCCAGCCCATGAACTCGCCAGCCCATAAACTCGCCACCCTATGAACTCGCCACCCTATGGACTCGCCAGCCTATGTACTCGCCAGCCCCTGAACTCGCCAGCCCGTGAACTCGCCACCCCATGAACTCGCCACCTTATGAACTCGCCACCCTATGAACTCGCCAGCCCCTGAACTCGCCACCCCATGAACTCGCCACCTTATGAACTCGCCACCCAATGAACTCGCCACCTTATGAACTCGCCAGCCCCTGAACTCGCCACCCTTTGAACTCGCCACCATATGAACTCGCCACCCTATGAACTCGCCAGGCCCTTGAACTCGCCACCCAATGAACTCGCCACCTTATGAACTCGCCAGCCCCTGAACTCGCCACTCTTTGAACTCGCCACCATATGAACTCGGCAGCCCCTGAACTCGCCACCCTATGAACTCGCCACCCTATGAACTCGCCACCCTATGATCTCGCCACCCTATGAACTCGCCACCCTATGAACTCGCCAGCCCATGAACTCCCCACCCTATGAACTCGCCACCCTATGAACTCGCCAGCCCATAAACTCGCCAGCCCATAAACTGCCACCCAACGAACTCGCCACCCTATGAACTCGCCAGCCCCTGAACTCGCCACCCTTTAAACTCGCCAGCCCCTGAACTCGCCACCCTTTAAACTCGCCAGCCCCTGAACTCGCCACCCTTTAAACTCGCCACCCTATGAACTCGCCACCCTATGAACTCGCCACCCTATGAACTCGCCAGCCCATGAACTCGCCAGCCCCTGAACTCGCTAGCCCCTGGAAACGCCACCCTATGAACTCGCCAGCACCTGAACTCGCCACTCTATAAGCTCGCCACCCTATGAACTCGCCAGCCCATAAACTCGCCACTCTATAAACTCGCCACCCTATGAACTCGCCAGCCCCTGAACTAGCCACCCTATGAACTCGCCACCCAATGAACTCGCAACCATATGAACTCGCCAGCCCCTGAACTCGCCACCCTTTGAACTCGCCACCCTATGAACTCGCCAGCCCATGAACTCGCCAGCCCATCAACTCGCCACCCTATGAACTCGCCACCCTATGGACTCGCCAGCCCATGAACTCGCCAGCCCCTGAACTCGCCAGCCCGTGAACTCGCCACCCCATGAACTCGCCACCTTATGAACTCGCCACCCTATGAACTCGCCAGCCCCTGAACTCGCCACCCCATAAACTCGCCACCTTATGAACTCGCCACCCAATGAACTCGCCACCTTATGAACTCGCCAGCCCCTGAACTCGCCACCCTTTGAACTCGCCATCATATGAACTCGCCACCCTATGAACTCGCCAGGCCCTTGAACTCGCCACCCAATGAACTCGCCACCTTATGAACTCGCCAGCCCCTGAACTCGCCACTCTTTGAACTCGCCACCATATGAACTCGGCAGCCCCTGAACTCGCCAGCCCATGAACTCGCCACCCTATAAACTCGCCACCCTATAAACTCGCCAGCCCAAAAACTTGCCACTCTATAAACTCGCCACCCTATGAACTCGCCAGCCCATAAACTCGCCACCCTATGAACTCGTCAGCTCTGCACTTGCCAGCCCATGAACTCGCCAGCCCCTGAACTCGCCACCCTATGAACTCGCCACCCTATGAACTCGCCACCTTATGAACTCGCCACCCTATGAACTCGCCACCCTATGAACTCGCCACCTTATGAACTCGCCAGCCCCTGAACTCGCCACTCTTTGAACTCGCCACCATATGAACTCGCCACCCTATGAACTCGCCACCCTATGAACTCGCCAGCCCATGAACTCCCCACCGTATGAACTCGCCACCCTATGAACTCGCCACCCTATGAACTCGCCACCCTATGAACTCGCCACCCTATGAACTCGCCATCCTATGAACTCGCCAGCCCAAGAACTCGCCAGCCCCTGAAGTCGCCACCCTATGAACTTGCCACCCTATGAACTCGCCACCCTATGAACTCGCCACCCTATGAACTCGCCAGCCCATGAACCCGCCACCCAATGAACTCGCCACCTTATGAACTCGCCAGCCCCTGAACTCGCCAGCCCCTGAACTCGCCACCCTTTGAACTCGCCATCATATGAACTCGCCACCCTATGAACTCGCCAGGCCCTTGAACTCGCCACCCAATGAACTCGCCATCTTATGAACTCGCCAGCCCCTGAACTCGCCACTCTTTGAACTCGCAACCATATGAACACGCCAGCCCCTGAACTCGCCACCCTTTGAACTCGCCACCCTATGAACTCGCCAGCCCATGAACTCGCCAGCCCATCAACTCGCCACCCTATGAACTCGCCACCCTATGAACTCGCCACCTTATGAACTCGCCACCCTATGAACTCGCCACCCTATGAACTCGCCACCTTATGAACTCGCAACCATATGAACTCGCCAGCCCCTGAACTCGCCACCCTTTGAACTCGCCACCCTATGAACTCGCCAGCCCATGAACTCGCCAGCCCCTGAACTCGCCACCCTATGAACTCGCCACCCTATGAACTCGCCACCTTATGAACTCGCCACCCTATGAACTCGCCACCCTATGAACTCGCCACCCAATGAGCTCGCAACCATATGAACTCGCCAGCCCCTGAACTCGCCACCCTTTGAACTCGCCACCCTATGAACTCGCCAGCCCATGAACTCGCCAGCCCATCAACTCGCCACCCTATGAACTCGCCACCCTCTGGACTCGCCAGCCCATGAACTCGCCAGCCCCTGAACTCGCCAGCCCGTGAACTCGCCACCCCATGAACTCGCCACCTTATGAACTCGCCACCCTATGAACTCGCCAGCCCCTGAACTCGCCACCCCATAAACTCGCCACCTTATGAACTCGCCACCCAATGAACTCGCCACCTTATGAACTCGCCAGCCCCTGAACTCGCCACCCTTTGAACTCGCCACCCAATGAACTCGCCACCCTATGAACTCGCCAGCCCCTGAACTCGCCACTCTTTGAACTCGCCACCATATGAACTCGCCACCCTATGAACTCGCCACCTTATGAACTCGCCAGCCCCTGAACTCGCCACTCTTTGAACTCGCCACCATATGAACTCGCCACCCTATGAACTCGCCACCCTATGAACTCGCCACCCTATGAACTCGCCACCCTATGAACTCGCCATCCTATGAACTCGCCAGCCCAAGAACTCGCCAGCCCCTGAAGTCGCCACCCTATGAACTTGCCACCCTATGAACTCGCCACCCTATGAACTCGCCACCCTATGAACTCGCCAGCCCATGAACCCGCCACCCAATGAACTCGCCACCTTATGAACTCGCCAGCCCCTGAACTCGCCAGCCCCTGAACTCGCCACCCTTTGAACTCGACATCATATGAACTCGCCACCCTATGAACTCGCCAGGCCCTTGAACTCGCCACCCAATGAACTCGCCACCTTATGAACTCGCCAGCCCCTGAACTCGCCACTCTTTGAACTCGCCACCATATGAACTCGGCAGCCCCTGAACTCGCCAGCCCATGAACTCGCCACCCTATAAACTCGCTACCCTATGAACTCGCCAGCCCATAAACTTGCCACTCTATAAACTCGCCACCCTATGAACTCGCCAGCCCATAAACTCGCCACCCTATGAACTCGTCAGCTCTGAACTTGCCAGCCCATGAACTCGCCAGCCCCTGAACTCGCCACCCTATGAACTCGCCACCCTATGAACTCGCCACCTTATGAACTCCCCACCGTATGAACTCGCCACCCTATGAACTCGCCACCCTATGAACTCGCCACCCTATGAACTCGCCATCCTATGAACTCGCCAGCCCAAGAACTCGCCAGCCCCTGAAGTCGCCACCCTATGAACTTGCCACCCTATGAACTCGCCACCCTATGAACTCGCCACCCTATGAACTCGCCAGCTCATGAACCCGCCACCCAATGAACTCGCCACCTTATGAACTCGCCAGCCCCTGAACTCGCCAGCCCCTGAACTCGCCACCCTTTGAACTCGCCATCATATGAACTCGCCACCCTATGAACTCGCCAGGCCCTTGAACTCGCCACCCAATGAACTCGCCACCTTATGAACTCGCCAGCCCCTGAACTCGCCACTCTTTGAACTCGCCACCATATGAACTCGGCAGCCCCTGAACTCGCCAGCCCATGAACTCGCCACCCTATAAACTCGCTACCCTATGAACTCGCCAGCCCATAAACTTGCCACTCTATAAACTCGCCACCCTATGAACTCGCCAGCCCATAAACTCGCCACCCTATGAACTCGTCAGCTCTGAACTTGCCAGCCCATGAACTCGCCAGCCCCTGAACTTGCCACCCTATGAACTCGCCACCCTATGAACTCGCCACCTTATGAACTCGCCACCCTATGAACTCGCCACCCTATGAACTCGCCACCTTATGAACTCGCCAGCCCCTGAACTCGCCACTCTTTGAACTCGCCACCATATGAACTCGCCACCCTATGAACTCGCCACCCTATGAACTCGCCAGCCCCTGAACTCCCCACCGTATGAACTCGCCACCCTATGAACTCGCCACCCTATGAACTCGCCACCCTATGAACTCGCCATCCTATGAACTCGCCAGCCCAAGAACTCGCCAGCCCCTGAAGTCGCCACCCTATGAACTTGCCACCCTATGAACTCGCCACCCTATGAACTCGCCACCCTATGAACTCGCCAGCCCATGAACCCGCCACCCAATGAACTCGCCACCTTATGAACTCGCCAGCCCCTGAACTCGCCAGCCCCTGAACTCCCCACACTATGAACTCGCCACCCTATGAACTCGCCACCCTATGAACTCGCCAGCCCCTGACCTCGCCACCCTATGTACTTGCCACCACATGAACTCGCCATCGAATGACTTCGCCAGCCACTGAACTCGCCACCGTATGAACTCGCCACCATATGAACGCGCCACCCTATGAACTCGCCACCCTATGAACTCGCCAGCCCCTGAACTCCCCACCGTATGAACTCGCCACCCTATGAACTCGCCAGCCACTGAACTCGCCATCCTATGAACACGCCGCCCTAAGAACTCGCCACCCTATGAACTCGCCAGCCCATGAACTCGCCAGCCCCTGAACTCGCCACCCCATGAACTCGCCAGCCCATGAACTCGCCATCCCATGAACTCGCCAGCCCATGAACTGGCCAGCCCCTGAACTCGCCACCCTATGAACTCGCCACCCTATGAACTCGCCACCTTATGAACTCGCCAGCCCCTGAACTCGCCACTCTTTGAACTCGCCACCATATGAACTCGGCAGCCCCTGAACTCGCCACCCTATGAACTCGCCACCCTATGAACTCGCCACCCTATGAACTCGCCACCCTATGAACTCGCCACCCTATGAACTCGCCAGCCCATGAACTCCCCACCCTATGAACACGCCACCCAATAAACTCGCCAGCCCATAAACTCGCCAGCCCATGAACTGCCACCCAACGAACTCGCCACCCTATGAACTCGCCAGCCCCTGAACTCGCCACCCTTTAAACTCGCCAGCCCCTGAACTCGCCACCCTTTAAACTCGCCAGCCCCTGAACTCGCGACCCTTTAAACTCGCCACCCTATGAACTCGCCACCCTATGAACTCGCCACCCTATGAACTCGCCAGCCCATGAACTCGCCAGCCCCTGAACTCGCTAGCCCCTGGAAACGCCACCCTATGAACTCGCCAGCACCTGAACTCGCCACTCTATAAGCTCGCCACCCTATGAACTCGCCAGCCCCTGAACTAGCCACCCTATGAACTCGCCACCCAATGAACTCGCCACCCTATGAACTCGCCAGCCCATGAACTCGCCAGCCCATAAACTCGCCACCCTATGAACTCGCCACCCTATGGACTCGCCAGCCCATGAACTCGCCAGCCCCTGAACTCGCCAGCCCGTGAACTCGCCACCCCATGAACTCGCCACCTTATGAACTCGCCACCCTATGAACTCGCCAGCCCCTGAATTCGCCACCCCATGAACTCGCCACCTTATGAACTCGCCACCCAATGAACTCGCCACCTTATGAACTTGCCAGCCCCTGAACTCGCCACCCTTTGAACTCGCCACCATATGAACTCGCCACCCTATGAACTCGCCAGGCCCTTGAACTCGCCACCCAATGAACTCGCCACCTTATGAACTCGCCAGCCCCTGAACTCGCCACTCTTTGAACTTGCCACCATATGAACTCGGCAGCCCCTGAACTCGCCACCCTATGAACTCGCCACCCTATGAACTCGCCACCCTATGAACTCGCCAGCCCATGAACTCGCCACCCTATAAACTCGCCACCCTATGAACTCGCCAGCCCATAAACTCGCCACTCTATAAACTCGCCACCCTATGAACTCGCCAGCCCATAAACTCGCCACCCTATGAACTCGTCAGCTCTGAACTTGCCAGCCCATGAACTGGCCAGCCCCTGAACTCGCCACCCTATGAACTCGCCACCCTATGAACTCGCCACCTTATGAACTCGCCAGCCCCTGAACTCGCCACTCTTTGAACTCGCCACCATATAAACTCGCCACCCTATGAACTCGCCACCCTATGAACTCGCCAGCCCCTGAACTCCCCACCGTATGAACTCGCCACCCTATGAACTCGCCACCCTATGAACTCGCCACCCTATGAACTCGCCACCCTATGAACTCGCCACCCTATGAACTCGCCACCCTATGAACTCGCCACCCTATGAACTCGCCACCTTATGAACTCGCCAGCCCCAGAACTCGCCAGCCCCTGAACTCCCCACACTATGAACTCGCCACCCTATGAACTCGCCACCCTATGAACTCGCCAGCCCCTGACCTCGCCACCCTATGTACTTGCCACCACATGAACTCGCCATCGAATGACCTCGCCAGCCACTGAACTCGCCACCGTATGAACTCGCCACCATATGAACGCGCCACCCTATGAACTCGCCACCCTATGAACTCGCCAGCCCCTGAACTCCCCAACGTATGAACTCGCCGCCCTGTGAACTCGCCAGCCCCTGAACTCGCCACCCAACGAACTCGCCACCCTATGAACTCGCTAGCCCCTGAACTCGCCACCCTTTAAACTCGCCAGCCCCTGAACTCGCCACCCTTTAAACTCGCCACCCTATGAACTCGCCACCCTATGAACTCGCCACCCTATGAACTTGCCAGCTCATGAACTCGCCAGCCCCTGAACTCGCTAGCCTCTGGAAACGCCACCCTATAAACTCGCCAGCACCTGAACTCGCCACTCTATAAGCTCGCCACCCTATGAACTCGCCAGCCCATAAACTCGCCACTCTATAAACTCGCCACCCTATGAACTCGCCAGCCCCTGAACTAGCCACCCTATGAACTCGCCACCCAATGAACTCGCAACCGTATGAACTCGCCAGCCCCTGAACTCGCCACCCTTTGAACTCGCCACCATATGAACTCGCCATCCAATGAACTCGCCAGCCACTGAACTCGCCACCCTATGAACACGCCGCCCTATGAACGCGCCACCCTATGAACTTGCCAGCCCATGAACTCGCCAGCCCATAAACTCGCCACCCTTTGAACTCGCCACTCTTTGAACTTGCCACCATATGAACTCGGCAGCCCCTGAACTCGCCACCCTATGAACTCGCCACCCTATGAACTCGCCACCCTATGAACTCGCCAGCCCATGAACTCGCCACCCTATAAACTCGCCACCCTATGAACTCGCCAGCCCATAAACTCGCCACTCTATAAACTCGCCACCCTATGAACTCGCCAGCCCATAAACTCGCCACCCTATGAACTCGTCAGCTCTGAACTTGCCAGCCCATGAACTGGCCAGCCCCTGAACTCGCCACCCTATGAACTCGCCACCCTATGAACTCGCCACCTTATGAACTCGCCAGCCCCTGAACTCGCCACTCTTTGAACTCGCCACCATATAAACTCGCCACCCTATGAACTCGCCACCCTATGAACTCGCCAGCCCCTGAACTCCCCACCGTATGAACTCGCCACCCTATGAACTCGCCACCCTATGAACTCGCCACCCTATGAACTCGCCACCCTATGAACTCGCCACCCTATGAACTCGCCACCCTATGAACTCGCCACCCTATGAACTCGCCACCTTATGAACTCGCCAGCCCCAGAACTCGCCAGCCCCTGAACTCCCCACACTATGAACTCGCCACCCTATGAACTCGCCACCCTATGAACTCGCCAGCCCCTGACCTCGCCACCCTATGTACTTGCCACCACATGAACTCGCCATCGAATGACCTCGCCAGCCACTGAACTCGCCACCGTATGAACTCGCCACCATATGAACGCGCCACCCTATGAACTCGCCACCCTATGAACTCGCCAGCCCCTGAACTCCCCAACGTATGAACTCGCCGCCCTGTGAACTCGCCAGCCCCTGAACTCGCCACCCAACGAACTCGCCACCCTATGAACTCGCTAGCCCCTGAACTCGCCACCCTTTAAACTCGCCAGCCCCTGAACTCGCCACCCTTTAAACTCGCCACCCTATGAACTCGCCACCCTATGAACTCGCCACCCTATGAACTCGCCAGCCCATGAACTCGCCAGCCCCTGAACTCGCTAGCCTCTGGAAACGCCACCCTATAAACTCGCCAGCACCTGAACTCGCCACTCTATAAGCTCGCCACCCTATGAACTCGCCAGCCCATAAACTCGCCACTCTATAAACTCGCCACCCTATGAACTCGCCAGCCCCTGAACTAGCCACCCTATGAACTCGCCACCCAATGAACTCGCAACCGTATGAACTCGCCAGCCCCTGAACTCGCCACCCTTTGAACTCGCCACCATATGAACTCGCCATCCAATGAACTCGCCAGCCACTGAACTCGCCACCCTATGAACACGCCGCCCTATGAACGCGCCACCCTATGAACTTGCCAGCCCATGAACTCGCCAGCCCATAAACTCGCCACCCTATGAACTCGCCACCCTATGGACTCGCCAGCCCATGTACTCGCCAGCCCCTGAACTCGCCAGCCCGTGAACTCGCCACCCCATGAACTTGCCACCTTATGAACTCGCCACCCTATGAACTCGCCAGCCCCTGAACTCGCCACCCCATGAACTCGCCACCTTATGAACTCGCCACCCAATGAACTCGCCACCTTATGAACTCGCCAGCCCCTGAACTCGCCACCCTTTGAACTCGCCACCATATGAACTCGCCAGCCCCTGAACTCGCCACCCAATGAACTCGCCACCCTATGAACTCGCCAGGCCCTTGAACTCGCCACCCAATGAACTCGCCACCTTATGAACTCGCCAGCCCCTGAACTCGCCACTCTTTGAACTCGCCATCATATGAACTCGGCAGCCCCTGAACTCGCCACCCTATGAACTCGCCACCCTATGAACTCGCCACCCTATGAACTCGCCACCCTATGAACTCGCCAGCCCATGAACTCCCCACTCTATGAACTCGCCACCCTATGAACTCGCCAGCCCATAAACTCGCCAGCCCATGAACTGCCACCTATTGAACTCGCCACCCTATGAACTCGCCAGCCCCTGAACTCGCCACCCAATGAACTCGCCACCCTATGAACTCGCCAGCCCCTGAACTCGCCACCCTTTGAACTCGCCACCATATGAACTCGCCATCCAATGAACTCGCCAGCCACTGAACTCGCCACCCTATGAACACGCCGCCCTATGAACGCGCCACCCTATGAACTTGCCAGCCCATGAACTCGCCACTCTATAAGCTCGCCAGCCTATGAACTCGCCAGCCCATAAACTCGCCACTCTATAAACTCGCCACCCTATGAACTCGCCAGCCCCTGAACTAGCCACCCTATGAACTCGCCACTCAATGAACTCGCAACCATATGAACTCGCCAGCCCCTGAACTCGCCACCCTTTGAACTCGCCACCATATGAACTCGCCATCCAATGAACTCGCCAGCCACTGAACTCGCCACCCTATGAACACGCCGCCCTATGAACTCGCCAGCCCGTGAACTCGCCACCCCATGAACTCGCCACCTTATGAACTCGCCACCCTATGAACTCGCCAGCCCCTGAACTCGCCACCCCTTGAACTCGCCACCTTATGAACTCGCCACCCAATGAACTCGCCACCTTATGAACTCGCCAGCCCCTGAACTCGCCACCCTTTGAACTCGCCACCATATGAACTCGCCAGCCCATAAACTCGCCACCCTATGAACTCGCCACCCTATGGACTTGCCAGCCCATGTACTCGCCAGCCCCTGAACTCGCCAGCCCGTGAACTCGCCACCCCATGAACTCGCCACCTTATGAACTCGCCACCCTATGAACTCGGCAGCCCCTGAACTCGCCACCCTATGAACTCGCCACCCTATGAACTCGCCACCCTATGAACTCGCCAACCTATGAACTCGCCAGCCCATGAACTCCCCACCCTATGAACTCCCCACCCTATGAACTCGCCAGCCCATAAACTCGCCAGCCCATGAACTGCCACCCAACGAACTCGCCACCCTATGAACTCGCCAGCCCCTGAACTCGCCACCCTTTAAACTCGCCAGCCCCTGAATTCGCCACCCTTTAAACTCGCCAGCCCCTGAACTCGCCACCCTTTAAACTCGCCACCCTATGAACTCGCCTACCTATGAACTCGCCACCCTATGAACTCGCCAGCCCATGAACTCGCCAGCCCCTGAACTCGCTAGCCCCTGGAAACGCCACCCTATGAACTCGCCAGCACCTGAACTCGCCACTCTATAAGCTCGCCACCCTATGAACTCGCCAGCCCATAAACTCGCCACTCTATAAACTCGCCACCCTATGAACTCGCCAGCCCCTGAAATAGCCACCCTATGAACTCGCCACCCAATGAACTCACAACCCTATGGACTCGCCAGCCCATGAACTCGCCAGCCCCTGAACTCGCCATCCCGTGAACTCGCCACCCCATGAACTCGCCACCTTATGATCTCGCCACCCTATGAACTCGCCAGCCCCTGAACTCGCCACCCCATGAATTCGCCACCTTATGAACTCGCCACCCAATGAACTCGCCACCTTATGAACTCGCCAGCCCCTGAACTCGCCACCCTTTGAACTCGCCACCATATGAACTCGCCACCCTATGAACTCGCCAGGCCCTTGAACTCGCCACCCAATGAACTCGCCACCTTATGAACTCGCCAGCCCCTGAACTCGCCACTCTTTGAACTCGCCACCATATGAACTCGCCAGCCCATAAACTCGCCACCCTATGAACTCGCCACCCTATAAACTCGCCAGCCCAAGAACTCGCCAGCCCCTAAACTCGCCACCCTATGAACTCGCCAACCTATAAACTCGCCACCCTATGAACTCGCCAACCTATGAACTCGCCACCCTATGAACTCGCCAGCCCCTGAACTAGCCACCCTATTAACTCTCCACCCTTTGAACTCGCCACCCTATGAACTCGCCAGCCCCTGAACTCGCCACCGTATTAACTCGCCAACCTATGAACTCGCCACCCTATGAACTCGGCAGCCCCTGAACTCGCCACCCTATGAACTCGCCAACATATGAACTCGCCACCCTATGAACTCGCCAGCCCTTGAACTAGCCACCCTATTAATTCGCCACCCTATGAACTCGCCACCCTATGAACTCGCCAGCCCCTGAACTCGCCACCGTATGAACTCGCCAACCTATGAACTCGCCACCCTATGAACCCGCCATTCTATGAACTCGCCACCCTATAAACTTGCCAGCCCATGAACTCGCCAGCCCCTGAACTCGCCACCCTATGAACTCGCCACCCTATGAACTGGCCAGCATCTGAACTCGCCAGACCATGAACTCGCCAGCCCCTGAACTCGCCACCCTATGAACTCGCCAGCCCCTGAACTCGCCAGCCCCTGAACTCGCCAATCTTTGAACTCACCACCCTATGAATTCGCCACCCTATGAACTCGCCAACATATGAACTCGCCACCCTATGAACTCGCCAGCCCTTGAACTAGCCACCCTATTCATTCGCCACCCTATGAACTCGCCACCCTATGAACTCGCCAGCCCCTGAACTCGCCACCGTATGAACTCGCCAACCTATGAACTCGCCACCCTATGAACCCGCCATTCTATGAACTCGCCACCCTATAAACTTGCCAGCCCATGAACTCGCCAGCCCCTGAACTCGCCACCCTATGAACTCGCCACCCTATGAACTGGCCAGCATCTGAACTCGCCAGCACCAGAACTCTCCAGCCCCTGGACACGCCACCCTATGAACTCGCCACCTTATGAACTCGCCAGCCCATGAACTCGCCAGCCCCTGAACTCGCCACCTTATGAATTCGCCAACCTATGAACTCGCCACTCTATGAACTCGCCACCCTATGAACTCGCCAGCCCCTGAACTCGCCAGCCCCTGGACACACCACCCTATGAACTCGCCACCCTATGAACTCGCCAGCACCTGAACTCGCCACTCTATAAACTCGCCACCCTATGAACTCGCCAGCCCATAAACTCGCCACTCTATAAACTCGCCACCCTATGAACTCGCCACCCAATGAACTCGCCACCTTATGAACTCGCCAGCCCCTGAACTCGCCACCCTATGAACTCGCCACCATATGAACTCGCCAGCCCCTGAACTCGCCACCCTTCGAACTCGCCACCCTATGAACTCGCCACCCTATAAACTCGCCAGCCCAAGAACTCGCCAGCCCCTGAACTCGCCAGCCCCTGAACTCGCCACCCTATGAACTCGCCACCCTATGAACTCGCCACCCTATGAACTAGCCACCCTATGAACTCGCCACCCAATGAACTCGCCACCCTATGAACTCGCCACCATATGAACTCGCCACCATATGAACTCGCCAGCCCCTGAACTCGCCACCCTTTGAACTCGCCACCCTATGAACTCGCCACCCTATGAACTCGCCACCCTATGAACTCGCCAACCTATAAACTCGCCACCCTATGAACTCGCCAACCTTTGAACTCGCCACCCTATGAACTCGCCAGCCCCTGAACTAGCCACCCTATTAACTCTCCACCCTATGAACTCGCCACCCTATGAACTCGCCAGCCCCTGAACTCGCCACCGTATGAACTCGCCAACCTATGAACTCGCCACCCTATGAACTCGGCAGCCCCTGAACTCGCCACCCTATGAACTCGCCAACCTATGAACTCGCCACCCTATGAACTCGCCAACCTATGAACTCGCCACCCTATGAACCCGCCACCCTATGAACTCGCCACCCTATAAACTTGCCAGCCCATGAACTCGCCAGCCCCTGAACTCGCCACCCTATGAACTCGCCACCCTATGAACTCGCCAGCATCTGAACTCGCCAGACCATGAACTTGCCAGCCCCTGGACTCGCCACCCTATGAACTCGCCAGCCCATGAACTCGCCAGCCCCTGAACTCGCCAGCCCCTGAACTCGCCAATCTATGAACTCGCCACCCTATGAATTCGCCAGCCCCTGAACTCGCCAATCTATGAACTCGCCACCCTATGAATTCGCCAACCTATGAACTCGCCAATCTATGAACTCGCCACCCTATGAACTCGCCAGCCCATGAACTCGCCACCCTATGAACTCGCCAGCCCCTGAACTAGCCACCCTATTAACTCTCCACCCTATGAACTCGCCACCCTATGAACTCGCCAGCCCCTGAACTCGCCACCGTATGAACTCGCCAACCTATGAACTCGCCACCCTATGAACTCGGCAGCCCCTGAACTCGCCACCCTATGAACTCGCCAACCTATGAACTCGCCACCCTATGAACTCGCCAACCTATGAACTCGCCACCCTATGAACCCGCCACCCTATGAACTCGCCACCCTATAAACTTGCCAGCCCATGAACTCGCCAGCCCCTGAACTCGCCACCCTATGAACTCGCCACCCTATGAACTCGCCAGCATCTGAACTCGCCAGACCATGAACTTGCCAGCCCCTGGACTCGCCACCCTATGAACTCGCCAGCCCATGAACTCGCCAGCCCCTGAACTCGCCAGCCCCTGAACTCGCCAATCTATGAACTCGCCACCCTATGAATTCGCCAGCCCCTGAACTCGCCAATCTATGAACTCGCCACCCTATGAATTCGCCAACCTATGAACTCGCCAATCTATGAACTCGCCACCCTATGAACTCGCCAGCCCATGAACTCGCCAGCACCAGAACTCTCCAGCCCCTGGACACGCCACCCTATGAAATCGCCACCTTATGAACTCGCCAGCCCCTGAACTCGCCAATCTATGAACTCGCCACCCTATGAATTCGCCAGCCCCTGAACTCGCCAATCTATGAACTCGCCACCCTATGAATTCGCCACCCTATGAACTCGCCAACCTATAAACTCGCCACCCTATGAACTCGCCAACCTTTGAACTCGCCACCCTATGAACTCGCCAGCCCCTGAACTAGCCACCCTATTAACTCTCCACCCTATGAACTCGCCACCCTATGAACTCGCCAGCCCCTGAACTCGCCACCGTATGAACTCGCCAACCTATGAACTCGCCACCCTATGAACTCGGCAGCCCCTGAACTCGCCACCCTATGAACTCGCCAACCTATGAACTCGCCACCCTATGAACTCGCCAACCTATGAACTCGCCACCCTATGAACCCGCCACCCTATGAACTCGCCACCCTATAAACTTGCCAGCCCATGAACTCGCCAGCCCCTGAACTCGCCACCCTATGAACTCGCCACCCTATGAACTCGCCAGCATCTGAACTCGCCAGACCATGAACTTGCCAGCCCCTGGACTCGCCACCCTATGAACTCGCCAGCCCATGAACTCGCCAGCCCCTGAACTCGCCAGCCCCTGAACTCGCCAATCTATGAACTCGCCACCCTATGAATTCGCCAGCCCCTGAACTCGCCAATCTATGAGCTCGCCACCCTATGAATTCGCCAACCTATGAACTCGCCAATCTATGAACTCGCCACCCTATGAACTCGCCAGCCCATGAACTCGCCAGCACCAGAACTCTCCAGCCCCTGGACACGCCACCCTATGAAATCGCCACCTTATGAACTCGCCAGCCCATGAACTCGCCAGCCCCTGAACTCGCCACCCTATGAATTTGCCAACCTATGAACTCGCCACTCTATGAACTCGCCACCCTATGAACTCGCCAGCCCCTGAACTCGCCAGCCCCTGGACACGCCACCCTATGAACTCGCCACCCTATAAACTTGCCAGCCCATGAACTCGCCAGCCCCTGAACTCGCCACCCTATGAACTCGCCACCCTATGAACTCGCCAGCATCTGAACTCGCCAGACCATGAACTTGCCAGCCCCTGAACTCGCCACCCTATGAACTCGCCAGCCCATGAACTCGCCAGCCCCTGAACTCGCCAGCCCCTGAACTCGCCAATCTATGAACTCGCCACCCTATGAATTCGCCAGTCCCTGAACTCGCCAATCTATGAACTCGCCACCCTATGAATTCGCCAACCTATGAACTCGCCAATCTATGAACTCGCCACCCTATGAACTCGCCAGCCCATGAACTCGCCAGCACCAGAACTCTCCAGCCCCTGGACACGCCACCCTATGAACTCGCCACCTTATGAACTCGCCAGCCCATGAACTCGCCAGCCCCTGAACTCGCCACCCTATGAATTTGCCAACCTATGAACTCGCCACTCTATGAACTCGCCACCCTATGAACTCGCCAGCCCCTGAACTCGCCAGACCATGAACTTGCCAGCCCCTGAACTCGCCACCCTATAAACTTGCCAGCCCATGAACTCGCCAGCCCCTGAACTCGCCACCCTATGAACTCGCCACCCTATGAACTCGCCAGCATCTGAACTCGCCAGACCATGAACTTGCCAGCCCCTGGACTCGCCACCCTATGAACTCGCCAGCCCATGAACTCGCCAGCCCCTGAACTCGCCAGCCCCTGAACTCGCCAATCTATGAACTCGCCACCCTATGAATTCGCCAGCCCCTGAACTCGCCAATCTATGAACTCGCCACCCTATGAATTCGCCAACCTATGAACTCGCCAATCTATGAACTCGCCACCCTATGAACTCGCCAGCCCATGAACTCGCCAGCACCAGAACTCTCCAGCCCCTGGACACGCCACCCTATGAAATCGCCACCTTATGAACTCGCCAGCCCCTGAACTCGCCAATCTATGAACTCGCCACCCTATGAATTCGCCAGCCCCTGAACTCGCCAATCTATGAACTCGCCACCCTATGAATTCGCCACCCTATGAACTCGCCAACCTATAAACTCGCCACCCTATGAACTCGCCAACCTTTGAACTCGCCACCCTATGAACTCGCCAGCCCCTGAACTAGCCACCCTATTAACTCTCCACCCTATGAACTCGCCACCCTATGAACTCGCCAGCCCCTGAACTCGCCACCGTATGAACTCGCCAACCTATGAACTCGCCACCCTATGAACTCGGCAGCCCCTGAACTCGCCACCCTATGAACTCGCCAACCTATGAACTCGCCACCCTATGAACTCGCCAACCTATGAACTCGCCACCCTATGAACCCGCCACCCTATGAACTCGCCACCCTATAAACTTGCCAGCCCATGAACTCGCCAGCCCCTGAACTCGCCACCCTATGAACTCGCCACCCTATGAACTCGCCAGCATCTGAACTCGCCAGACCATGAACTTGCCAGCCCCTGGACTCGCCACCCTATGAACTCGCCAGCCCATGAACTCGCCAGCCCCTGAACTCGCCAGCCCCTGAACTCGCCAATCTATGAACTCGCCACCCTATGAATTCGCCAGCCCCTGAACTCGCCAATCTATGAGCTCGCCACCCTATGAATTCGCCAACCTATGAACTCGCCAATCTATGAACTCGCCACCCTATGAACTCGCCAGCCCATGAACTCGCCAGCACCAGAACTCTCCAGCCCCTGGACACGCCACCCTATGAAATCGCCACCTTATGAACTCGCCAGCCCATGAACTCGCCAGCCCCTGAACTCGCCACCCTATGAATTTGCCAACCTATGAACTCGCCACTCTATGAACTCGCCACCCTATGAACTCGCCAGCCCCTGAACTCGCCAGCCCCTGGACACGCCACCCTATGAACTCGCCACCCTATAAACTTGCCAGCCCATGAACTCGCCAGCCCCTGAACTCGCCACCCTATGAACTCGCCACCCTATGAACTCGCCAGACCATGAACTTGCCAGCCCCTGAACTCGCCACCCTATGAACTCGCCAGCCCATGAACTCGCCAGCCCCTGAACTCGCCAGCCCCTGAACTCGCCAATCTATGAACTCGCCACCCTATGAATTCGCCAGTCCCTGAACTCGCCAATCTATGAACTCGCCACCCTATGAATTCGCCAACCTATGAACTCGCCAATCTATGAACTCGCCACCCTATGAACTCGCCAGCCCATGAACTCGCCAGCACCAGAACTCTCCAGCCCCTGGACACGCCACCCTATGAACTCGCCACCTTATGAACTCGCCAGCCCATGAACTCGCCAGCCCCTGAACTCGCCACCCTATGAATTTGCCAACCTATGAACTCGCCACTCTATGAACTCGCCACCCTATGAACTCGCCAGCCCCTGAACTCGCCAGCCCCTGAACTCGCCACCCTATGAACTCGCCACCCTATGAACTCGCCAGCATCTGAACTCGCCAGACCATGAACTTGCCAGCCCCTGAACTCGCCACCCTATGAACTCGCCAGCCCATGAACTCGCCAGCCCCTGAACTCGCCAGCCCCTGAACTCGCCAATCTATGAACTCGCCACCCTATGAATTCGCCAGCCCCTGAACTCGCCAATCTATGAACTCGCCACCCTATGAACTCGCCAGCCCATGAACTCGCCATCACCAGAACTCTCCAGCCCCTCGACACGCCACCCTATGAACTCGCCACCTTATGAACTCGCCAGCCCATGAACTCGCCAGCCCCTGAACTCGCCACCCTATGAATTTGCCAACCTATGAACTCGCCACTCTATGAACTCGCCACCCTATGAACTCGCCAGCCCCTGAACTCGCCAGCCCCTGGACACGCCACCCTATGAACTCGCCACCCTATGAACTCGCCAGCACCTGAACTCGCCACTCTATAAACTCGCCACCCTATGAACTCGCCAGCCCATAAACTCGCCACTCTATAAACTCGCCACCCTATGAACTCGTCAGCCCCTGAACTTGCCAGCCCATGAACTCGCCAGCCCCTGAACTCGCCAGCCCCTGAACTCGCCACCCCATGAACTCGCCACCCTATGAACTCGCCAGCCCCTGAACTCGCCACCCTATGAACTCGCCACCTTATGCACTCGCCAGCCCCTGAACTCGCCACCCTATGAACTCGCCACCATATGAACTCGCCAGCCTCTGAACTCGCCACCCTTCGAACTCGCCACCCTATGAACTCGCCACCCTATAAACTCGCCAGCCCAAGAACTCGCCAGCCCCTGAACTCGCCAGCCCCTGAACTCGCCACCCTATGAACTCGCCACCCTATGAACTCGCCACCCTTTGAACAAGCCACCCTATGAACTCGCCACCCAATGAACTCGCCACCCTATGAACTCGCCACCCAATGAACTCGCCACCATATGAACTCGCCAGCCCCTGAACTCGCCACCCTTTGAACTCGCCACCCTATGAACTCGCCACCCTATGAACTCGCCAGCCCCTGAACTCGCCAGCCCCTGAACTCGCCACCCTTTAAACTCGCCACCCTATGAACTCGCCACTCTATGAACTCGCCACCCTATGAACTCGCCAGCCCTATGAACTCGCCAGCACCTGAACTCGCCACTCTATAAACTCGCCACCCTATGAACTCGCCAGCCCATAAACTCGCCATTCTATAAACTCGCCACCCTATGAACTCGTCAGCCCCAGAACTTGCCAGCCCATGAACTCGCCAGCCCCTGAACTCGCCAGCCCCTGAACTCGCCACCCCATGAACTCGCCACCCTATGAACTCGCCAGCCCCTGAACTCGCCACCCTATGAACTCGCCACCTTATGAACTCGCCACCCAATGAACTCGCCACCTTATGAACTCGCCAGCCCCTGAACTCGCCATCCTATGAACTCGCCACCATATGAATTCGCCAGCCCCTGAACTCGCCACCCTTCGAACTCGCCAGCCCCTGAACTCGCCACCCTATGAACTCGCCAGCCCCTGAACTCGCCAGCCCCTGAACTTGCTACCCTATGAACTCGCCACCCTATGAACTCGCCACCCTATGAACTAGCCACCCTATGAACTCGCCACCCAATGAACTCGCCACCATATGAACTCGCCAGCCCCTGAACTCGCCACCCTTTGAACTCGCCACCATATGAACTCGCCATCCAATGAACTCGCCACCCTATGAACTCGCCACCCTATGAACTCGCCACCCTATGAACTCGCCAACCTATGAACTTGCCACCCTATGAACTTGCCAGCCCCTGAACTCGCCACCCTATGAACTCGCCAACGTATGAACTCGCCACCGTATGAACTCGCCAACCTATGAACTCGCCAGCCCATGAACTCGCCACCCAATGAACTCGCCACCTTATGAACTCGCCAGCCCCTGAACTCGCTAACCTTTTAACTCGCCACCCTATGAACTCGCCACCCTATGAACTCGCCAGGCCCTGAACTCGCCAGCCCCTGAACTCGCCACCTTATGAATTCGCCAACCTATGAACTCGCCACTCTATGAACTCGCCACCCTATGAACTCGCCAGCCCCTGAACTCGCCAGCCCCTGGACACACCACCCTATGAACTCGCCACCCTATGAACTCGCCAGCACCTGAACTCGCCACTCTATAAACTCGCCACCCTATGAACTCGCCAGCCCATAAACTCGCCACTCTATAAACTCGCCACCCTATGAACTCGCCACCCAATGAACTCGCCACCTTATGAACTCGCCAGCCCCTGAACTCGCCACCCTATGAACTCGCCACCATATGAACTCGCCACCCCCTGAACTCGCCACCCTTCGAACTCGCCACCCTATGAACTCGCCACCCTATAAACTCGCCAGCCCAAGAACTCGCCAGCCCCTGAACTCGCCAGCCCCTGAACTCGCCACCCTATGAACTCGCCACCCTATGAACTCGCCACCCTATGAACTAGCCACCCTATGAACTCGCCACCCAATGAACTCGCCACCCTATGAACTCGCCACCATATGAACTCGCCACCATATGAACTCGCCAGCCCCTGAACTCGCCACCCTTTGAACTCGCCACCCTATGAACTCGCCACCCTATGAACTCGCCACCCTATGAACTCGCCAACCTATAAACTCGCCACCCTATGAACTCGCCAACCTTTGAACTCGCCACCCTATGAACTCGCCAGCCCCTGAACTAGCCACCCTATTAACTCTCCACCCTATGAACTCGCCACCCTATGAACTCGCCAGCCCCTGAACTCGCCACCGTATGAACTCGCCAACCTATGAACTCGCCACCCTATGAACTCGGCAGCCCCTGAACTCGCCACCCTATGAACTCGCCAACCTATGAACTCGCCACCCTATGAACTCGCCAGCCCTTGAACTAGCCACCCTATTAATTCGCCACCCTATGAACTCGCCACCCTATGAACTCGCCAACCTATGAACTCGCCACCCTATGAACCCGCCACCCTATGAACTCGCCACCTTATGAACTCGCCAGCCCCTGAACTCGCCATCCTATGAACTCGCCACCATATGAATTCGCCAGCCCCTGAACTCGCCACCCTTCGAACTCGCCAGCCCCTGAACTCGCCACCCTATGAACTCGCCAGCCCCTGAACTCGCCAGCCCCTGAACTTGCTACCCTATGAACTCGCCACCCTATGAACTCGCCACCCTATGAACTAGCCACCCTATGAACTCGCCACCCAATGAACTCGCCACCATATGAACTCGCCAGCCCCTGAACTCGCCACCCTTTGAACTCGCCACCATATGAACTCGCCATCCAATGAACTCGCCACCCTATGAACTCGCCACCCTATGAACTCGCCACCCTATGAACTCGCCAACCTATGAACTTGCCACCCTATGAACTTGCCAGCCCCTGAACTCGCCACCCTATAAACTCGCCAACGTATGAACTCGCCACCGTATGAACTCGCCAACCTATGAACTCGCCAGCCCATGAACTCGCCACCCAATGAACTCGCCACCTTATGAACTCGCCAGCCCCTGAACTCGCTAACCTTTTAACTCGCCACCCTATGAACTCGCCACCCTATGAACTCGCCAGGCCCTGAACTCGCCAGCCCCTGAACTCGCCACCTTATGAATTCGCCAACCTATGAACTCGCCACTCTATGAACTCGCCACCCTATGAACTCGCCAGCCCCTGAACTCGCCAGCCCCTGGACACACCACCCTATGAACTCGCCACCCTATGAACTCGCCAGCACCTGAACTCGCCACTCTATAAACTCGCCACCCTATGAACTCGCCAGCCCATAAACTCGCCACTCTATAAACTCGCCACCCTATGAACTCGCCACCCAATGAACTCGCCACCTTATGAACTCGCCAGCCCCTGAACTCGCCACCCTATGAACTCGCCACCATATGAACTCGCCACCCCCTGAACTCGCCACCCTTCGAACTCGCCACCCTATGAACTCGCCACCCTATAAACTCGCCAGCCCAAGAACTCGCCAGCCCCTGAACTCGCCAGCCCCTGAACTCGCCACCCTATGAACTCGCCACCCTATGAACTCGCCACCCTATGAACTAGCCACCCTATGAACTCGCCACCCAATGAACTCGCCACCCTATGAACTCGCCACCATATGAACTCGCCACCATATGAACTCGCCAGCCCCTGAACTCGCCACCCTTTGAACTCGCCACCCTATGAACTCGCCACCCTATGAACTCGCCACCCTATGAACTCGCCAACCTATAAACTCGCCACCCTATGAACTCGCCAACCTTTGAACTCGCCACCCTATGAACTCGCCAGCCCCTGAACTAGCCACCCTATTAACTCTCCACCCTATGAACTCGCCACCCTATGAACTCGCCAGCCCCTGAACTCGCCACCGTATGAACTCGCCAACCTATGAACTCGCCACCCTATGAACTCGCCAGCCCTTGAACTAGCCACCCTATTAATTCGCCACCCTATGAACTCGCCACCCTATGAACTCGCCAACCTATGAACTCGCCACCCTATGAACCCGCCACCCTATGAACTCGCCACCCTATAAACTTGCCAGCCCATGAACTCGCCAGCCCCTGAACTCGCCACCCTATGAACTCGCCACCCTATGAACTCGCCAGCATCTGAACTCGCCAGACCATGAACTTGCCAGCCCCTGAACTCGCCACCCTATGAACTCGCCAGCCCATGAACTCGCCAGCCCCTGAACTCGCCAGCCCCTGAACTCGCCAATCTATGAACTCGCCACCCTATGAATTCGCCAGCCCCTGAACTCGCCAATCTATGAACTCGCCACCCTATGAATTCGCCAACCTATGAACTCGCCAATCTATGAACTCGCCACCCTATGAACTCGCCAGCCCATGAACTCGCCAGCACCAGAACTCTCCAGCCCCTGGACACGCCACCCTATGAACTCGCCACCTTATGAACTCGCCAGCCCATGAACTCGCCAGCCCCTGAACTCGCCACCCTATGAATTTGCCAACCTATGAACTCGCCACTCTATGAACTCGCCACCCAATGAACTCGCCAGCCCCTGAACTCGCCAGCCCCTGGACACGCCACCCTATGAACTCGCCACCCTATAAACTTGCCAGCCCATGAACTCGCCAGCCCCTGAACTCGCCACCCTATGAACTCGCCACCCTATGAACTCGCCAGCATCTGAACTCGCCAGACCATGAACTTGCCAGCCCCTGAACTCGCCACCCTATGAACTCGCCAGCCCATGAACTCGCCAGCCCCTGAACTCGCCAGCCCCTGAACTCGCCAATCTATGAACTCGCCACCCTATGAATTCGCCAGTCCCTGAACTCGCCAATCTATGAACTCGCCACCCTATGAATTCGCCAACCTATGAACTCGCCAATCTATGAACTCGCCAGCCCCTGAACTCGCCAATCTATGAACTCGCCACCCTATGAATTCGCCAGTCCCTGAACTCGCCAATCTATGAACTCGCCACCCTATGAATTCGCCACCCTATGAACTCGCCAGCCCATGAACTCGCCAGCACCAGAACTCTCCAGCCCCTGGACACGCCACCCTATGAACTCGCCACCTTATGAACTCGCCAGCCCATGAACTCGCCAGCCCCTGAACTCGCCACCCTATGAATTTGCCAACCTATGAACTCGCCACTCTATGAACTCGCCACCCTATGAACTCGCCAGCCCCTGAACTCGCCAGCCCCTGGACACGCCACCCTATGAACTCGCCACCCTATGAACTCGCCAGCATCTGAACTCGCCAGACCATGAACTTGCCAGCCCCTGAACTCGCCACCCTATGAACTCGCCAGCCCATGAACTCGCCAGCCCCTGAACTCGCCAGCCCCTGAACTCGCCAATCTATGAACTCGCCACCCTATGAATTCGCCAGCCCCTGAACTCGCCAATCTATGAACTCGCCACCCTATGAATTCGCCAACCTATGAACTCGCCAATCTATGAACTCGCCACCCTATGAACTCGCCAGCCCATGAACTCGCCAGCACCAGAACTCTCCAGCCCCTCGACACGCCACCCTATGAACTCGCCACCTTATGAACTCGCCAGCCCATGAACTCGCCAGCCCCTGAACTCGCCACCCTATGAATTTGCCAACCTATGAACTCGCCACTCTATGAACTCGCCACCCTATGAACTCGCCAGCCCCTGAACTCGCCAGCCCCTGGACACGCCACCCTATGAACTCGCCACCCTATGAACTCGCCAGCACCTGAACTCGCCACTCTATAAACTCGCCACCCTATGAACTCGCCAGCCCATAAACTCGCCACTCTATAAACTCGCCACCCTATGAACTCGTCAGCCCCTGAACTTGCCAGCCCATGAACTCGCCAGCCCCTGAACTCGCCAGCCCCTGAACTCGCCACCCCATGAACTCGCCACCCTATGAACTCGCCAGCCCCTGAACTCGCCACCCTCTGAACTCGCCACCTTATGCACTCGCCAGCCCCTGAACTCGCCACCCTATGAACTCGCCACCATATGAACTCGCCAGCCTCTGAACTCGCCACCCTTCGAACTCGCCACCCTATGAACTCGCCACCCTATAAACTCGCCAGCCCAAGAACTCGCCAGCCCCTGAACTCGCCAGCCCCTGAACTCGCCACCCTATGAACTCGCCACCCTATGAACTCGCCACCCTTTGAACAAGCCACCCTATGAACTCGCCACCCAATGAACTCGCCACCCTATGAACTCGCCACCCAATGAACTCGCCACCATATGAACTCGCCAGCCCCTGAACTCGCCACCCTTTGAACTCGCCACCCTATGAACTCGCCACCCTATGAACTCGCCAGCCCCTGAACTCGCCAGCCCCTGAACTCGCCACCCTTTAAACTCGCCACCCTATGAACTCGCCACTCTATGAACTCGCCACCCTATGAACTCGCCAGCCCTATGAACTCGCCAGCACCTGAACTCGCCACTCTATAAACTCGCCACCCTATGAACTCGCCAGCCCATAAACTCGCCATTCTATAAACTCGCCACCCTATGAACTCGTCAGCCCCAGAACTTGCCAGCCCATGAACTCGCCAGCCCCTGAACTCGCCAGCCCCTGAACTCGCCACCCCATGAACTCGCCACCCTATGAACTCGCCAGCCCCTGAACTCGCCACCCTATGAACTCGCCACCTTATGAACTCGCCACCCAATGAACTCGCCACCTTATGAACTCGCCAGCCCCTGAACTCGCCATCCTATGAACTCGCCACCATATGAATTCGCCAGCCCCTGAACTCGCCACCCTTCGAACTCGCCAGCCCCTGAACTCGCCACCCTATGAACTCGCCAGCCCCTGAACTCGCCAGCCCCTGAACTTGCTACCCTATGAACTCGCCACCCTATGAACTCGCCACCCTATGAACTAGCCACCCTATGAACTCGCCACCCAATGAACTCGCCACCATATGAACTCGCCAGCCCCTGAACTCGCCACCCTATGAACTCGCCACCATATGAACTCGCCACCCTATTAACTCTCCACCCTATGAACTCGCCACCCTATGAACTCGCCAGCCCCTGAACTCGCCACCGTATGAACTCGCCAACCTATGAACTCGCCACCCTATGAACTCGGCAGCCCCTGAACTCGCCACCCTATGAACTCGCCAACCTATGAACTCGCCACCCTATGAACTCGCCAGCCCTTGAACTAGCCACCCTATTAATTCGCCACCCTATGAACTCGCCACCCTATGAACTCGCCAACCTATGAACTCGCCACCCTATGAACCCGCCACCCTATGAACTCGCCACCCTATAAACTTGCCAGCCCATGAACTCGCCAGCCCCTGAACTCGCCACCCTATGAACTCGCCACCCTATGAACTCGCCAGCATCTGAACTCGCCAGACCATGAACTTGCCAGCCCCTGAACTCGCCACCCTATGAACTCGCCAGCCCATGAACTCGCCAGCCCCTGAACTCGCCAGCCCCTGAACTCGCCAATCTATGAACTCGCCACCCTATGAATTCGCCAGCCCCTGAACTCGCCAATCTATGAACTCGCCACCCTATGAATTCGCCAACCTATGAACTCGCCAATCTATGAACTCGCCACCCTATGAACTCGCCAGCCCATGAACTCGCCAGCACCAGAACTCTCCAGCCCCTGGACACGCCACCCTATGAACTCGCCACCTTATGAACTCGCCAGCCCATGAACTCGCCAGCCCCTGAACTCGCCACCCTATGAATTTGCCAACCTATGAACTCGCCACTCTATGAACTCGCCACCCAATGAACTCGCCAGCCCCTGAACTCGCCAGCCCCTGGACACGCCACCCTATGAACTCGCCACCCTATAAACTTGCCAGCCCATGAACTCGCCAGCCCCTGAACTCGCCACCCTATGAACTCGCCACCCTATGAACTCGCCAGCATCTGAACTCGCCAGACCATGAACTTGCCAGCCCCTGAACTCGCCACCCTATGAACTCGCCAGCCCATGAACTCGCCAGCCCCTGAACTCGCCAGCCCCTGAACTCGCCAATCTATGAACTCGCCACCCTATGAATTCGCCAGTCCCTGAACTCGCCAATCTATGAACTCGCCACCCTATGAATTCGCCAACCTATGAACTCGCCAATCTATGAACTCGCCAGCCCCTGAACTCGCCAATCTATGAACTCGCCACCCTATGAATTCGCCAGTCCCTGAACTCGCCAATCTATGAACTCGCCACCCTATGAATTCGCCACCCTATGAACTCGCCAGCCCATGAACTCGCCAGCACCAGAACTCTCCAGCCCCTGGACACGCCACCCTATGAACTCGCCACCTTATGAACTCGCCAGCCCATGAACTCGCCAGCCCCTGAACTCGCCACCCTATGAATTTGCCAACCTATGAACTCGCCACTCTATGAACTCGCCACCCTATGAACTCGCCAGCCCCTGAACTCGCCAGCCCCTGGACACGCCACCCTATGAACTCGCCACCCTATAAACTTGCCAGCCCATGAACTCGCCAGCCCCTGAACTCGCCACCCTATGAACTCGCCACCCTATGAACTCGCCAGCATCTGAACTCGCCAGACCATGAACTTGCCAGCCCCTGAACTCGCCACCCTATGAACTCGCCAGCCCATGAACTCGCCAGCCCCTGAACTCGCCAGCCCCTGAACTCGCCAATCTATGAACTCGCCACCCTATGAATTCGCCAGCCCCTGAACTCGCCAATCTATGAACTCGCCACCCTATGAATTCGCCAACCTATGAACTCGCCAATCTATGAACTCGCCACCCTATGAACTCGCCAGCCCATGAACTCGCCAGCACCAGAACTCTCCAGCCCCTCGACACGCCACCCTATGAACTCGCCACCTTATGAACTCGCCAGCCCATGAACTCGCCAGCCCCTGAACTCGCCACCCTATGAATTTGCCAACCTATGAACTCGCCACTCTATGAACTCGCCACCCTATGAACTCGCCAGCCCCTGAACTCGCCAGCCCCTGGACACGCCACCCTATGAACTCGCCACCCTATGAACTCGCCAGCACCTGAACTCGCCACTCTATAAACTCGCCACCCTATGAACTCGCCAGCCCATAAACTCGCCACTCTATAAACTCGCCACCCTATGAACTCGTCAGCCCCTGAACTTGCCAGCCCATGAACTCGCCAGCCCCTGAACTCGCCAGCCCCTGAACTCGCCACCCCATGAACTCGCCACCCTATGAACTCGCCAGCCCCTGAACTCGCCACCCTCTGAACTCGCCACCTTATGCACTCGCCAGCCCCTGAACTCGCCACCCTATGAACTCGCCACCATATGAACTCGCCAGCCTCTGAACTCGCCACCCTTCGAACTCGCCACCCTATGAACTCGCCACCCTATAAACTCGCCAGCCCAAGAACTCGCCAGCCCCTGAACTCGCCAGCCCCTGAACTCGCCACCCTATGAACTCGCCACCCTATGAACTCGCCACCCTTTGAACAAGCCACCCTATGAACTCGCCACCCAATGAACTCGCCACCCTATGAACTCGCCACCCAATGAACTCGCCACCATATGAACTCGCCAGCCCCTGAACTCGCCACCCTTTGAACTCGCCACCCTATGAACTCGCCACCCTATGAACTCGCCAGCCCCTGAACTCGCCAGCCCCTGAACTCGCCACCCTTTAAACTCGCCACCCTATGAACTCGCCACTCTATGAACTCGCCACCCTATGAACTCGCCAGCCCTATGAACTCGCCAGCACCTGAACTCGCCACTCTATAAACTCGCCACCCTATGAACTCGCCAGCCCATAAACTCGCCATTCTATAAACTCGCCACCCTATGAACTCGTCAGCCCCAGAACTTGCCAGCCCATGAACTCGCCAGCCCCTGAACTCGCCAGCCCCTGAACTCGCCACCCCATGAACTCGCCACCCTATGAACTCGCCAGCCCCTGAACTCGCCACCCTATGAACTCGCCACCTTATGAACTCGCCACCCAATGAACTCGCCACCTTATGAACTCGCCAGCCCCTGAACTCGCCATCCTATGAACTCGCCACCATATGAATTCGCCAGCCCCTGAACTCGCCACCCTTCGAACTCGCCAGCCCCTGAACTCGCCACCCTATGAACTCGCCAGCCCCTGAACTCGCCAGCCCCTGAACTTGCTACCCTATGAACTCGCCACCCTATGAACTCGCCACCCTATGAACTAGCCACCCTATGAACTCGCCACCCAATGAACTCGCCACCATATGAACTCGCCAGCCCCTGAACTCGCCACCCTATGAACTCGCCACCATATGAACTCGCCAGCCTCTGAACTCGCCACCCTTCGAACTCGCCACCCTATGAACTCGCCACCCTATAAACTCGCCAGCCCAAGAACTCGCCAGCCCCTGAACTCGCCAGCCCCTGAACTCGCCACCCTATGAACTCGCCACCCTATGAACTCGCCACCCTTTGAACAAGCCACCCTATGAACTCGCCACCCAATGAACTCGCCACCCTATGAACTCGCCACCCAATGAACTCGCCACCATATGAACTCGCCAGCCCCTGAACTCGCCACCCTTTGAACTCGCCACCCTATAACTCGCCACCCTATGAACTCGCCAGCCCCTGAACTCGCCAGCCCCTGAACTCGCCACCCTTTAAACTCGCCACCCTATGAACTCGCCACTCTATGAACTCGCCACCCTATGAACTCGCCAGCCCTATGAACTCGCCAGCACCTGAACTCGCCACTCTATAAACTCGCCACCCTATGAACTCGCCAGCCCATAAACTCGCCATTCTATAAACTCGCCACCCTATGAACTCGTCAGCCCCAGAACTTGCCAGCCCATGAACTCGCCAGCCCCTGAACTCGCCAGCCCCTGAACTCGCCACCCCATGAACTCGCCACCCTATGAACTCGCCAGCCCCTGAACTCGCCACCCTATGAACTCGCCACCTTATGAACTCGCCACCCAATGAACTCGCCACCTTATGAACTCGCCAGCCCCTGAACTCGCCATCCTATGAACTCGCCACCATATGAATTCGCCAGCCCCTGAACTCGCCACCCTTCGAACTCGCCAGCCCCTGAACTCGCCACCCTATGAACTCGCCAGCCCCTGAACTCGCCAGCCCCTGAACTTGCTACCCTATGAACTCGCCACCCTATGAACTCGCCACCCTATGAACTAGCCACCCTATGAACTCGCCACCCAATGAACTCGCCACCATATGAACTCGCCAGCCCCTGAACTCGCCACCCTTTGAACTCGCCACCATATGAACTCGCCATCCAATGAACTCGCCACCCTATGAACTCGCCACCCTATGAACTCGCCACCCTATGAACTCGCTAACCTATGAACTTGCCACCCTATGAACTTGCCAGCCCCTGAACTCGCCACCCTATGAACTCGCCAACCTATGAACTCGCCACCGTATGAACTCGCCAACCTATGAACTCGCCAGCCCATGAACTCGCCACCCAATGAACTCGCCACCTTATGAACTCGCCAGCCCCTGAACTCGCTAACCTTTTAACTCGCCACCCTATGAACTCGCCACCCTATGAACTCGCCAGGCCCTGAACTCGCCAGCCCCTGAACTCGCCAGCCCCTGGACACGCCACCCTATGAACTCGCCACCCTATGAACTCGCCACCCAATGAACTCGCCACCATATGAACTCGGCAGCCTTTGAACTCGCCACACTTTGAACTCGCCACCCTATGAACTCGCCACCCTTTGAACTCGCCAGCCCCTGAACTCGCCAGCCCCTGAACTCGCCACCCTTTAAACTCGCCACCCTATGAACTCGCCACTCTATGAACTTGCCACCCTATGAACTCGCCAGCCCCTGAACTCGCCAGCCCCTGGACACGCCACCCTAAGAACTCGCCACCCTATGAACTCGCCAGCACCTGAACTCGCCACTCTATAAACTCGCCACCCTATGAACTCGCCAGCCCATAAACTCGCCACTCTATAAACTCGCCACCCTATGAACTCGTCAGCCCCTGAACTTGCCAGCCCATGAACTCGCCAGCCCCTGAACTCGCCACCCCATGAACTCGCCAGCCCATGAACTCGCCATCCCATGAACTCGCCATCCCATGAACTCGCCACCCAATGAACTCGCCAGGCCCTTGAACTCGCCACCCAATGAACTCGCCGCCTTATGAACTCGCCAGCCCCTGAACTCGCCACTCTTTGAACTCGCCACCCAATGAACTCGCCGCCTTATGAACTCGCCAGCCCCTGAACTCGCCACCCTTTAAACTCGCCACCCTATGAACTCGCCACTCTATGAACTCGCCACCCTGTGAACTCGCCAGCCCTATGAACTCGCCAGCACCTGAACTCGCCACTATATAAACTCGCCACCCTATGAACTCGCCAGCCCATAAACTCGCCATTCTATAAACTCGCCACCCTATGAACTCGTCAGCCCCAGAACTTGCCAGCCCATGAACTCGCCAGCCCCTGAACTCGCCAGCCCCTGAACTCGCCACCCCATGAACTCGCCACCCTATGAACTCGCCAGCCCCTGAACTCGCCACCCTATGAACTCGCCACCTTATGAACTCGCCACCCAATGAACTCGCCACCTTATGAACTCGCCAGCCCCTGAACTCGCCATCCTATGAACTCGCCACCATATGAATTCGCCAGCCCCTGAACTCGCCACCCTTCGAACTCGCCAGCCCCTGAACTCGCCAGCCTCTGAACTCGCCACCCTATGAACTCGCCACCCTATGAACTCGCCACCCTATGAACTAGCCATCCTATGAACTCGCCACTCAATGAACTCGCCACCCTATGAACTCGCCACCCAATGAACTCGCCACCATATGAACTCGCCAGCCCCTGAACTCGCCACACTTTGAACTCGCCACCCTATGAACTCGCCACCCTAAGAACTCGCCAGCCCCTGAACTCGCCAGCCCCTGAACTCGCCACCCTTTAAACTTGCCACCCTATGAACTCGCCACCCTATGAACTCGCCAGCCCCTGAACTCGCCAGCCCCTGAACTTGCTACCCTATGAACTCGCCACCCTATGAACTCGCCACCCTATGAACTAGCCACCCTATGAACTCGCCACCCAATGAACTCGCCACCATATGAACTCGCCAGCCCCTGAACTCGCCACCCTTTGAACTCGCCACCATATGAACTCGCCATCCAATGAACTCGCCACCCTTTGAACTCGCCACCCTATGAACTCGCCACCCTATGAACTCGCCAACCTATGAACTCGCCACCGTATGAACTCGCCAACCTATGAACTCGCCAGCCCATGAACTCGCCACCCAATGAACTCGCCACCTTATGAACTCGCCAGCCCCTGAACTCGCTAACCTTTTAACTCGCCACCCTATGAACTCGCCACCCTATGAACTCGCCAGCCCCTGAACTCGCCAGCCCCTGAACTCGCCAGCCCCTGGACACGCCACCCTATGAACTCGCCACTCTATGAACTCGCCACCCAATGAACTCGCCACCATATGAACTCGGCAGCCTTTGAACTCGCCACACTTTGAACTCGCCACCCTATGAACTCGCCACCCTTTGAACTCGCCAGCCCCTGAACTCGCCAGCCCCTGAACTCGCCACCCTTTAAACTCGCCACCCTATGAACTCGCCACTCTATGAACTTGCCACCCTATGAACTCGCCAGCACCTGAACTCGCCAGCCCCTGGACACGCCACCCTATGAACTCGCCACCCTATGAACTCGCCAGCACCTGAACTCGCCACTCTATAAACTCGCCACCCTATGAACTCGCCAGCCCATAAACTCGCCACTCTATAAACTCGCCACCCTATGAACTCGTCAGCCCCTGAACTTGCCAGCCCATGAACTCGCCAGCCCCTGAACTCGCCACCCCATGAACTCGCCACCCTATGAACTCGCCAGCCCCTGAACTCGCCACCCTATGAACTTGCCACCCTATGAACTCGCCAGCCCCTGAACTCGCCAGCCCCTGGACACGCCACCCTATGAACTCGCCACCCTATGAACTCGCCAGCACCTGAACTCGCCACTCTATAAACTCGCCACCCTATGAACTCGCCAGCCCATAAACTCGCCACTCTATAAACTCGCCACCCTATGAACTCGCCAACCTATGAACTCGCCACCGTATGAACTCGCCAACCTATGAACTCGCCAGCCCATGAACTCGCCACCCAATGAACTCGCCACCTTATGAACTGGCCAGCCCCTGAACTCGCTAACCTTTTAACTCGCCACCCTATGAACTCGCCACCCTATGAACTCGCCAGCCCCTGAACTCGCCAGCCCCTGAACTCGCCAGCCCCTGGACACGCCACCCTATGAACTCGCCACCCTATGAACTCGCCACCCAATGAACTCGCCACCATATGAACTCGGCAGCCTTTGAACTCGCCACACTTTGAACTCGCCACCCTATGAACTCGCCACCCTTTGAACTCGCCAGCCCCTGAACTCGCCAGCCCCTGAACTCGCCACCCTTTAAACTCGCCACCCTATGAACTCGCCACTCTATGAACTTGCCACCCTATGAACTCGCCAGCCCCTGAACTCGCCAGCCCCTGGACACGCCACCCTATGAACTCGCCACCCTATGAACTCGCCAGCACCTGAACTCGCCACTCTATAAACTCGCCACCCTATGAACTCGCCAGCCCATAAACTCGCCACTCTATAAACTCGCCACCCTATGAACTCGTCAGCCCCTGAACTTGCCAGCCCATGAACTCGCCAGCCCCTGAACTCGCCACCCCATGAACTCGCCACCCTATGAACTCGCCAGCCCCTGAACTCGCCACCCTATGAACTCGCCACCTTATGAACTCGCCACCCAATGAACTCGCCACCTTATGAACTCGCCAGCCCCTGAACTCGCCACCCTATGAACTCGCCACCCTATGAACTCGCCAGCCCCTGAACTCGCCACCCTTCGAACTCGCCACCCTATGAACTCGCCACCCTATAAACTCGCCAGCCCAAGAACTCGCCAGCCCCTGAACTCGCCAGCCCCTGAACTCGCCACCCTATGAACTCGCCACCCTATGAACTCGCCACCCAATGAACTCGCCACCATATGAACTCGCCAGCCTTTGAACTCGCCACCCTTTGAACTCGCCACCCTATGAACTCGCCACCCTATGAACTCGCCAGCCCCTGAACTCGCCAGCCCCTGAACTCGCCACCCTTTAAACTCGCCACCCTATGAACTCGCCACTCTATGAATTCGCCACCCTATGAACTCGCCAGCCCCTGGACACGCCACCCAAGGAACTCGCCACCTTATGAACTCGCCAGCCCCTGAACTCGCTAACCTTTTAACTCGCCACCTTATGAACTCGCCACCCAATGAACTCGCCACCTTATGAACTCGCCAGCCCCTGAACTCGCCACCCTATGAACTCGCCACCCTATGAACTCGCCAGCCCCTGAACTCGCCACCCTTCGAACTCGCCACCCTATGAACTCGCCACCCTATAAACTCGCCAGCCCAAGAACTCGCCAGCCCCTGAACTCGCCAGCCCCTGAACTCGCCACCCTATGAACTCGCCACCCTATGAACTCGCCACCCAATGAACTCGCCACCATATGAACTCGCCAGCCTTTGAACTCGCCACCCTTTGAACTCGCCACCCTATGAACTCGCCACCCTATGAACTCGCCAGCCCCTGAACTCGCCAGCCCCTGAACTCGCCACCCTTTAAACTCGCCACCCTATGAACTCGCCACTCTATGAATTCGCCACCCTATGAACTCGCCAGCCCCTGGACACGCCACCCAAGGAACTCGCCACCTTATGAACTCGCCA
Source organism: Oscheius myriophilus (assembly GCA_964057215.1). Classification (NCBI taxonomy): domain Eukaryota; kingdom Metazoa; phylum Nematoda; class Chromadorea; order Rhabditida; family Rhabditidae; genus Oscheius; species Oscheius myriophilus. The sequence goes on from OZ059904.1 coordinate 8,333,753, forward strand.
GCCCCTGAACTCGCTAACCTTTTAACTCGCCACCTTATGAACTCGCCACCCAATGAACTCGCCACCTTATGAACTCGCCAGCCCCTGAACTCGCCACCCTATGAACTCGCCACCCTTTGAACTCGCCAGCCCCTGAACTCGCCAGCCCCTGAACTCGCCACCCTTTAAACTCGCCACCCTATGAACTCGCCACTCTATGAACTTGCCACCCTATGAACTCGCCAGCACCTGAACTCGCCAGCCCCTGGACACGCCACCCTATGAACTCGCCACCCTATGAACTCGCCAGCACCTGAACTCGCCACTCTATAAACTCGCCACCCTATGAACTCGCCAGCCCATAAACTCGCCACTCTATAAACTCGCCACCCTATGAACTCGTCAGCCCCTGAACTTGCCAGCCCATGAACTCGCCAGCCCCTGAACTCGCCACCCCATGAACTCGCCACCCTATGAACTCGCCAGCCCCTGAACTCGCCACCCTATGAACTTGCCACCCTATGAACTCGCCAGCCCCTGAACTCGCCAGCCCCTGGACACGCCACCTTATGAACTCGCCACCCTATGAACTCGCCAGCACCTGAACTCGCCACTCTATAAACTCGCCACCCTATGAACTCGCCAGCCCATAAACTCGCCACTCTATAAACTCGCCACCCTATGAACTCGCCAACCTATGAACTCGCCACCGTATGAACTCGCCAACCTATGAACTCGCCAGCCCATGAACTCGCCACCCAATGAACTCGCCACCTTATGAACTGGCCAGCCCCTGAACTCGCTAACCTTTTAACTCGCCACCCTATGAACTCGCCACCCTATGAACTCGCCAGCCCCTGAACTCGCCAGCCCCTGAACTCGCCAGCCCCTGGACACGCCACCCTATGAACTCGCCACCCTATGAACTCGCCACCCAATGAACTCGCCACCATATGAACTCGGCAGCCTTTGAACTCGCCACACTTTGAACTCGCCACCCTATGAACTCGCCACCCTTTGAACTCGCCAGCCCCTGAACTCGCCAGCCCCTGAACTCGCCACCCTTTAAACTCGCCACCCTATGAACTCGCCACTCTATGAACTTGCCACCCTATGAACTCGCCAGCCCCTGAACTCGCCAGCCCCTGGACACGCCACCCTATGAACTCGCCACCCTATGAACTCGCCAGCACCTGAACTCGCCACTCTATAAACTCGCCACCCTATGAACTCGCCAGCCCATAAACTCGCCACTCTATAAACTCGCCACCCTATGAACTCGTCAGCCCCTGAACTTGCCAGCCCATGAACTCGCCAGCCCCTGAACTCGCCACCCCATGAACTCGCCACCCTATGAACTCGCCAGCCCCTGAACTCGCCACCCTATGAACTCGCCACCTTATGAACTCGCCACCCAATGAACTCGCCACCTTATGAACTCGCCAGCCCCTGAACTCGCCACCCTATGAACTCGCCACCCTATGAACTCGCCAGCCCCTGAACTCGCCACCCTTCGAACTCGCCACCCTATGAACTCGCCACCCTATAAACTCGCCAGCCCAAGAACTCGCCAGCCCCTGAACTCGCCAGCCCCTGAACTCGCCACCCTATGAACTCGCCACCCTATGAACTCGCCACCCAATGAACTCGCCACCATATGAACTCGCCAGCCTTTGAACTCGCCACCCTTTGAACTCGCCACCCTATGAACTCGCCACCCTATGAACTCGCCAGCCCCTGAACTCGCCAGCCCCTGAACTCGCCACCCTTTAAACTCGCCACCCTATGAACTCGCCACTCTATGAATTCGCCACCCTATGAACTCGCCAGCCCCTGGACACGCCACCCAAGGAACTCGCCACCTTATGAACTCGCCAGCCCCTGAACTCGCTAACCTTTTAACTCGCCACCTTATGAACTCGCCACCCAATGAACTCGCCACCTTATGAACTCGCCAGCCCCTGAACTCGCCACCCTATGAACTCGCCACCCTATGAACTCGCCAGCCCCTGAACTCGCCACCCTTCGAACTCGCCACCCTATGAACTCGCCACCCTATAAACTCGCCAGCCCAAGAACTCGCCAGCCCCTGAACTCGCCAGCCCCTGAACTCGCCACCCTATGAACTCGCCACCCTATGAACTCGCCACCCTATGAACTCGCCAGCCCCTGAACTCGCCAGCCCCTGAACTCGCCACCCTTTAAACTCGCCACCCTATGAACTCGCCACTCTATGAATTCGCCACCCTATGAACTCGCCAGCCCCTGGACACGCCACCCAATGAACTCGCCACCCTATGAACTCGCCAGCCCCTGAACTCGCCAGCCCCTGAACTCGCCAGCCTCTGGACACGCCACCCTATGAACTCGCCACCCTATGAACTCGCCACCCAATGAACTCGCCACCATATGAACTCGGCAGCCTTTGAACTCGCCACCCTTTGAACTCGCCACCCTATGAACTCGCCACCCTTTGAACTCGCCAGCCCCTGAACTCGCCAGCCCCTGAACTCGCCACCCTTTTAACTCGCCACCCAATGAACTCGCCACCTTATGAACTCGCCAGCCCCTGAACTCGCCACCCTATGAACTCGCCACCCTATGAACTCGCCAGCCCCTGAACTCGCCACCCTTCGAACTCGCCACCCTATGAACTCGCCACCCTATAAACTCGCCAGCCCAAGAACTCGCCAGCCCCTGAACTCGCCAGCCCCTGAACTCGCCACCCTATGAACTCGCCACCCTATGAACTCGCCACCCAATGAACTCGCCACCATATGAACTCGCCAGCCTTTGAACTCGCCACCCTTTGAACTCGCCACCCTATGAACTCGCCACCCTATGAACTCGCCAGCCCCTGAACTCGCCAGCCCCTGAACTCGCCACCCTTTAAACTCGCCACCCAATGAACTCGCCACCTTATGAACTGGCCAGCCCCTGAACTCGCTAACCTTTTAACTCGCCACCCTATGAACTCGCCACCCTATGAACTCGCCAGCCCCTGAACTCGCCAGCCCCTGAACTCGCCAGCCCCTGGACACGCCACCCTATGAACTCGCCACCCTATGAACTCGCCACCCAATGAACTCGCCACCATATGAACTCGGCAGCCTTTGAACTCGCCACACTTTGAACTCGCCACCCTATGAACTCGCCACCCTTTGAACTCGCCAGCCCCTGAACTCGCCAGCCCCTGAACTCGCCACCCTTTAAACTCGCCACCCTATGAACTCGCCACTCTATGAACTTGCCACCCTATGAACTCGCCAGCCCCTGAACTCGCCAGCCCCTGGACACGCCACCCTATGAACTCGCCACCCTATGAACTCGCCAGCACCTGAACTCGCCACTCTATAAACTCGCCACCCTATGAACTCGCCAGCCCATAAACTCGCCACTCTATAAACTCGCCACCCTATGAACTCGTCAGCCCCTGAACTTGCCAGCCCATGAACTCGCCAGCCCCTGAACTCGCCACCCCATGAACTCGCCACCCTATGAACTCGCCAGCCCCTGAACTCGCCACCCTATGAACTCGCCACCTTATGAACTCGCCACCCAATGAACTCGCCACCTTATGAACTCGCCAGCCCCTGAACTCGCCACCCTATGAACTCGCCACCCTATGAACTCGCCAGCCCCTGAACTCGCCACCCTTCGAACTCGCCACCCTATGAACTCGCCACCCTATAAACTCGCCAGCCCAAGAACTCGCCAGCCCCTGAACTCGCCAGCCCCTGAACTCGCCACCCTATGAACTCGCCACCCTATGAACTCGCCACCCAATGAACTCGCCACCATATGAACTCGCCAGCCTTTGAACTCGCCACCCTTTGAACTCGCCACCCTATGAACTCGCCACCCTATGAACTCGCCAGCCCCTGAACTCGCCAGCCCCTGAACTCGCCACCCTTTAAACTCGCCACCCTATGAACTCGCCACTCTATGAATTCGCCACCCTATGAACTCGCCAGCCCCTGGACACGCCACCCAAGGAACTCGCCACCTTATGAACTCGCCAGCCCCTGAACTCGCTAACCTTTTAACTCGCCACCTTATGAACTCGCCACCCAATGAACTCGCCACCTTATGAACTCGCCAGCCCCTGAACTCGCCACCCTATGAACTCGCCACCCTATGAACTCGCCAGCCCCTGAACTCGCCACCCTTCGAACTCGCCACCCTATGAACTCGCCACCCTATAAACTCGCCAGCCCAAGAACTCGCCAGCCCCTGAACTCGCCAGCCCCTGAACTCGCCACCCTATGAACTCGCCACCCTATGAACTCGCCACCCAATGAACTCGCCACCATATGAACTCGCCAGCCTTTGAACTCGCCACCCTTTGAACTCGCCACCCTATGAACTCGCCACCCTATGAACTCGCCAGCCCCTGAACTCGCCAGCCCCTGAACTCGCCACCCTTTAAACTCGCCACCCTATGAACTCGCCACTCTATGAATTCGCCACCCTATGAACTCGCCAGCCCCTGGACACGCCACCCAAGGAACTCGCCACCTTATGAACTCGCCAGCCCCTGAACTCGCTAACCTTTTAACTCGCCACCTTATGAACTCGCCACCCAATGAACTCGCCACCTTATGAACTCGCCAGCCCCTGAACTCGCCACCCTATGAACTCGCCACCCTTTGAACTCGCCAGCCCCTGAACTCGCCAGCCCCTGAACTCGCCACCCTTTAAACTCGCCACCCTATGAACTCGCCACTCTATGAACTTGCCACCCTATGAACTCGCCAGCACCTGAACTCGCCAGCCCCTGGACACGCCACCCTATGAACTCGCCACCCTATGAACTCGCCAGCACCTGAACTCGCCACTCTATAAACTCGCCACCCTATGAACTCGCCAGCCCATAAACTCGCCACTCTATAAACTCGCCACCCTATGAACTCGTCAGCCCCTGAACTTGCCAGCCCATGAACTCGCCAGCCCCTGAACTCGCCACCCCATGAACTCGCCACCCTATGAACTCGCCAGCCCCTGAACTCGCCACCCTATGAACTTGCCACCCTATGAACTCGCCAGCCCCTGAACTCGCCAGCCCCTGGACACGCCACCCTATGAACTCGCCACCCTATGAACTCGCCAGCACCTGAACTCGCCACTCTATAAACTCGCCACCCTATGAACTCGCCAGCCCATAAACTCGCCACTCTATAAACTCGCCACCCTATGAACTCGCCAACCTATGAACTCGCCACCGTATGAACTCGCCAACCTATGAACTCGCCAGCCCATGAACTCGCCACCCAATGAACTCGCCACCTTATGAACTGGCCAGCCCCTGAACTCGCTAACCTTTTAACTCGCCACCCTATGAACTCGCCACCCTATGAACTCGCCAGCCCCTGAACTCGCCAGCCCCTGAACTCGCCAGCCCCTGGACACGCCACCCTATGAACTCGCCACCCTATGAACTCGCCACCCAATGAACTCGCCACCATATGAACTCGGCAGCCTTTGAACTCGCCACACTTTGAACTCGCCACCCTATGAACTCGCCACCCTTTGAACTCGCCAGCCCCTGAACTCGCCAGCCCCTGAACTCGCCACCCTTTAAACTCGCCACCCTATGAACTCGCCACTCTATGAACTTGCCACCCTATGAACTCGCCAGCCCCTGAACTCGCCAGCCCCTGGACACGCCACCCTATGAACTCGCCACCCTATGAACTCGCCAGCACCTGAACTCGCCACTCTATAAACTCGCCACCCTATGAACTCGCCAGCCCATAAACTCGCCACTCTATAAACTCGCCACCCTATGAACTCGTCAGCCCCTGAACTTGCCAGCCCATGAACTCGCCAGCCCCTGAACTCGCCACCCCATGAACTCGCCACCCTATGAACTCGCCAGCCCCTGAACTCGCCACCCTATGAACTCGCCACCTTATGAACTCGCCACCCAATGAACTCGCCACCTTATGAACTCGCCAGCCCCTGAACTCGCCACCCTATGAACTCGCCACCCTATGAACTCGCCAGCCCCTGAACTCGCCACCCTTCGAACTCGCCACCCTATGAACTCGCCACCCTATAAACTCGCCAGCCCAAGAACTCGCCAGCCCCTGAACTCGCCAGCCCCTGAACTCGCCACCCTATGAACTCGCCACCCTATGAACTCGCCACCCAATGAACTCGCCACCATATGAACTCGCCAGCCTTTGAACTCGCCACCCTTTGAACTCGCCACCCTATGAACTCGCCACCCTATGAACTCGCCAGCCCCTGAACTCGCCAGCCCCTGAACTCGCCACCCTTTAAACTCGCCACCCTATGAACTCGCCACTCTATGAATTCGCCACCCTATGAACTCGCCAGCCCCTGGACACGCCACCCAAGGAACTCGCCACCTTATGAACTCGCCAGCCCCTGAACTCGCTAACCTTTTAACTCGCCACCTTATGAACTCGCCACCCAATGAACTCGCCACCTTATGAACTCGCCAGCCCCTGAACTCGCCACCCTATGAACTCGCCACCCTATGAACTCGCCAGCCCCTGAACTCGCCACCCTTCGAACTCGCCACCCTATGAACTCGCCACCCTATAAACTCGCCAGCCCAAGAACTCGCCAGCCCCTGAACTCGCCAGCCCCTGAACTCGCCACCCTATGAACTCGCCACCCTATGAACTCGCCACCCAATGAACTCGCCACCATATGAACTCGCCAGCCTTTGAACTCGCCACCCTTTGAACTCGCCACCCTATGAACTCGCCACCCTATGAACTCGCCAGCCCCTGAACTCGCCAGCCCCTGAACTCGCCACCCTTTAAACTCGCCACCCTATGAACTCGCCACTCTATGAATTCGCCACCCTTTGAACTCGCCAGCCCCTGGACACGCCACCCAATGAACTCGCCACCCTATGAACTCGCCAGCCCCTGAACTCGCCAGCCCCTGAACTCGCCAGCCTCTGGACACGCCACCCTATGAACTCGCCACCCTATGAACTCGCCACCCAATGAACTCGCCACCATATGAACTCGGCAGCCTTTGAACTCGCCACCCTTTGAACTCGCCACCCTATGAACTCGCCACCCTTTGAACTCGCCAGCCCCTGAACTCGCCAGCCCCTGAACTCGCCACCCTTTTAACTCGCCACCCAATGAACTCGCCACCTTATGAACTCGCCAGCCCCTGAACTCGCCACCCTATGAACTCGCCACCCTATGAACTCGCCAGCCCCTGAACTCGCCACCCTTCGAACTCGCCACCCTATGAACTCGCCACCCTATAAACTCGCCAGCCCAAGAACTCGCCAGCCCCTGAACTCGCCAGCCCCTGAACTCGCCACCCTATGAACTCGCCACCCTATGAACTCGCCACCCAATGAACTCGCCACCATATGAACTCGCCAGCCTTTGAACTCGCCACCCTTTGAACTCGCCACCCTATGAACTCGCCACCCTATGAACTCGCCAGCCCCTGAACTCGCCAGCCCCTGAACTCGCCACCCTTTAAACTCGCCACCCTATGAACTCGCCACTCTATGAATTCGCCACCCTATGAACTCGCCAGCCCCTGGACACGCCACCCAATGAACTCGCCACCCTATGAACTCGCCAGCCCCTGAACTCGCCAGCCCCTGAACTCGCCAGCCTCTGGACACGCCACCCTATGAACTCGCCACCCTATGAACTCGCCACCCAATGAACTCGCCACCATATGAACTCGGCAGCCTTTGAACTCGCCACCCTTTGAACTCGCCACCCTATGAACTCGCCACCCTTTGAACTCGCCAGCCCCTGAACTCGCCAGCCCCTGAACTCGCCACCCTTTTAACTCGCCACCCTATGAACTCGCCACCCTATGAACTCGCCAGCCCCTGAACTCGCCAGCCCCTGAACTCGCCAGCCCCTGGACACGCCACCCTATGAACTCGCCACCCTATGAACTCGCCACCCTATGAACTCGCCACTCTATGAATTCGCCACCCTATGAACTCGCCAGCCCCTGGACACGCCACCCAATGAACTCGCCACCCTATGAACTCGCCAGCCCCTGAACTCGCCAGCCCCTGAACTCGCCAGCCTCTGGACACGCCACCCTATGAACTCGCCACCCTATGAACTCGCCACCCAATGAACTCGCCACCATATGAACTCGGCAGCCTTTGAACTCGCCACCCTTTGAACTCGCCACCCTATGAACTCGCCACCCTTTGAACTCGCCAGCCCCTGAACTCGCCAGCCCCTGAACTCGCCACCCTTTTAACTCGCCACCCTATGAACTCGCCACCCTATGAACTCGCCAGCCCCTGAACTCGCCAGCCCCTGAACTCGCCAGCCCCTGGACACGCCACCCTATGAACTCGCCACCCTATGAACTCGCCACCCAATGAACTCGCCACCATATGAACTCGGCAGCCTTTGAACTCGCCACACTTTGAACTCGCCACCCTATGAACTCGCCACCCTTTGAACTCGCCAGCCCCTGAACTCGCCAGCCCCTGAACTCGCCACCCTTTAAACTCGCCACCCTATGAACTCGCCACTCTATGAACTTGCCACCCTATGAACTCGCCAGCCCCTGAACTCGCCAGCCCCTGGACACGCCACCCTATGAACTCGCCACCCTATGAACTCGCCAGCACCTGAACTCGCCACTCTATAAACTCGCCACCCTATGAACTCGCCAGCCCATAAACTCGCCACTCTATAAACTCGCCACCCTATGAACTCGTCAGCCCCTGAACTTGCCAGCCCATGAACTCGCCAGCCCCTGAACTCGCCACCCCATGAACTCGCCAGCCCATGAACTCGCCATCCCATGAACTCGCCATCCCATGAACTCGCCACCCAATGAACTCGCCAGGCCCTTGAACTCGCCACCCAATGAACTCGCCGCCTTATGAACTCGCCAGCCCCTGAACTCGCCACTCTTTGAACTCGCCACCCAATGAACTCGCCGCCTTATGAACTCGCCAGCCCCTGAACTCGCCACCCTTTAAACTCGCCACCCTATGAACTCGCCACTCTATGAACTCGCCACTCTATAAACTCGCCACCCTATGAACTCGCCAGCCCATAAACTCGCCATTCTATAAACTCGCCACCCTATGAACTCGTCAGCCCCAGAACTTGCCAGCCCATGAACTCGCCAGCCCCTGAACTCGCCAGCCCCTGAACTCGCCACCCCATGAACTCGCCACCCTATGAACTCGCCAGCCCCTGAACTCGCCACCCTATGAACTCGCCACCTTATGAACTCGCCACCCAATGAACTCGCCACCTTATGAACTCGCCAGCCCCTGAACTCGCCATCCTATGAACTCGCCACCATATGAATTCGCCAGCCCCTGAACTCGCCACCCTTTAAACTCGCCACCCTATGAACTCGCCACTCTATGAACTTGCCACCCTATGAACTCGCCAGCCCCTGAACTCGCCAGCCCCTGGACACGCCACCCTATGAACTCGCCACCCTATGAACTCGCCAGCACCTGAACTCGCCACTCTATAAACTCGCCACCCTATGAACTCGCCAGCCCATAAACTCGCCACTCTATAAACTCGCCACCCTATGAACTCGTCAGCCCCTGAACTTGCCAGCCCATGAACTCGCCAGCCCCTGAACTCGCCACCCCATGAACTCGCCACCCTATGAACTCGCCAGCCCCTGAACTCGCCACCCTATGAACTCGCCACCTTATGAACTCGCCACCCAATGAACTCGCCACCTTATGAACTCGCCAGCCCCTGAACTCGCCACCCTATGAACTCGCCACCCTATGAACTCGCCAGCCCCTGAACTCGCCACCCTTCGAACTCGCCACCCTATGAACTCGCCACCCTATAAACTCGCCAGCCCAAGAACTCGCCAGCCCCTGAACTCGCCAGCCCCTGAACTCGCCACCCTATGAACTCGCCACCCTATGAACTCGCCACCCAATGAACTCGCCACCATATGAACTCGCCAGCCTTTGAACTCGCCACCCTTTGAACTCGCCACCCTATGAACTCGCCACCCTATGAACTCGCCAGCCCCTGAACTCGCCAGCCCCTGAACTCGCCACCCTTTAAACTCGCCACCCTATGAACTCGCCACTCTATGAATTCGCCACCCTATGAACTCGCCAGCCCCTGGACACGCCACCCAAGGAACTCGCCACCTTATGAACTCGCCAGCCCCTGAACTCGCTAACCTTTTAACTCGCCACCTTATGAACTCGCCACCCAATGAACTCGCCACCTTATGAACTCGCCAGCCCCTGAACTCGCCACCCTATGAACTCGCCACCCTATGAACTCGCCAGCCCCTGAACTCGCCACCCTTCGAACTCGCCACCCTATGAACTCGCCACCCTATAAACTCGCCAGCCCAAGAACTCGCCAGCCCCTGAACTCGCCAGCCCCTGAACTCGCCACCCTATGAACTCGCCACCCTATGAACTCGCCACCCAATGAACTCGCCACCATATGAACTCGCCAGCCTTTGAACTCGCCACCCTTTGAACTCGCCACCCTATGAACTCGCCACCCTATGAACTCGCCAGCCCCTGAACTCGCCAGCCCCTGAACTCGCCACCCTTTAAACTCGCCACCCTATGAACTCGCCACTCTATGAATTCGCCACCCTATGAACTCGCCACCCAATGAACTCGCCACCATATGAACTCGGCAGCCTTTGAACTCGCCACCCTTTGAACTCGCCACCCTATGAACTCGCCACCCTTTGAACTCGCCAGCCCCTGAACTCGCCAGCCCCTGAACTCGCCACCCTTTTAACTCGCCACCCAATGAACTCGCCACCTTATGAACTCGCCAGCCCCTGAACTCGCCACCCTATGAACTCGCCACCCTATGAACTCGCCAGCCCCTGAACTCGCCACCCTTCGAACTCGCCACCCTATGAACTCGCCACCCTATAAACTCGCCAGCCCAAGAACTCGCCAGCCCCTGAACTCGCCAGCCCCTGAACTCGCCACCCTATGAACTCGCCACCCTATGAACTCGCCACCCAATGAACTCGCCACCATATGAACTCGCCAGCCTTTGAACTCGCCACCCTTTGAACTCGCCACCCTATGAACTCGCCACCCTATGAACTCGCCAGCCCCTGAACTCGCCAGCCCCTGAACTCGCCACCCTTTAAACTCGCCACCCTATGAACTCGCCACTCTATGAATTCGCCACCCTATGAACTCGCCAGCCCCTGGACACGCCACCCAATGAACTCGCCACCCTATGAACTCGCCAGCCCCTGAACTCGCCAGCCCCTGAACTCGCCAGCCTCTGGACACGCCACCCTATGAACTCGCCACCCTATGAACTCGCCACCCAATGAACTCGCCACCATATGAACTCGGCAGCCTTTGAACTCGCCACCCTTTGAACTCGCCACCCTATGAACTCGCCACCCTTTGAACTCGCCAGCCCCTGAACTCGCCAGCCCCTGAACTCGCCACCCTTTTAACTCGCCACCCTATGAACTCGCCACCCTATGAACTCGCCAGCCCCTGAACTCGCCAGCCCCTGAACTCGCCAGCCCCTGGACACGCCACCCTATGAACTCGCCACCCTATGAACTCGCCACCCAATGAACTCGCCACCATATGAACTCGGCAGCCTTTGAACTCGCCACACTTTGAACTCGCCACCCTATGAACTCGCCACCCTTTGAACTCGCCAGCCCCTGAACTCGCCAGCCCCTGAACTCGCCACCCTTTAAACTCGCCACCCTATGAACTCGCCACTCTATGAACTTGCCACCCTATGAACTCGCCAGCCCCTGAACTCGCCAGCCCCTGGACACGCCACCCTATGAACTCGCCACCCTATGAACTCGCCAGCACCTGAACTCGCCACTCTATAAACTCGCCACCCTATGAACTCGCCAGCCCATAAACTCGCCACTCTATAAACTCGCCACCCTATGAACTCGTCAGCCCCTGAACTTGCCAGCCCATGAACTCGCCAGCCCCTGAACTCGCCACCCCATGAACTCGCCAGCCCATGAACTCGCCATCCCATGAACTCGCCATCCCATGAACTCGCCACCCAATGAACTCGCCAGGCCCTTGAACTCGCCACCCAATGAACTCGCCGCCTTATGAACTCGCCAGCCCCTGAACTCGCCACTCTTTGAACTCGCCACCCAATGAACTCGCCGCCTTATGAACTCGCCAGCCCCTGAACTCGCCACCCTTTAAACTCGCCACCCTATGAACTCGCCACTCTATGAACTCGCCACTCTATAAACTCGCCACCCTATGAACTCGCCAGCCCATAAACTCGCCATTCTATAAACTCGCCACCCTATGAACTCGTCAGCCCCAGAACTTGCCAGCCCATGAACTCGCCAGCCCCTGAACTCGCCAGCCCCTGAACTCGCCACCCCATGAACTCGCCACCCTATGAACTCGCCAGCCCCTGAACTCGCCACCCTATGAACTCGCCACCTTATGAACTCGCCACCCAATGAACTCGCCACCTTATGAACTCGCCAGCCCCTGAACTCGCCATCCTATGAACTCGCCACCATATGAATTCGCCAGCCCCTGAACTCGCCACCCTTCGAACTCGCCAGCCCCTGAACTCGCCAGCCTCTGAACTCGCCACCCTATGAACTCGCCACCCTATGAACTCGCCACCCTATGAACTAGCCACCCTATGAACTCGCCACTCAATGAACTCGCCACCCTATGAACTCGCCACCCAATGAACTCGCCACCATATGAACTCGCCAGCCCCTGAACTCGCCACACTTTGAACTCGCCACCCTATGAACTCGCCACCCTAAGAACTCGCCAGCCCCTGAACTCGCCAGCCCCTGAACTCGCCACCCTTTAAACTTGCCACCCTATGAACTCGCCACCCTATGAACTCGCCAGCCCCTGAACTCGCCAGCCCCTGAACTTGCTACCCTATGAACTCGCCACCCTATGAACTCGCCACCCTATGAACTAGCCACCCTATGAACTCGCCACCCAATGAACTCGCCACCATATGAACTCGCCAGCCCCTGAACTCGCCACCCTTTGAACTCGCCACCATATGAACTCGCCATCCAATGAACTCGCCACCCTATGAACTCGCCACCCTATGAACTCGCCACCCTATGAACTCGCCAACCTATGAACTTGCCACCCTATGAACTTGCCAGCCCCTGAACTCGCCACCCTATGAACTCGCCAACCTATGAACTCGCCACCGTATGAACTCGCCAACCTATGAACTCGCCAGCCCAAGAACTCGCCACCCAATGAACTCGCCACCTTATGAACTCGCCAGCCCCTGAACTCGCTAACCTTTTAACTCGCCACCCTATGAACTCGCCACCCTATGAACTCGCCAGCCCCTGAACTCGCCAGCCCCTGAACTCGCCAGCCCCTGGACACGCCACCCTATGAACTCGCCACCCTATGAACTCGCCACCCAATGAACTCGCCACCATATGAACTCGGCAGCCTTTGAACTCGCCACACTTTGAACTCGCCACCCTATGAACTCGCCACCCTTTGAACTCGCCAGCCCCTGAACTCGCCAGCCCCTGAACTCGCCACCCTTTAAACTCGCCACCCTATGAACTCGCCACTCTATGAACTTGCCACCCTATGAACTCGCCAGCCCCTGAACTCGCCAGCCCCTGGACACGCCACCCTATGAACTCGCCACCCTATGAACTCGCCAGCACCTGAACTCGCCACTCTATAAACTCGCCACCCTATGAACTCGCCAGCCCATAAACTCGCCACTCTATAAACTCGCCACCCTATGAACTCGTCAGCCCCTGAACTTGCCAGCCCATGAACTCGCCAGCCCCTGAACTCGCCACCCCATGAACTCGCCACCCTATGAACTCGCCAGCCCCTGAACTCGCCACCCTATGAACTTGCCACCCTATGAACTCGCCAGCCCCTGAACTCGCCAGCCCCTGGACACGCCACCCTATGAACTCGCCACCCTATGAACTCGCCAGCACCTGAACTCGCCACTCTATAAACTCGCCACCCTATGAACTCGCCAACCTATGAACTCGCCACCGTATGAACTCGCCAACCTATGAACTCGCCAGCCCATGAACTCGCCACCCAATGAACTCGCCACCTTATGAACTGGCCAGCCCCTGAACTCGCTAACCTTTTAACTCGCCACCCTATGAACTCGCCACCCTATGAACTCGCCAGCCCCTGAACTCGCCAGCCCATGAACTCGCCAGCCCCTGAACTCGCCACCCCATGAACTCGCCAGCCCATGAACTCGCCATCCCATGAACTCGCCATCCCATGAACTCGCCACCCAATGAACTCGCCAGGCCCTTGAACTCGCCACCCAATGAACTCGCCGCCTTATGAACTCGCCAGCCCCTGAACTCGCCACTCTTTGAACTCGCCACCCAATGAACTCGCCGCCTTATGAACTCGCCAGCCCCTGAACTCGCCACCCTTTAAACTCGCCACCCTATGAACTCGCCACTCTATGAACTCGCCACTCTATAAACTCGCCACCCTATGAACTCGCCAGCCCATAAACTCGCCATTCTATAAACTCGCCACCCTATGAACTCGTCAGCCCCAGAACTTGCCAGCCCATGAACTCGCCAGCCCCTGAACTCGCCAGCCCCTGAACTCGCCACCCCATGAACTCGCCACCCTATGAACTCGCCAGCCCCTGAACTCGCCACCCTATGAACTCGCCACCTTATGAACTCGCCACCCAATGAACTCGCCACCTTATGAACTCGCCAGCCCCTGAACTCGCCATCCTATGAACTCGCCACCATATGAATTCGCCAGCCCCTGAACTCGCCACCCTTCGAACTCGCCAGCCCCTGAACTCGCCAGCCTCTGAACTCGCCACCCTATGAACTCGCCACCCTATGAACTCGCCACCCTATGAACTAGCCACCCTATGAACTCGCCACTCAATGAACTCGCCACCCTATGAACTCGCCACCCAATGAACTCGCCACCATATGAACTCGCCAGCCCCTGAACTCGCCACACTTTGAACTCGCCACCCTATGAACTCGCCACCCTAAGAACTCGCCAGCCCCTGAACTCGCCAGCCCCTGAACTCGCCACCCTTTAAACTTGCCACCCTATGAACTCGCCACCCTATGAACTCGCCAGCCCCTGAACTCGCCAGCCCCTGAACTTGCTACCCTATGAACTCGCCACCCTATGAACTCGCCACCCTATGAACTAGCCACCCTATGAACTCGCCACCCAATGAACTCGCCACCATATGAACTCGCCAGCCCCTGAACTCGCCACCCTTTGAACTCGCCACCATATGAACTCGCCATCCAATGAACTCGCCACCCTATGAACTCGCCACCCTATGAACTCGCCACCCTATGAACTCGCCAACCTATGAACTTGCCACCCTATGAACTTGCCAGCCCCTGAACTCGCCACCCTATGAACTCGCCAACCTATGAACTCGCCACCGTATGAACTCGCCAACCTATGAACTCGCCAGCCCAAGAACTCGCCACCCAATGAACTCGCCACCTTATGAACTCGCCAGCCCCTGAACTCGCTAACCTTTTAACTCGCCACCCTATGAACTCGCCACCCTATGAACTCGCCAGCCCCTGAACTCGCCAGCCCCTGAACTCGCCAGCCCCTGGACACGCCACCCTATGAACTCGCCACCCTATGAACTCGCCACCCAATGAACTCGCCACCATATGAACTCGGCAGCCTTTGAACTCGCCACACTTTGAACTCGCCACCCTATGAACTCGCCACCCTTTGAACTCGCCAGCCCCTGAACTCGCCAGCCCCTGAACTCGCCACCCTTTAAACTCGCCACCCTATGAACTCGCCACTCTATGAACTTGCCACCCTATGAACTCGCCAGCCCCTGAACTCGCCAGCCCCTGGACACGCCACCCTATGAACTCGCCACCCTATGAACTCGCCAGCACCTGAACTCGCCACTCTATAAACTCGCCACCCTATGAACTCGCCAGCCCATAAACTCGCCACTCTATAAACTCGCCACCCTATGAACTCGTCAGCCCCTGAACTTGCCAGCCCATGAACTCGCCAGCCCCTGAACTCGCCACCCCATGAACTCGCCACCCTATGAACTCGCCAGCCCCTGAACTCGCCACCCTATGAACTTGCCACCCTATGAACTCGCCAGCCCCTGAACTCGCCAGCCCCTGGACACGCCACCCTATGAACTCGCCACCCTATGAACTCGCCAGCACCTGAACTCGCCACTCTATAAACTCGCCACCCTATGAACTCGCCAACCTATGAACTCGCCACCGTATGAACTCGCCAACCTATGAACTCGCCAGCCCATGAACTCGCCACCCAATGAACTCGCCACCTTATGAACTGGCCAGCCCCTGAACTCGCTAACCTTTTAACTCGCCACCCTATGAACTCGCCACCCTATGAACTCGCCAGCCCCTGAACTCGCCAGCCCCTGAACTCGCCAGCCCCTGGACACGCCACCCTATGAACTCCCCACCCTATGAACTCGCCACCCAATGAACTCGCCACCATATGAACTCGGCAGCCTTTGAACTCGCCACACTTTGAACTCGCCACCCTATGAACTCGCCACCCTTTGAACTCGCCAGCCCCTGAACTCGCCAGCCCCTGAACTCGCCACCCTTTAAACTCGCCACCCTATGAACTCGCCACTCTATGAACTTGCCACCCTATGAACTCGCCAGCCCCTGAACTCGCCAGCCCCTGGACACGCCACCCTATGAACTCGCCACCCTATGAACTCGCCAGCACCTGAACTCGCCACTCTATAAACTCGCCACCCTATGAACTCGCCAGCCCATAAACTCGCCACTCTATAAACTCGCCACCCTATGAACTCGTCAGCCCCTGAACTTGCCAGCCCATGAACTCGCCAGCCCCTGAACTCGCCACCCCATGAACTCGCCACCCTATGAACTCGCCAGCCCCTGAACTCGCCACCCTATGAACTCGCCACCTTATGAACTCGCCACCCAATGAACTCGCCACCTTATGAACTCGCCAGCCCCTGAACTCGCCACCCTATGAACTCGCCACCCTATGAACTCGCCAGCCCCTGAACTCGCCAGCCCCTGAACTCGCCACCCTTTAAACTCGCCACCCTATGAACTCGCCACTCTATGAATTCGCCACCCTATGAACTCGCCAGCCCCTGGACACGCCACCCAAGGAACTCGCCACCTTATGAACTCGCCAGCCCCTGAACTCGCTAACCTTTTAACTCGCCACCTTATGAACTCGCCACCCAATGAACTCGCCACCTTATGAACTCGCCAGCCCCTGAACTCGCCACCCTATGAACTCGCCACCCTATGAACTCGCCAGCCCCTGAACTCGCCACCCTTCGAACTCGCCACCCTATGAACTCGCCACCCTATAAACTCGCCAGCCCAAGAACTCGCCAGCCCCTGAACTCGCCAGCCCCTGAACTCGCCACCCTATGAACTCGCCACCCTATGAACTCGCCACCCTATGAACTCGCCAGCCCCTGAACTCGCCAGCCCCTGAACTCGCCACCCTTTAAACTCGCCACCCTATGAACTCGCCACTCTATGAATTCGCCACCCTATGAACTCGCCAGCCCCTGGACACGCCACCCAATGAACTCGCCACCCTATGAACTCGCCAGCCCCTGAACTCGCCAGCCCCTGAACTCGCCAGCCTCTGGACACGCCACCCTATGAACTCGCCACCCTATGAACTCGCCACCCAATGAACTCGCCACCATATGAACTCGGCAGCCTTTGAACTCGCCACCCTTTGAACTCGCCACCCTATGAACTCGCCACCCTTTGAACTCGCCAGCCCCTGAACTCGCCACCCTTTAAACTCGCCACCCTATGAACTCGCCACTCTATGAACTTGCCACCCTATGAACTCGCCAGCCCCTGAACTCGCCAGCCCCTGGACACGCCACCCTATGAACTCGCCACCCTATGAACTCGCCAGCACCTGAACTCGCCACTCTATAAACTCGCCACCCTATGAACTCGCCAGCCCATAAACTCGCCACTCTATAAACTCGCCACCCTATGAACTCGTCAGCCCCTGAACTTGCCAGCCCATGAACTCGCCAGCCCCTGAACTCGCCAGCCCCTGAACTCGCCACCCCATGAACTCGCCACCCTATGAACTCGCCAGCCCCTGAACTCGCCACCCTATGAACTCGCCACCTTATGAACTCGCCACCCAATGAACTCGCCACCTTATGAACTCGCCAGCCCCTGAACTCGCCACCCTATGAACTCGCCACCCTATGAACTCGCCAGCCCCTGAACTCGCCACCCTTCGAACTCGCCACCCTATGAACTCGCCACCCTATAAACTCGCCAGCCCAAGAACTCGCCAGCCCCTGAACTCGCCAGCCCCTGAACTCGCCACCCTATGAACTCGCCACCCTATGAACTCGCCACCCAATGAACTCGCCACCATATGAACTCGCCAGCCTTTGAACTCGCCACCCTTTGAACTCGCCACCCTATGAACTCGCCACCCTATGAACTCGCCAGCCCCTGAACTCGCCAGCCCCTGAACTCGCCACACTTTAAACTCGCCACCCTATGAACTCGCCACTCTATGAATTCGCCACCCTATGAACTCGCCAGCCCCTGGACACGCCACCCTATGAACTCGCCACCCTATGAACTCGCCAGCACCTGAACTCGCCACTCTATAAACTCGCCACCCTATGAACTCGCCAGCCCATAAACTCGCCACCCAATGAACTCGCCACCTTATGAACTCGCCAGCCCCTGAACTCGCCACCCTATGAACTCGCCACCATACGAACTCGCCAGCCCCTGAACTCGCCACCCTTCGAACTCGCCACCGTATGAACTCGCCACCCTATAAACTCGCCAGCCCAAGTACTCGCCAGCCCCTGAACTCGCCAGCCCCTGAACTCGCCACCCTATGAACTCGCCACCCTATGAACTCGCCACCCAATGAACTCGCCACCATATGAACTCGCCAGCCTTTGAACTCGCCACCCTTTGAACTCGCCACCCTATGAACTCGCCACTCTATGAACTCGCCAGCCCCTGAACTCGCCAGCCCCTGAACTCGCCACCTTTTAAACTCGCCACCCTATGAATTCGCCACTCTATGAATTTGCCACCCTATGAACTCGCCAGCCCCTGAACTCGCCAGCCCCTGGATACGCCACCCTATGAACTCGCCACCCTATGAACTCGCCAGCACCTGAACTCGCCACTCTATAAACTCGCCACCCTATGAACTCGCCACCTTATGAACTCGCCAGCCCCTGAACTTGCCACCCTATGAACTCGCCACCTTATGAACTCGCCAGCCCCTGAACTCGCCACCCTATGAACTCGCCACCATATGAACTCGTCAGCCCCTGAACTTGCCAGCCCATGAACTCGCCAGCCCCTGAACTCGCCAGCCCCTGAACTCGCCACCCCATGAACTCGCCACCCTATGAACTCGCCAGCCCCTGAACTCGCCACCCTATGAACTCGCCACCTTATGAACTCGCCACCCAATGAACTCGCCACCTTATGAACTCGCCAGCCCCTGAACTCGCCACCCTATGAACTCGCCACCATATGAACTCGCCAGCCCCTGAACTCGCCACCCTTCGAACTCGCCACCCTATGAACTCGCCACCCTATAAACTCGCCAGCCCAAGTACTCGCCAGCCCCTGAACTCGCCAGCCCCTGAACTCGCCACCCTATGAACTCGCCACCCTATGAACTCGCCACCCAATGAACTCGCCACCATATGAACTCGCCAGCCTTTAAACTCGCCACCCTTTGAACTCGCCACCCTATGAACTCGCCACCCTATGAACTCGCCAGCCCCTGAACTCGCCAGCCCCTGAACTCGCCACCCTTTAAACTCGCCACCCTATGAATTCGCCACTCTATAAATTCGCCACCCTATGAACTCGCCAGCCCCTGAACTCGCCAGCCCCTGGATACGCCACCCTATGAACTCGCCACCCTATGAACTCGCCAGCACCTGAACTCGCCACTCTATAAACTCGCCACCCAATGAACTCGCCACCTTATGAACTCGCCAGCCCCTGAACTTGCCACCCTATGAACTCGCCACCTTATGAACTCGCCAGCCCCTGAACTCGCCACCCTATGAACTCGCCACCATATGAACTCGTCAGCCCCTGAACTTGCCAGCCCATGAACTCGCCAGCCCCTGAACTCGCCAGCCCCTGAACTCGCCACCCCATGAACTCGCCACCCTATGAACTCGCCAGCCCCTGAACTCGCCACCCTATGAACTCGCCACCTTATGAACTCGCCACCCAATGAACTCGCCACCTTATGAACTCGCCAGCCCCTGAACTCGCCACCCTATGAACTCGCCACCATATGAACTCGCCAGCCCCTGAACTCGCCACCCTTCGAACTCGCCACCCTATGAACTCGCCACCCTATAAACTCGCCAGCCCAAGAACTCGCCAGCCCCTGAACTCGCCAGCTCTGAACTCGCCACCCTATGAACTCGCCACCCTATGAACTCGCCACCCAATGAACTCGCCACCATATGAACTCGCCAGCCTTTGAACTCGCCACCCTTTGAACTCGCCACCCTATGAACTCGTCACCCTATGAACTCGCCAGCCCCTGAACTCGCCAGCCCCTGGACACGCCACCCTATGAACTCGCCACCCTATGAACTCGCCAGCACCTGAACTCGCCACTCTATAAACTCGCCACCCTATGAACTCGCCAGCCCATAAACTCGCCACTCTATAAACTCGCCACCCTATGAACTCGTCAGCCCCTGAACTCGCCAGCCCCTGAACTTGCCAGCCCATGAACTCGCCAGCCCCTGAACTCGCCAGCCCCTGAACTCGCCACCCCATGAACTCGCCACCCTATGAACTCGCCAGCCCCTGAAATCGCCACCCTATGAACTCGCCACCTTATGAACTCGCCACCCAATGAACTCGCCACCTTATGAACTCGCCAGCCCCTAAACACGCCACCCTATGAACTCGCTACCATATGAACTCGCCAGCCCCTGAACTCGCCACCCTTCGAACTCGCCAGCCCCTGAACCCGCCAGCCTCTGAACTCGCCACCCTATGAACTCACCACCCTATGAACTAGCCACCCTATGAACTCGCCACCCAATGAACTCGCCACCCTATGAACTCGCCACCCAATGAACTCGCCACCATATGAACTCGCCAGCCCCTGAACTCGCCACACTTTGAACTCGCCACCCTATGAACTCGCCACCCTATGAACTCGCCAGCCCCTGAACTCGCCAGCCCCTGAACTCGCCACCCTTTAAACTCGCCACCCTATGAACTCGCCACCCTATGAACTCGCCAGCCCCTGAACTCGCCAGCCCCTGAACTCGCCACCCTATAAACTCGCCACCCTATGAACTCGCCACCCTATGAACTAGCCACCCTATGAACTCGCCACCCAATGAACTCGCCACCATATGAACTCGCCAGCCCCTGAACTCGCCACCCTTTGAACTCGCCACCATATGAACTCGCCATCCAATGAACTCGCCACCCTATGAACTCGCCACCCTATGAACTCGCCACCCTATGAACTCGCCAACCTATGAACTTGCCACCCTATGAACTCGCCAGCCCCTGAACTCGCCACCCTATGAACTCGCCAACCTATGAACTCGCCACCGTATGAACTCGCCAACCTATGAACTCGCCAGCCCATGAACTCGCCACCCAATGAACTCGCCACCCTATAAACTCGCCACCCTATGAACTCGCCACCCTATGAACTAGCCACCCTATGAACTCGCCACCCAATGAACTCGCCACCATATGAACTCGCCAGCCCCTGAACTCGCCACCCTTTGAACTCGCCACCATATGAACTCGCCATCCAATGAACTCGCCACCCTATGAACTCGCCACCCTATGAACTCGCCACCCTATAAACTCGCCAACCTATGAACTTGCCACCCTATGAACTCGCCAGCCCCTGAACTCGCCACCCTATGAACTCGCCAACCTATGAACTCGCCACCGTATGAACTCGCCAACCTATGAACTCGCCAGCCCATGAACTCGCCACCCAATGAACTCGCCACCTTATGAACTCGCCAGCCCCTGAACTCGCTAACCTTTGAACTCGCCACCCTATGAACTCGCCACCCTATGAACTAGCCACCCTATGAACTCGCCACCCAATGAACTCGCCACCCTATGAACTCGCCACCCAATGAACTCGCCACCATATGAACTCGCCAGCCCCTGAACTCGCCACACTTTGAACTCGCCACCCTATGAACTCGCCACCCTATGAACTCGCCAGCCCCTGAACTCGCCACCCTATAAACTCGCCACCCTATGAACTCGCCACCCTATGAACTAGCCACCCTATGAACTCGCCACCCAATGAACTCGCCACCCTATGAACTCGCCACCCTATGAACTCGCCAGCCCCTGAACTCGCCACCCTATGAACTCGCCAACCTATGAACTCGCCACCGTATGAACTCGCCAACCTATGAACTCGCCAGCCCATGAACTCGCCACCCAATGAACTCGCCACCTTATGAACTCGCCAGCCCCTGAACTCGCTAACCTTTGAACTCGCCACCCTATGAACTCGCCACCCTATGAACTAGCCACCCTATGAACTCGCCAATCAATGAACTCGCCACCCTATGAACTCGCCACCCAATGAACTCGCCACCATATGAACTCGCCAGCCCCTGAACTCGCCACACTTTGAACTCGCCACCCTATGAACTCGCCACCCTATAAACTCGCCAGCCCCTGAACTCGCCAGCCCCTGAACTCGCCACCCTTTAAACTCGCCACCCTATGAACTCGCCACCCTATGAACTCGCCAGCCCCTGAACTCGCCAGCCCCTGAACTCGCCACCCTATAAACTCGCCACCCTATGAACTCGCCACCCTATGAACTAGCCACCCTATGAACTCGCCACCCAATGAACTCGCCACCATATGAACTCGCCAGCCCCTGAACTCGCCACCCTTTGAACTTGCCACCATATGAACTCGCCATCCAATGAACTCGCCACCCTATGAACTCGCCACCCTATGAACTCGCCACCCTATGAACTCGCCAACCTATGAACTTGCCACCCTATGAACTCGCCAGCCCCTGAACTCGCCACCGTATGAACTCGCCAACCTATGAACTCGCCACCGTATGAACTCGCCAACCTATGAACTCGCCAGCCCATGAACTCGCCACCCAATGAACTTGCCACCTTATGAACTCGCCAGCCCCTGAACTCGCTAACCTTTGAACTCGCCACCCTATGAACTCGCCACCCTATGAACTAGCCACCCTTTGAACTCGCCACCCAATGAACTCGCCACCCTATGAACTCGCCACCCAATGAACTCGCCACCATATGAACTTGCCAGCCTTTGAACTCGCCACCCTTTGAACTCGCCACCCTATGAACTCGCCACCCTATGAACTCGCCAGCCCCTGAACTCGCCAGCCCCTGAACTCGCCACCCTTTAAACTTGCCACCCTATGAACTCGCCACTCTATGAACTCGCCACCCTATGAACTCGCCAGCCCCTGAACTCGCCAGCCCCTGGACACGCCACCCTATGAACTCGCCACCCTATGAACTCGCCAGCACCTGAACTCGCCACTCTATAAACTCGCCACCCTATGAACTCGCCAGCCCATAAACTCGCCACTCTATAAACTCGCCACC